>OX579660.1:0-83451 GCA_951230895.1 Carpatolechia fugitivella
CCTAACCTAACCTAACCTAACTTTGGCTTAGTCATGTTGTTGTTATTGTTGTTATTTTATCAAAATGGCGGCGCACGTTAAATCCTACATATATCGATTAGGGATACTTATACAAACCAAAAAACATTAAGGTCAATATATTCTAAAGTGTCACGTTACACTCTGTAGTTATTTGCAAAAAAAGATCGATGATGATAATATTTTAGCAAGCGGACTTTTAACATTTATTTTATTTATTTATTATATAAAGTGTAACTATGTTTAAAAAGTTTGTATGTAATTCATTATAAAATCCGTTAAGGCCGGGTTATTGCAAAAATTAGCAATACAACGCGGTTTAGTTGAAAGTTCAACCGACGCATTACTGAAATAACGTTCATATTAGCGTGCGATGCTTCACGGTGGTTACGTCCGACACTGCGCAGGAATCATGCGAAAAACTCGTTTTTCTTGAACTCTTTTGCTTATTAACAGAAAATGGCAGAGTTTATGAAAAATGTGATCGATTTAAAATCTAAGTCAGTAATTGGCAAGTTATATTTACGAAAAAACAACTATGGTTATCGCTTTAAGTTACGAGATCTAGGACGTCATAAAATTTTTTTGCTGCTTTTTTTTAAAAACTTGTGCTTTTTATTTCTAAATTATTATAATGTATTTAAAAACTCTACTCGATTTAAAATTTAATTAAGGATATATTCTGATAGCATATATTTTTTTACATTTATAAAATCAATTGAAGTGCTGGTATTTGATCGTCAAAGTAGCGACTATGGGCGCTATTTCCACATAACCCCGCCTTAAGTCTTTCCAGTTTTTACAATCATGATGAAAATACGAATCAATAAAACAAGCATTTTTTTTTAAATCTATTAATTGATCCAAGAAAGATGATTTAGGAAGTAAAAGAATACACATACCTACATCAGTATTTTTATCTTTATGCTTGATCTCTCTTAACATACTAAACGATTGTATGTAGACAATATTATAATTTAAGATATATCAATTTATAATAATTATAAAAATTTAAATAAAAAATAAATAAATAATACAAAATAATAATATTATATTTTAAATCAGTATTGTATTATAATCATATTTACATGCTTTAATCCTTTAAAGATTGATGAAAAATAATAGCCATGTGGTATTTTAATTTAAGTCTTTATATTTTTCTAATTTATGTTTTTTTTTTACGATTACAACACAAAACATAGTTATTTTGATTTTCATTGCTAAAGCTGCAAAGTAATTTATTAAAATACGGAAACATTTTTTTTCTCTGAAGTTGGTACGTTAAAATATACCTTATATTTATCTACGAAGTGAAAAGAAAATATTTTATTGTTTTATTCTGTTTCATCAAATTTTAAGTTGTTAAAATATCTTTGTAATTTATTTTGGTCACATTTTACTATACTTTATAATATTGTAATATTGCCAACAGTAAGGAGCTCACGGATAATGTAAATAAAGTTATATGAAATTTACTTTCAAATGTTATCGTTAATTATTACGTTTTCAATGGTTAAAAAAAATCTTGCAAACAATATTAATTTTGTATATTACATGATCCGTGGCAGTTTATACTAAATTTTAACTTACGTTATTAAATTTATTATGTGTGGTATGGTGAGCCGCTGGTTGGTCGTTGTCTTCTGTCTTGTCATTTTTCGAAATGCTGTTTTTCTTCATAACGCACCTACTTCTATCTATCAATCTTCTTCATTGGCCTAGCTAAAAGAAATAGTCGGTACCGCAGTACATCAGCCTGGCCGCGTCCACTTCTGACTCCAACATCTCCCAGCGCCCTGCATATATCATCATCTCATCCGACTCCTACAACTCCCAGCGCCCAGCAATACATCATCATCATCATTTGAATCCAACATCTCCCTGCGCCCAGCAACATTTCTTTATGCATCTGACTTCATATTCTTCTTATTCTTCTTTTTTATGGCTTTCTTTCTATTCAATATATTACGATTTTCTTCTTTACAGGTTCCTCTTTTCACATCTTCTTTAAGTTTCTTGAATTTCTCAGTTAGTACTTCTGACTGCATATTTCTTCATTTTCTTCTTTCATTTTGTAGAGACACAAATACACAACTTTGCAAAAGTCACCAGCTCACCTTAATGTTATTAATTAAAAACTAGTCCACATTGTTTTTCAGTTTTTGATTTCACATTATTTTCGCGATGTGTCGTCGCGATTTCGCGAAGACACATTTTTGTTAGATAAAGTTCCAACGAAACAACACACATTTTTCCACGAACACGTATTTATTTTACTCGCGATGCTCAGCACTGCCCATGGCAGCACTGGCAGGGTCGCCATGCGATATGGGGGCCCGGGAGCGTGTCGGAAGGAAAGACGTGTTGTGCGTCAGACGAACGTATATTGACTACTCGCTAATACTTAGATGCTAACTTATATCTATATGTATGTGGTTGAGGTGAGTCACACACTACAAGGTACTCTATACCTATACTACAAAGCCCCGTTTATTGGACTACTACATTTCTGGACGATATCAATCACCTTGGTCCTCTGACGGATGATTTCGTTTCGGATTTTATCCCGAAGCCAAATACCAAGCATATATCTTTCCATAGCTCGCTAAGTGAAATGTAGCCGGTGGGCCAGCTTCACCGTCATGTTCCACGTCTCAGCTCCGTATCTCAAAGCGGGTAGGACGCACTGGTTATAAATCCTGCGTTTCAGGCAAAAAAAGAAAACATCAAGTGTACCAGACCTTCGATTTTTGTATGTCATTAAAAATATTTATCACGCTTAACAACTTATGTACCTAAAGTGTTATATTTGTGTCTCTTATATAGTTTAGCTGGGCTGCTAGAGTTCCACATCAGGTGTACCAGACTTTCAATATTTGTAAGTCAATAGAAAATGCTCATCACGCTAAACAACTTTTCCTAAAGCGTTATTTTAATATCTCTCATAGTTTAGCTGGACTGCTATGGTTCCACATCAGGTATTCCGATCTTTAATATAAATTATAGCCCATATTATGTTACCGAGAACTAATAGCTATACAACAAAAAAAGTTTTATCAAAATCTGATCAGTAGTTTTTGCGAGAATCGCGAACAATACAGACAGACAAAAATTTCAAAAATCATACTCTTGGCATCCTGTTACGTTTAAAAACACCCTAGAGGTATATTTTTATTTTATTTTCAATGTACCATCAGAATTGGCTATAATTTATGTATAGATATAGATAATTATAAAACTACAGTTTCTATTGACTTATTTATTTATTTATTATAGAAACAAACAGTCGCTTACATGTTATACACAATACGATGATAAGATATTACAGCGTAGACCTATAGTTTCCTAAAGAATATTATAGTTATAATGAACATAAGGTTCAAGAATTAAAAATAGATTAAAAGGAAATTAGTGCAGTAAACATAATGCATACGTAAAAGGTATAAACGTACATAATAATTTAAAGGAATACCACAGGGTAAAACGTAAGTAACTGTGTGTACAGTATGTGTATGGGGGTGTGTGTGTGTAAGAGCAGTACAGAGGAACTGTTGAGCTGTTAGCCCTACGACGACTGGCGTCTCGGAATCGGGTTTTTAGTATACAATATTATATAAGACTATTTTATTGTCCACTAACCAGTCAACAGTTCCTCTATGTGTGTATATGTATGAGGTAATAAGTATGGGGATGGGAGAGGGGGAGGCTAGCCCTACGCAGACAAATGCTTGGGATTGGAAGACCACTAGCCTCCCTCCATACGTAGCATTTATTTTTATAAAATTTCGAAAGTTAAAATAATAATTATTTCAAATGGCTAATGTGCTAGCCCGTTTTTGCGTCGTTCCATCGAGCTTTTGGTCGTCCTACACAGACACTTTTTTTGTCAGATGTCCAATTTGTCCAATGTGATCGAATCGGACAATTAACCGTCGGAAAATCTGTAGTGCCCATAATTTTTAAAATATTGATCATTAGCGGCTTCGTTTGTAACGATCGACTGTGAGTACGCGCGTGTACGAGTAGTGGCGCTGAATAAAATATGATTAGTAAACAAAAATACAGTCGCTGGTTGATGACGAGCGGCGATCGATGGAGAGCGTGCAGGCCGCCACGTCAGCGATGTCGTCGATACACATCGGCTATTTCTACCCCTGGAGCATCATTTAGTATAATAATCAATTCGATATGAACGTATTTTTTCGCAATTAAACATTAGACAATAATTGATACTCATGAACCAGAGGAGATTCAATTACTATCAAAATATTGAGTTTTTTTTTTCACGAAAGTAGAGACAGTAATTGTGATTAAAATAATAGGTATGTTTTGTGTTTGCCGGTGAGTGTCGTCACGCAAAGGTATGCGTGTGATGGTCGATTAGCAGCGAGGTCACCGCCATAGACACAATTATAATCAGTTCACTTATCGATCAGCTAGGTATATTATTGCTTACACCCGCGGCGTCTATACCGGCCACTGGTCACTAGTCAGTTAACCGCACGCAGTCGCCCGAGCGGTCAGTTTCGGTAATCAGGTTGTGAATGGCAGCGCTAGAAGCGCTCGAAAGTGGCACGCCGCCGACGCTGCTGCAGACGCACCGAGCTCATGGGTCGACCGGGGAAATCACGTGCTGCGACGTGTCTGCCGGCGGCGCACGCTTGCTGACAGGCGGCGGTGACCGCGCATTGCGGGCGTGGCGCTGGGCAGCTGGAAGCGGCTGGGAGCTGCAGGCGGCGGCGGCGCGCGCGCATCGCTATGGCATCACGACGGCGCGCTGGTCACCAGGCGGTGCTTTGGCCGTGTCGGGCGGGGTAGACGGTGCCGCGCGCGTGTGGTCGGCACGTGAGCTGACGCCGCGTCGGCTGCTGGCGGCACCCGGCGCGCCTGGTCTACGCGCGCTGAGCTGGGCGGGCGCCGGCATATTAGTCTGCGGGCACGACGACGGCACGGCATGCGTGTGGCACGTGCGGCGCGCCACGCTGCTCGCACGCCTGCACGCGCATCAGGGCGCACTGCACGCGATCGGGACGCTCGCTCGTGGCGCTCTGCTCCTTACAGCGTGCACTGAAGGCGTGCTTAAAGTGTTTGACTTTCAAGGTGAGTAATGCTTGTAGGAAGTATTTATAAGCGCTGATATTGAATGTAACATTGCTTTTTTATTTACTCCACAAACACTAAATACAGATACCACAGACGCAATACGAATATCCTACACCATTTCCTCGGAGCGTTGTAGACCGTTGGAGAATTTATGTTCAGGATGCCCGAAACCATTTGACTGATAAAATTAAATACTGATTAAATCATGGGATTAAACTGATATAAAAGAGAAGTATATTTTAGACCCAAAACTTAAAATAATATGATTTAATTTTGATGAAGTATGATAATGAACGCTCTGAGCTTACTTGATAGCTGATTGTAAACTGATTTTAAAAAGTATGTAAAATTGCCAATAATGCGTAATTCTTTCTTTCAAAGAAAGAAAGAAGATGCGTAATTGGATAAATTGTGCAATACTGACAATTAGGCTCGTACATTTTAGTTGATAGTAAAAACTCAACGCTTGGAACAACAAATATTATGTGAGTATTTAAAAAGTTTTTCTTTTTCTGTAATTTTTGCAGAAGTTTGCCGATGTTCAGTAGATGGCGCTGGCGATCCTTTGCCGCTTCTGTGGGTGGACGGTGCGCACGACCTTGGCGCTCTGTGCTGCGACGTGACAACGGCGGGCGACATTGCAGCGACCGGCGGCCACGACTCGCGCGTCCGCTTGTGGACAGTGTTACGGGAGGGTGAAAGGCGGACTGTGGCGGAGGGGGCGGTGTTAGAGGGGCATGGTGCGGCGGTGACGGCGGTGCGGTGGGGCGCGCGGCTGCTGGCGACGGCGGCACTAGACCGCACGGCAAGGGTCTGGTCAGCAGCTGGCGCCTGCCTTGTAGTGCTGCACGCGCATAACCGATATCTGACGTGCGTCGCGCTTGCACCTGATCTGCGTTACATGGTCACAGGTTAGTAAAATGAAGCAAATGACCTCAACCTTCAGTGTACGGTTGAATCGCACTTTACGGCTGCGAAGCGGCGTATCGTCGATAAAGTTGCAGCATCATCCTAGTGCAGTTCAACTTTTTATAGTTTCGTCATTTACATTGAATGTTTATTTAATTAAAATATATTGATTGAAGGTTCCAATGACAAGACAGTGCGTACTTGGGCGCTGGGTGAATTAAACTTGAATGATGAGCTCGAGCCCGAGTGCAATCCCATGGCACATTTTGGTGTTGGAGATCTGGAGGTGAGAATTTGAGGTCTTTTTAAATACAATTTTTAATCATGTCCTGTTTTTTTAGCACACCAGCTCAAGTACCTACTTACAACAAACAGTCGTGAGCCACGTCATGAAATATTATTTCTGTAGGCTCTGCTTTTGTCTAGAAGTGAACTTCGTTTGGTTAAGATGACGCGGATGCTAACTTTAATAATCATAATTTTTTAGTACTTTCCCTTAAATTACTATTTTTCTTTGCGTAATGTCAATATCAGGATCTCATAAACATTTGCAGTATAATTGCCTCGCTTACTACATTTTATTACCTCTTATTAGGCTTCCAGTATCAGAAACAAGACCAAGATACAATTTAATTATCTACTCTTGTTAACTCGTTATAATTTCTAGAATAAGATACTCAAAGTATAGAATAGAGCGGACCTAGCGAAGTGTACTCTTTGAGTTTTATGCTATTCGTGCGCTTTTATTTGAAAATTAATAACTTGCGGATCCGCATTGCTGGATCCAGCAGGCCAAAAAACACACTGGATCCAGCTGCATTGCTGCATTATTGTTATGATATCATCACGACACAAACACTATGAGAAACCTACACCTGAAACGGTTTTGTTCAGAGATTTAAAAAAAAACTTAAAATTTATATAAAAAAGCAAAAAGCCGTGCGCCTGCTAGAGACCGGAAAGGTCTTTATGGCAGAGGAGTAATCTCCTGACTGATTATACATTGGGTGCCGTTGGTCCGATTCAAGCTAAGCTCTTTCACACGCCCGCGCCGCCACTCTTCTGCTAATATCTGTCAAAAAAAGAAGAACAGCCGTCATGCACGTCGATTGTTCCTTATATAAAATTCTTTAACTGATATGTTACTTTTTCGAGCAGGGCATTGGGCCAGTTGACGATGACGAGTTACTGGCGAGTGACGGGGGAGTCTTTGGGCCAGCGGGAGAGGAAGCTGAAGGTAAGGGAGAGGCGGGAGCGGCGCGGCTCGTGTGTGACTCCATGGACGCTCACGGAGGCTCCGTCAACTGCATCAGCGTCCACGGAGATCTCTTAGCCACTGCTTGCAGGTGAGTTCATCAGCAATATTGAGAACAAATTATGAGGCGGAACTCGTGTGTGTTTTTGTAGTTTTAGTAGCTATTAAAGCAGTCAAAACACAAGTCAAGTTTTCTTAATCAGAAAACTGCATTCGTGTAATAAATTTTATTTTGCATTACCATCACACACACATCAAATTTTGATTAAGTGACTTCGGATTAGCATTTGTAACGATTGGACAAAAATTTTAAAACGGCAATAGAGGTAAATCTTTGTGGGGAAACTCCTTTGATCTTAATCGAGCTTTTCTGATACAAAAGAAGTGCCTCAGATCTATATGTAGCGCTGGAATCCTGTAGACCTCTATTTAAGAAAAAATAATTACTTACATTGCCGTCAATTTGCCTTTTTGTAAAAAATAATAGTAAACTATTTAAAAAGTTGTCTGAAACATGTACTTTTTCGACTAGATATCCGAATCGATTGATGACTCTTCCATCCAGCACTGCTTGTTTTTCGAACAATTGCTATAACATGGCTGTAAAGCTATACAATAAGTTGCCCAGCTGGTGTGACAGATTTGCCTGTTAACCAATTTAAAAGTGCTCTGTATAGGTTACTTAGTGAAAACTGCTTTTATAAAACAATAGATTTTCTCTCTTTTAGGTTTGATTAGTAAGTTGCTGGGTTGTGCATTATGTGCATGCTAGATACTGCTGTTTTATGACATTATTTTATTATATAATTTCTTAATTTATGATTGATATGACGTATATTAAATTTTTAGCCCCTCGTTATTTGTTTACCAATTTAATATTGGTTGAATGTGTGATTCTAACTATATTGTTTAACTACTATCTAGCACATTTAATACAAATAAAGATTTTTCATTCATTCATTTTAAAACTGGAAAACTGTGTGATTGAACAGCCATTAAACAAGAGTTACTATTTTTTACGGAGTATTCCAATTATTCATCCAACTACACCAAAAAATCCCTCCAAGGTAGACTGGAAAACGATGTCTGAGAATTCACCTTAAGCATTGAAATTAATTGGCTTGATGAAAGTTCGCACATCGTTTTCAAGACTCAACCCCAGAGGTAATGTTTTAGGATGGATGAATGAAATGAAAAAAATCTACTCTTCTCAAAGTAGTCTTCATGTGTTATGTGCAGTGATGGCGTGGTTCGCATGTTCCGCTGCACGGAGAACACGCTGCAAGGTTGCGGGGAGCTGGGCGAGCGGGGTTATCCGGTGTTAGCGGCCGACTTGGGAGCGAACGGGGCTGTACTGCTCACTGCCGGCCTGGACGGCGCTGCCAAGCTCTGGGATGTTGAGGCAAATATCGGACTCAGGTTTCTAACTGTATGACAGTTAGGCAATGACTATGAATGAACCACTTGTCTCTTTTATAAGAATAATATTAATATATTTAAATGCTCCGTTCCACTTAATAAATAAGGGAGTAGCAGTCATATTAATAATTTCTTTAATCGGATGTCTTACGTCCACTCTAAAAAATGGTGCGTCCATAAGATTCAAATTCTATATTTGATACCTTTAATGTTCATTTCCTATCTTTTGTTTATCTTTTAGGCGAATAAGATCGGTTATTTCATTTATGTTTTACAATCCCCATTGAGTATTTTATTGAGCTTATAATTAGCTTCAAAATGAAGTACTATCGGCAACATTAATGGAGGGCTAGTGTACGAAAGCACCCGACAAAAAAGTAGTTTGGAAACCCGAAGACACTCACACGTTGACACAAATAACGCAGTTCACTCAGACAGTACTTGTTGCGTAAACTGAGTAACATCTACAATCTCACTGATCGATACTAGCTTCGGTAGCGTAATCGTAACAACGCTCGCCCATGACATGGAATCAACCGCGATCGTCGTTGGTTCGATTCCCGATGCTTAAAATATTGTAATGTTTTGTTTTTTTTTCTCATTATAGAGTTTTAACAATCTACAAAGTAATGTCAACCAATAACATCGATTAAAAACATAAACTTGATTTTAATAAAGTTAGATTCGGTAGAATATTGTGTTTGTAATTGGAGGATTGTTAGCGAGGGAGCCCGTTCCGTGTGTTATTAAGATTGTTACTTGTGTTTTTACTTTTTTATTTTACCTACTTTTTATTTTTTTAAATAATGCACACTTTGCACGAAAGGCAGCGTATTGTTGCGCATCACGATATAATTATTACAAATTGCTAATGCGACCGCGCTACGTAAGTACTGTTTCCCATTATTAATCTATAGTAGGAACTGATTAGACAAGAAGTTTGTTTGTAAGTGTAAAAATTTAAGACTAAGTTATAAAAGATCATCATTGTTGACCGAGCGAGCGAAGCGTCTCTGTTTCAGCTTGGCCAAATTTGCTTTTGTATGTCCATCTGTCCATCTGTTTGTTTGTTTCACTCTACAGGTTGCGTTTCTCAACCGATTCTCGTGAAATTTTGTGAGCAGGTTCAATAAATTAATCGAATTTTTTTGTCGAGTCAAATTTAGGAAATTTAAAAAAATTACGGAGTTATGGGGGTTGCCAGCTTACAGGTCTACCACTGAGGCTGTTTTCCTCTACAGGTCACATTTCTTAACCAATAAAATAAAATAAGTTTAAAAATAAAAAAATAAATAAGAAATCAAGGGGTCGGGGATATTTGTGGAGAAAAAATAAAAATAAATATGAAAAGATATACAGACTCGCGAGGTCTACAGCTCACAGAGCCATTAGTAATAACGGTCTAAATTGGTACTACGTTTTTCCTGTTATAATATTGATTTTTGGTTTTAGTGGAAGACTGCAAAATGATAGGTGACTCGTTTCGAAGAGGATGGTATTTTAACATCTCGACCACGAGTTGGCCGCACGTGTAATATTGATGAGTCGCTGCATCGTTTTTGGTAGATCAATACGAAAGCAATGGCTTTGTACGCACAGCTGAGTTTGCTAACATGTTCGATACTCCAACAATAACTGATCGTCGGGCCATGCATAGTGAAGAAATACATCATAGAAAGCCGGCTCAGAAACCGATTCGGCTGCTTTTCCACCAGAGATGTGCGAGGATGCGTTGCGAGGGATAGGTTTTTCAAAAACCAATAGAATTGCTTCATTTGCCTCGCTTAGCACAGTTCTGGTGGAAACGGCTTAGCGGAGCAAGGTTTTTGTACGTACAAAACAAGTGAGAGATGTGTGCGAGGAATGTGTTGCGAGGTTTGTGACATACTGTACTAGCCAGTCCATAGACGGTGTTCGTTGGAAGTAGATGTTTGCGCAAAATAGATATGGATAATTGGAAAAAGAAGATAATTTTATGTTTAACAATTTGCGATGAAGAAATGGAAGCAGAAGATACAGAGCTCCGTACCCTCCCGCCGACACACTTCACAGCTTCGCAACGCGTCCTCGCACCGCGCATTTTCACAGCTCCGCTACACATCCTCGTACGATACATTTTCCTCACACAGCTTTGGTGGAAACCCCCACACATTTTCACAGCACAGCTACACATCCTCGCACGACACATATCCTTCACACATCTCTGGAGGAAAAGCAACCAAACGTAATCGACTATTATATTTTGCAAGGGAATATCTAATCTTTGATTGGGAGAAGGTAATTTTAATTTAATATTATTTTGCACTAAACATTAGTAAAGTCTTTTGTTATTTCTATTTTCTTGAGGTCTATTCAATCATCTTTTCATCACGAGAACAATTACGCTTTAATCTTTTATGAAAATAATGTAAGTAAACTTATTAAATTTTATATTTTTAACATTTAAAATGTGTCGATGGAAAAATAAAATGCATCATTAATTTGAAAATAGTTTTATTTATTATTATCACTAGGCTATTTATTATTATCACTAGGCTACACCTGCGATTATAGTATTTTCAGTCACTTTCGCATTTATAACATTACAAATAAATAACAATAAGTAGTTTGTATGGATTACATTATTTTAATCATAATTCTAGCCAAAAGATGTCTACTGCTAGACAAAAAATTTTCCACATTAAAAGATTAACATTATAAATGCTTTTATTCCTTAGATAGGATGGGCGATACTCGTAATACAAGTGTCCGACCACATGTGTTGGCTTCTGTACTTGTATTTCCTCGAATTACAATGGCGTTGTGTTGTAGTCAGGCTGTGTGCTGCGCGTGCTGGCCCCGCCAGCGGCGGCGGAGCACGAGTCGGGCGGGGGCGGCACACGGGGGGCGCGGGTGTCCCCACACCGCCCCCCACTGCTGCTGCTGGCCACCGATGACGGCGTCGCGCCACTCTGGAGTCTCGCAGATCCCGACCCCAAACCTACACAGTTCGTATTCTTGTTTTATTACAAGTTGTGATGGAGTTTTGGAGAAATGTTAAGTGTTGCTGTGTACGTACACTAAGCGACACAACAGTTTATTTTTTAGAAATTTCAATCCCAAATTCAGACACATTTTGCAAAAAAATCCAGTCAACAAAATTTATTTAATTTGAAAGCGATATTTTTGTAATTTTTTTAAAGTATTTACTCGTAGATATACTTCTTCTTACTTTGTGTTGTGTTGCATGTTTTAGAGTGAGCTTTTGAATAATTGTAGCACACTTGCATCCTTTTGTCCGCTCCCGTTCACTGTATAGGTTGAAATCCGCATCCTCGACCGAGCGGTCCGGCCAATTTATGAGCTACGGCGCGGCCGCCTCACATTTTACTTCTAATTTCGCGCCCGCATGCCCGGGACGGTCGATCGCATGGACACACACCTAGATATTTTGAGCCTACATACATGTTGTGATGTATGGCAGTGTGTTTGGCGGTCACGTGGAGGCAGCCACATGCTGCGCGTGGTCATGGTGCGGGCGCGCGGCGGCAACGGGCGGCGCGGCGGGTGAACTGCGGATCATCGCGCCGCCGCCATTGCCGCGCACGCTCGCGCACCTAGCTGCTGCTCATGATCTAGGTGAGTACTTTTTTTTTTTTTTTTGACGGACCTAATCACTATTTATACCACAGTGGTAATATAGTGGGCGCGGACTTGCGGGGGAGCAGAAGGCTCGTACCCCTTAGGAATTTTATGACAACGTATCTGGGGGCGCCCTCAGACGGGCTCGGACCGCGGCCCAGAACGTTGCCAGGGCGAGAAGCGCGTCGGAGAAGAATGACCCCTACCGGGTCTTACTGAATTAATTCTACTATTAGTTCCGCGTCCCCGCCGGCGGGGGCGGTTGCTACCTGAAGGGCATTCTGTGGTAGTGTGTGGCCTACACGCAATGGCCGCATTAATCGCGACGGTGATCTCATCGTCCGGATCTGTGAGAGCGTGTCTAGGACGACGCTTGAATCGCGTAGTGGGATGCGGAAAGTACACGCTTATTTTTACATTTTCTGAGATAGCCTTTGAAGCCGGTTGATCGAGATTTTGCTGCATATTACGGTGGTTTCAGATTCAAATCCCGGTGGGACATTGTCGGGCATAAATCTCTTTGAAAAAGAAACGTTGAATAGAGTGACGTATCTACATTGAAGAGATTTTTGGAAATTTTTATCCTAGGGTGAGAGTTCTCACACAGTAAAATTTTGTAAGAAACTCTGCCTTTTAAAAGAGAACTGCGAGGAAAAGGTCCTAAAATAAAAGTAATTTGGAATAAAAATTTTACAATGTTAATATTTAAGCTCATATTGTTTTATGAAATTTTGATAGACAACGATAAAAATAAATTTTATTTTTCTACTTTTCAGGTGTGCAAAGCTGTGATTTCGCGCCAGAAGATGCAGTGAATTTACCATTAGATACTCTGCTGCTTGCGACAGCTGGAAGTGATGCGCTTCTAAAACTGTGGTGGATTCAACTTGATGAGGTAATTTATAACAAAGTAGACAAAAAAAGGATAACATAACTGTTTTAACGGCTATTACTGCCCTCCATCTATGTGAATAGCGGTGTAGCCACAGAATTATAATAGTACTACTATACAACCAAATGCTAACGCAATTATGTTTCTTCCATGACACTTCACGCTTCATTTTGTTCTCAAACTTTTCTCAAATACATTTTGTGCAATTCAAGCTTTTTTTCTCGATTGCAGGATGTAGTAAGCGCTCAAGTAACTGTAGCGGCGAGCGTGGTGGCTCACGGCGGGGGAGCGGCGTCAGCCCGGTGGGGCGCGGGGGGGTTGCTGGCGACGGCGGGCGCGGACGGGTGGGCGCGGGTGTGGCGCACGCGCGGGGGGGAGGGGCGGGGTGCGTTGCGGCTGCAGCAGATCGCGGCTGTGCCTGCGCAAGCCGCCGCTGGGACCGCCGCTGCAGTGCTTCTTGGTATGCTATTTCATCATCAACAGCTTGAATTGAATAAATGAAATGAACTAGGGCGATCAGGCCTTAATCGACAACGCAGGCCCAGTGCGGGTTCGTGGATTTCACATACTATAACCTTTGAATTTATTCGCGGGAATGTGCAGGTTTCATCACGATGTGAAGGAAACTTCACAGTAAGAGCGTCAAATAAACATTGGAAAACACACCAAACAAACATAAATTCGAAAACACATTGGTACGTGGCGGCAATCGAACCCGCGCATCCTACTACTTAAAAACACATTGGTGCGTGGCAGCAATCGAACCCGCGCATCCTACTACTTAAAAATACATTGGTGCGTGGCGGCAATCGAACCCGCGCATCCTACTACTTAAAAACACATTGATGCGTGGCGGCAATCGAACCCGCGCATCCTACTACTTAAAAACACATTGGTGCATGGCGGCAATCGAACCCGCGCATCCTACTACTTAAAAACACATTGGTGCGTGGCGGCAATCGAACCCGCGCATCCTACTACTTAAAAACACATTGGTGCGTGGCGGCAATCGAACCCACGCATCCTACTGCTTAAAAACACATTGGTGCGTGGCGGCAATCGAACCCGCGCATCCTACTACTTAAAAACACATGGGTGCGTGGCGGCAATCGAACCCGCGCATCCTACTACTTAAAACACATTGGTGCGTGGCGGCAATCGAACCCGCGCATCCTACTACTTAAAAACACATTGGTGCGTGGCGGCAATCGAACCCGCGCATCCTACTACTTAAAAACACATTGGTGCGTGGCGGCAATCGAACCCGCGCATCCTACTACTTAAAAACACATTGGTGCATGGCGGCAATCGAACCCGCGCATCCTACTACTTAAAAACACATTGGTACGTGGCGGCAATCGAACCCGCGCATCCTACTACTTAAAAACACATTGGTACGTGGTGGCAATCGAACCCGCGCATCCTACTACTTAAAAACACATTGGTACGTGGTGGCAATCGAACCCGCGCATCCTACTACTTAAAAAAAATATATTTATTATCTCTTTCTGTGATACCCACAGTATAACTACTACACCGCGGACGCTCGGTATGCTATTTAATAAGGGCATAAGAGGAGCAATTTAAAGCCCTATTATTACAATATTACGCAGTGTTTGTGAGGTTGGTTGTCGATCTTACAATGAAGAAGATTAAATTACGCAAGTAATGTTTTATGTTACCACGCATAATACGAGTACGTACGTACTTACGCATAATACCTGCCATATTCTATTGTTTTTTTTAAGAAAGATAAAATAGTATACAGCTCCTTCATGCCTCACATTTTATTTGTTATTCCCTAGGGCAATGTGAGTGATTCATTCATTCTTAAATATAATTATGCACTTCAAATCTTATTATAACTTGTGTTTCTGCAAGATTCTGATCTTTTGGTGCTGGGTTCGCTGTCGGGCGAGCTGGCGGTGTGGCGTCTACCAATGGAGCAGCTGGCAAACGACGAGGGTTTGGGAGCAGAAGAGGGAGACGCAGAGGATGCAGCAGACGTGGATGCGGGTGCTGATCCGCAGTGGTGGGGCGCGGGCGGTGTCGCCAGGTGGATAAGAGATTACATCACGCGCGTACCAGGTGCCTTATTTTATTATTGTCCAAAGTCTCTAAATATTGAAAATTCAAGCAGCATTGTTTATGCTCTCCACACTCTTGCAAAGCGACAAAGTCTTGCAAGCGGTGGATCAACTTAATGAAAATCTCCGTTCAGTAGCTGAGTGGTCTAATGAAATGAGTTGCTTCTTAATACACAAAAATGGGTATATGTTACTTGATAACCCACAGCAAGTTCAGGCAGTACGTAGTTCCAATATCAGTGTAGTAATCAATGATTAGCAAATAATAGAGTCACCATTAACCAGAAACCTTGAATTGATATTTGACAATACATTGAAAAATATGTTGACTCGAAAGTAGGCAAATGTTACTTGGCTCTGAAACAATTGTATAAATTAAGAGCCTTTCTGAATACAGAAGTGCGACATAAGCTTACTAGTACTCTCTCATTTAGATTATGGTGATATATAGTGTATAGTGAATGGACCTTGCCTTCTCAAAAAAAACGATTCTAAGATTCAAATAATTCAAAATTCATGTATGTATTCGATTTATTTTCAATGTTCCGCCTCGCTCTCATATCACTTCAATACTAAATAAACATAAATATACTTAACATGAAAAACAGACGAATTTTAAAACTAAGTACATTTATTTTTAATCTAAGAAAGACTTCTATATCCCGCTACTTCTCCCACGGGGAGTAAAGAGTATCGATATCCGACTCTACACGTACAATCGCTGTGCTGCCACGCTTAAAGCTGTTCCTCGGCAGCTTCCGATTTGCTGCCTCGAAGTGCTGGAATGACTTGCCTCCTCCTATCAAATTTATTAAATCGCAGCACAGTAAGAGTGTAGGCAGTGGTTACTTTAAAAACAAAAATCCGAATGCAATTGGGTAGCCCCACTTCTGCGACGTTCATTGTGTGTGTCAAAGTAGCTAATATTAATATAAGTAAGCAATAATTTTATTTCTTTAAACAATAAGTTATGTTAAACTATTTTATTGTATTTTCTTGTAGGGTATTTAAATATAGACTGCAGCTGTGTAGAGCATGACCCAGCGAGGCGACTCAGGGAGATTCTGAAAATCAGCATTTCTGCTGAGAATCCTTTCCTTTTTATCAATAAGTTGTTTCTGTGTCTACTTATCGCTCTAGATTTGATAAATAAAGCTCTTTATTATTTATATATTATTATTATAACGAGCACATACTGGAAGACGTCGTGTGGGCAGATCCTCTTTTAGAACCCTATAGTGAATGGGAAGAAGGAAAAGTGAAGGAATCCAGTACCTTACTAGCGCGGTCTTCATCCCAGGAGTTAATTTTTGGTTTTCACACAATCACAAGTATTGTAGTTCACACACTACCGGTGCTAGGTTTATAATGTTTTAACACAATCACTAGGTTAGCGTTATTGGAATTTTCTTGAGGAGAGCGTAGCGAATTGCTCCTCATGCGCGCGCGTCTCGATCAGAACTGGTTGGGTCGGGAAAGGGACGAACGAAAGGATGCGGAAGGAAGATTGAATATTTGAATGAGTGATGAATGTGTAGTGAATGTAGCAATACTTAAATAATAGATAAATTGATAATATTTTATATCTTAGCGTAGACAGTGAACGTTGCTGAAAGCGGAAGACCGGCCGTTGTAGAGGTAGAAATTGTGACCAGCATTGAACGTCTTTAAAATTTGGATGAGATGTTGAGAATGATGATGCAACTATGACAATTTATTTAAATATAATTTAAAAACCTATTTTCCATACCAGGTGATGTCGCGTCTAGTGAGATTGAGACGGAGCTACTAAGACACGCGCGCGAAGCTGGTCTCACTGGTGCAATGCTTCTCGTCACGCCAATTGAAGAGTTGCTGCAAATATTCGGATATGGTGGGTGGTTTGACTATTATATAGGTATGTACAAATAAATATAAGAAATTATATCAATAAACCAACTCATATTATTTTCCTTCTCTCATTCCAGGACCAATACTAATTAAGGAAGGAGAAGATGAGCCAGCAAAGGAAGAAGATGGTGGATCAATGCGTGCCAGGCTGATCGATGAGCTGAGCTGGTTGCGTCGTGAACCACCATCCCCACATTTGGTAAGCAATTTTAAAGTAAAAACGGAATTATAATTATTTCTAAAAAATATATTTAAAAAGACAGTTTAACGAAAGTTTTCCTTAGAGCTACGAAACAGAGTACCTGATCCTCTAGCTGGAAGCAATTTTTCATTACTCATACTCTGAAAGTAGTTCGAAAGTTGCCTGAGGAGCGGATCGAAGGTAATACTTTTCAGCCCGGAGGTAGAATCACTTTCAACTGACGGCTGTCAAATTATAAAAAAAAAACTGGTTCTAATTTCACATTTCTATTGATCTATGTTCCATCTTTCTACACAGCCACTCAATTACAGCGCAATGTAAAAAAAAAACATTTTATTCGAATTAGGATTTTTACAAATAATTTTTCGACGTCAAAGCTATCTTTTTTCTTTAGCTAATTCATGTTTTTATTTTTACTTTCCTTGTATTCGTAATGAAAAGCACAGTGTTTACCTCTAGTGCCTCGAACTATTAATTAGGGCCCTCACTACGCTCAGGCCCCAAACCCCGTCTCGGCGCTAAATAAGTTACTTTCACCCCTTGTATACCAATGTACTATTATTTTTATTATATTTTTTATTGGAAAACCAACTGCTACAAATATTTAAATAAACATTGGACTTAAAAACAGAGAGCCAATTATAGGTCTTGAGGAGTTCATCTATTGAGGAGTTTTCTGATTATATTAAAAAACAGTTGATATATTATATTATATGTGGTAGATGCCGGTAACAAAATCATGGGGCTGAAGCTTGGGGCTGAAGATATTACAAAAACATAATGAAGCAAGCATGGTCAATGAAAATAAAAGAAAATCTACTTACCTTGACATTTTGTTGTTATTGCGGTAACATAGATTAAAAACTTATTTGCTGCACTTTATTCATTTACTCCTCCAGGGTAGGCTCAAGCTTCTTAGTAGGGACGTAAATGAGCTGTTGATAATGATGATTTCTTTATTTCCTTCGAAATTAAAGAGCCATAAATTCTCACCACCATCTTTCGTCTTAGTTGGAACTATTTATACGAGCTGTCAGAAAATCTCCCTTTCTTCTTTTTGCATGTCCAGGCTCAGCTGGCCCCGCACTGGCTGTTATGTCCTCTGACGCATGCGCTGTGTCGCGAGCCGGCGCGCGCAGCTGATGGCATCACCTACGACCGCCTCGCGCTGCACGAGTGGTTCCTCGCCGCCGGTAAACTGTCGTTACTACTTGTTCTAACTACATTTGTTATTACTTCTGACATCGACAAGGGCGCTGCTCATCTGTCTGAGGCGTGAAGCGGATTTTAATCCATCTTCCGAACCCAAACTTCCATGTAAAAGTTCTACTTTGGACCGATTTTCTCGGATTCGGATCGGACGTAGTGCGTAACCACTATAAAGGTGGAAAGTTGAAATACAATATTCGAAGTATACTCGATACTACATTTACTCGTTTTAATTTATTGAAGTAATAATGGAATGAACGGCAAATGACTGAATCCCATCACATCACTCACACTGATATTATAAATTTGAAATATATTTGGTTGTTTGTTCCGCTTCACGCCTTAACTACTGAACGGATTTAGATGAAAATTTGGAATGAAGATAGTTTGTAACCTGGAATAATCAATCAACATAGAAGAATTTTTACGGGAAAAAGCCTTATTCCCACGGGAAAATCTTACACAACGCGAGCGTAGCCGCGGGTGAACCGCTAGTCAATTATAAATTGACTTTGCTTAGTTAGATAGCATAAAATCTTCATGCGCTGGCTATGCAATGTCACAGAGTGATAAGCATGAACGTGAGAAAACTGGGAATCTGGAAATCACGTGCATGCTGATTCAGTGACTTCCGCAAGGGAGCAAAGAGGAAAAGCGTGCGTGCTGATTCAGTGACTTCCGCAAGGTGGCAAAGAGGGAAATCACGTGCATGTTGATTCAGTGACTTCCGCAAGGGGCAAAGAGGAAAAGCGTGCGTGCTGATTCAGTGACTTCCGCAAGGTGGCAAAGAGGGAAATCACGTGCATGTTGATTCAGTGACTTCCGCAAGGGAGCAAAGAGGAAAAGCGTGCGTGCTGATTCAGTGACTTCCGCAAGGTGGCAAAGAGGGAAATCACGTGCATGTTGATTCAGTGACTTCCGCAAGGGGGCAAAGAGGAAAAGCGTGCGTGCTGATTCAGTGACTTCCGCAAGGTGGCAAAGAGGGAAATCACGTGCATGCTGATTCAGTGACTTCCGCAAGGGGGCAAAGAGGAAAAGCGTGCGTGCTGATTCAGTGACTTCCGCAAGGTGGCAAAGAGGGAAATCACGTGCATGCTGATTCAGTGACTTCCGCAAGGGGGCAAAGAGGAAAAGCGTGCGTGCTGATTCAGTGACTTCCGCAAGGTGGCAAAGAGGGAAATCACGTGCATGCTGATTCAGTGACTTCCGCAAGGGGGCAAAGAGGAAAAGCGTGCGTGCTGATTCAGTGACTTCCGCAAGGTGGCAAAGAGGGAAATCACGTGCATGCTGATTCAGTGACTTCCGCAAGGGAGCAAAGAGGAAAAGCGTGCGTGCTGATTCAGTGACTTCCGCAAGGTGGCAAAGAGGGAAATCACGTGCATGCTGATTCAGTGACTTCCGCAAGGGAGCAAAGAGGAAAAGCGTGCGTGCTGATTCAGTGATTTCCGCAAGGTGGCAAAGAGGGAAATCACGTGCATGTTGATTCAGTGACTTCCGCAAGGGGGCAAAGAGGAAAAGCGTGTGTGCTGATTCAGTGACTTCCGCAAGGTGACAAAGAGGGAAATTACGTGCATGCTGATTCAGTGACTTCCGCAAGGGGGCAAAGAGGACAAGCGTGCATGCTGATTCAGTGACTTCCGCAAGGTGGCAAAGAGGAAAAGCGTGCGTGCTGATTCAGTGACTTCCGCAAGGTGGCAAAGAGGGAAATCACGTGCATGCTGATTCAGTGACTTCCGCAAGGTGGCAAAGAAGAAAAGCGTGCGTGCTGATTCAGTGACTTTCGCAAGGAGGCAAAGAAGAAAAGCGTGCGTGCTGATTCAGTGACTTCCGCAAGGAGGCAAAGAGGAAAAGCGTGCGTGCTGATTCAGTGTCAAAGTCAAAGTCAAAATCACTTATTTCCATAGGATGTTATTACATCACTTAGGTCATTACATTTTTTTGGGTGAGTTCACTAACACAATGGCGGAATCTGTGGAGAAGAGCTCACCGAAGGAACTCCACAGTCGTCGCATCTTTTGCGTTTCCTTTTTTAAATAAAATATTGTCAATTACAAAATTAATGCTTATTACATATCGAAAAAGCCTGCTACTCAAACAATCTATTCCCATGGACACCTGTCTTCTAAGTAATCAGATATCCTATAGTAACCTTTTTTATACAATTTCTGTTTTATAATTATTTTAAACTTGTCTAAAGGCAAGTTTTTAATATCAGTAGGGACCTTATTGTAATAGCGTATACAATTGCCTTTAAAAGAATTACTAATTTTATGTAGTCGGCTGACATAAGCAACCAACTTGTCTTTATTTCTAGTATTAAAATAGTGACTTCCGCAAGGGAGCAAAGAGGAAAAGCGTGCGTGCTGATTCAGTGACTTCCGCAAGGTGGCAAAGAGGGAAGTCACGTGCATTCTGATTCAGTGACTTCCGCAAGGGGGCAAAGAGGACAAGCGTGCGTCCTGATTCAGTGACTTCCGCAAGGAGGCAAAGAGGAAAAACGTGCGTGCTGATTGAGTGACTTCCGGAAGGGGGCAAAGAGTGAAATCACGTGCATGCTGATTCAGTGACTTCCGCAAGGGGGCAAAGAGGAAAAGCGTGCGTGCTGATTCAGTGACTTCCGCAAGGGGGCAAAGAGGAAAAGCGTGCGTATGACAACAGAAATTACAAACTGGTGCTAGAAGGTGACTGTGTCTCTGCAGCTAGTTTTATACATTTTTGGACCTGCCTATAAGTTATATTCATATTATATTGTATGTGCAGACGGCGCCGTGTCTGCAGTATCAGGTCGACGACTCCGCAATGCCCGCGTCGTGCCTAACTACGCGGCGCGCGCGGCGCTCCGGCAGTTCCTTGGGGAACACCAACAAGAAGAAGACTAATCATTTAACTTTGCGCACTATGATTTTGGCTGTGACTCACCGCAAAATGAAACTTATAAATAACAAGACTACTTTAAATATTAGTTTTTGCCTGCAAGACTCAAAAATACCTGAACGCAAATCGGTTTAGTTGGATTTTTCTTAAACATTGTATGTCCTGCACAAGTAAAGTATAAGTATATATTTGTAATACTGTACGCTTCTTGCACATGTGACATTCCCACATGGTTTAGTCATGCACAGTAAGTGTAAGGGTGAATTAGAATCGATGATTGTAGGGGCAGTTGATTGCTACTACTCTTTCTTGATAATCTTGATATGAGGAACAGGAAAAACTTGCTATAAACTTGATTAATACTTGTTTATTAAGAAAAAATAATGATTCGTGTGCACACAATACGAACGACGAACTCCAACTGTCTCAAATTATATTTTACAAAGTAATGCTAAAGTAATATTTTGCCGCATAAGCGAAAAGGCAATGTACGACGTAATCGTACATATTCCGGCACACGAGATGAAATCATCTTAAAAATTACATTTCAAAGTGATAAAGAAAATACTTATAAAAATAAACTTGATATGAAAATAAATCATTTAAAAATCTTCATCCGAAGTCCAGGGGACGTGTTCTTGTCCAAACGCGGTCGCAAGTCCGCCATCTCAATGTCTTCGACTTGCAAGCTGGGAGCAGCGTGCGGCGACGCTGTTGGTAGCTGTCGGCAGTGGTGCGCGATTACCCAGTGTGTGTGTATCAGTGCGAGTCAACTCGCTCTCTTGCGACCTCACTGAAGGTGGCACATTCCATTTACATCGGAACTTTCGTACCATGACTACAATTCCTGTTATGATCATAATGCCCAACAAGACATATATCGCAACGTAGTGATGAACGTCGTGATATGATATGTCATTATATGTGAAATCCTCATCGTTGAGACTGTTTATCTTCTCACCAATTGCAGATAGCTCTTGATGAAATTTGGCCGACTCATTTCCATCTTGGGGTAACTTAGGTATCGTTATATTGATTACACGATTTATTGGAGCCATAGTCGGTGTGTATCTCTCAGGTTTCATTTGCATTTCACTCAAGTGTAGTTTGTGCGGAAACAGAGTAAACATGTCCGTTTTGATAATGCAGTCTTGACTTACATTTATTAGCCCGGCATGGGTCAGCTGATGCGCGGTCACCTGATCGCCGCATATTGTTCTCGCAGAACAAGTGTTACAGCAAAAATACATGTAGGTATTCATAGCCGCAGTCTGTATCCACTGATTATTACACGAATTGATAATCGTTTCACATTCTGTGAAATTTAATTGACATAGACTTTTGTCTTCTTTCATTTGGAATTCTGGCTTTCGTACTTGACAAAAATAAATATTTGATAGTACTAAGCAAGATTGAATATCATATTCTGAAAGAACCATGTATACATCTTTTTTCATGTTTATCGAGATGTAATTTGAGACTGGTACAATATTAATCATCTTATCTCCAATAGTTTCTGGAATAGGAATAATTTTTAAGATTTCATAGACATCTCTGCTTGTTAGAGGTATTGTGATCTCAAAGATTATAACTTCTTTTACTAATCTTGTTTTTAGTTGAAGTAAGTTGTAAATCTTTCTCAACTCCGTATGTATATTATCAATAGGTAAAGTTACATCTTTGGGTAATTTGCTTGATATAGTGCTCAGTTCTGCTGTAAGTTGTTCTGGACTTAATAAATGATAGTTAAGCGGCCATCAGTAACGGTGTCAATTAAAGTACTCTGTATTTCCTTTATATTGCTCAACATGTTGCTTGCTATTGTTGCTCCTAAATTGAACGAATCAACAATCTTGATGTTTTCCACTTCATCATGTAGTTTATTTATTGCATTGCCCAAAGTGTTCATATGCTGATTTATCATCTTGTACTGTTGATTAAGAGTGTTTTCGGCTCGTTTTAATAGATTATATTCTGCTTCCATAATAGATGTTTGATTTTTCCATAGTCTTGCTATATGTTTTTCATTGTCTCGAATTCTCGAATCGAATTTTTCGAATCCTTTTGATATTGTTCGGCGAATCTTTCATCGAGTACACCGAACAGGCTGTTTGCTACGTAGCCTATGCCGTTGATAAGGCCTCGGCGGCGGCGACGCAGTCTGGCAGCTCGCGTGCTCTCATGCTGATTGAGTAACATGTGATTATAGTACTCTAATTCTGAGAATCCGTGGCTTAGTTGTAATACGATGACGTCACATTGGGCTTGATCCCTTATCTTTTCGCAGGTTTCTCTCAATGTTTGTGTATACTTCTCAAAGGCGCTTATTGCTTGCCAATAAGGTTCTAAATTGTAGAAAACGATCAGTTTCCATTCGTCTCGAATTTGCATATTGTCGGATAGTTTATCAAAATATAAACTTTGGCTTTTGTGGAAGGGTGTGACCTTGATGTCACACTGTGAGTTTGAAACTAGTGATAAGAATAAAAGAAGTGTCGTGAAAATGGATGCCAAATTAAACTTGATAAAGCAAGTAGTGTTCACTTGAGACCCTGTCTAAGGTGTACGACTACTTTCTTGACGCTTTTGTTCGTTCTCTGAATGATTGCTTGATTTTTCGTTATTGTTTGTTTCTAGTAACAACGAGATTTTGACGATTGGTCGTTTCATCGTTCCGCTCTTGGTTCTAAACGTTACCACGCGGACGTGGCCATCTTTGCCTTGATGCAATTCGATGACTCTACCCATGGCCCACTTGCCTGGCGGTAGATTATCGTCATGAATGAGAACCACGTCGTTCAATTGCATATCTCGTTGTGGATGTTTCCTTTTGCTTCTTGCAGCTAACTGTACCATGTATTTTGTGCGCCATCTTTTCCATAGATCTTGCATGATTTTTTTCGTAAGTTGCCATCGAGTCCGTTTGTCTGTTTCACTTTCGATCAATGTCATCGTCGGCCCACCAACTAAGAAATGGGCTGGTGTTAAATAATCGACATCAAGCGGGTCCTCTGTTAGTGGACATAACGGCCTTGAGTTGAGGCAACCTTCAATCTGTGCTAGTAAAGTCATGAATTCCTCGTACGTGAGTTTTTGCTCGCCGATAACTCTTTTAAGGTGGAATTTAAAGCTTTTGACGGCTGCCTCCCATAGTCCTCCTGCTGATGGCCAAGAGGGCGCATTGAAATGCCAGGTAATTTCCATGTCTGCCATTTCTGCGAGGAATTCATTGCTCATCACTCCCTGTATTTCTTGAAATTCTTGTTGTAAGCATCTGCTGGCTCCTACGAAGTTTCGGCCGTTATCGCTATATATGTGCCTTGGTGTACCTCTTCGCGCGGCCTCTTTGTGCACCTGACGGCTGACTGATTTATTTATTTATTTTATTTTTTACTGATGATCAATTCATAGCAATTATGCATCTACATAAACCAAAATTATTTAATTTATTAAATATTTTAGATTCATAGAAAACGACCAAAAACGTAAACCTTCCGGCGGGACTTGGAACCACGACCTTAGGCTTATACGCAGCCAACGTGCGTACCAACTACACCACGGAGAGCATAGTTAGCAGTGCAGAAATTTGTTCTTGCTTGTTTTCTATAAAATCATGACGTCACCACAATAGGTAACCACTTGGCACGTTACAGCGTGCTTAGCGACATCTATGGTAATCCTTTTGTACTATTTGCACTCAATCCGTCTTAACTATGTAAGCACAAGATCGAACGATGCCACCTACTTGTGATTATTTAAAAACTTCCGTTTTTTACGATAAATTTCAGATAGATAGATAAAAACGTTTATTATTAGGTAACTGCAGGGACGTGCGCTTCATAGAGGCAGAAAAGCACTGCCTACCCTGTCATTTTCAGATAAATACCTTCTCAATAATATACATTAATTAACTACACTACACTATCATACTAACTACCATAACACCCATATTAATTTTACACATCCTGATCTTTAACAAATTCCACTCGTCTTTTGTTTACGTTCGCCAAAAGCACTGCCTATTCCAACTGACGTTTACTTACATGTAGTGAGAGAAAATGTATGACTGTGTGCTATAAAGACCCTATGTGCGAACACAAAACTTGTCAATGCGTTAGTGTGCGTGATTTCGCTCCATACAAATCCGAAAAGCCCAGCTTTTCTGTCCCGACCAACGACCAATCACAACGCACCAGTCGTATGAAAAAGCGCGTATTGGGTAAAACCAAACAAAAGGAAGGGCGCATTCCGAATCGGACCTTCAGCGCTGTCAGCAGCGATCAGAAAAGCAAAAAAATGTATGGCTGACAGTGATCCGGAACGCGATTACGAGTACTTTAATCGATTTCAGCGCGTCTCGGAACGCAGGGTTGGAAACGTCAAACGTCACTCATTATTCGCCATATTGTTTTCTTTTGTTGTTCGCGCAGTGATTTTTGAAGTTTTTGATAGTTTTTTTGAGCAATTAGTGCTTTTTGTGTTAGTAAATTACATTAATAACAATGAGTAATAGCTGTGAACTTTGTGCCGACGGGCCGTGTTTGTCTAAATTGCAATTCCTTTGAGTTAATTGCATTGCAACTCTTTGCAACGTAAGTCATTTTCAAATAAAACCTTACGAGACTTTCAACTGGTTAACGTTGTGTATGTACACACCAATAGTGTTTTGTTTTCCGTGTATTATATTCTGCACTTCTTTGAACGTTTGGAACGACGCCGGCTATGTCAATTTTTAAAGGCCATTTCGGTTATCTCTAGTGTGACTTGTTCCAAATATTCAATCACCTGGTTAGATACTTGAGGTGGCCAAACTTACATTACATCACTCATTGCATGGAAACACCACCGGTCAACACAATACAGTAACCTAATTCATGAATTTTTTTTGGTAAGTGGTTTTTTATCCTTTTTATACCTGCCTGCCTACCCTAGCCCTAAACCCTGTGCACGCCCCTGGGTAACTGTACAGGCAGATTAGGCGTATAACTAGAAACAATAAAAATTGATTAAATGTACCGCACCCATAAAAGGCCCCAACTCAGCATAATGCTACATAGTAAAACAAAACTACATAGTAAAACAAAAATCTAATAAGTATTATGGATAAACTGAGCAGAACACACCATCAAATATACCACGGGCCCGTCACTCTCAACCCCTTTTGTATCTCTCTTTCCGAGAACTCTAGCTCTGCTCTACTCAACTGGCGTGATGAGCTGTCACTTCGTTTTGCGTATTCTCTCGTTCGCGTGTGCTGTAGAATCTCCCATCCCCCTTACTCAGGCGAGCGAGCGACTAGTCGCACCAGTTTGACTTGAAACATTTGAATAAAATGCTTTTGTGACGAACGGGCGTCGGATTGCATTGCATCCAACGAACTACAATATATTGCATCGTATACTTACGTACGTAAATAATTTAGTCTTTCATAATGTTTCTGCATAGTGTCCGAGTAAAATAGAGAAAAAAAAAACTGGTAGGTAAGTAAGCAATTATATAATATTATTGAGCTATTTTAGTCTAATTTGTAAAAGCTCATTCTTGTTGGAATAGATTTTGTAACACATCTGGATTTATTTGGTCAAAATGTAGATTTAGATAAGATTCTCTAATTATGTATATCGGAAACCTACGTTTGGAAAACATTCTAGTAGCAATAAAGGCTTAAAGATTTTTTTGCATAGTCCCGATCAGCTGCTGTTTTTCTTTTTAGATAGTGACTCAATCAAAAATATAAGATGTATTAACATACTTCCTAAAATAGCACGTTATGGCGATATTAATATTGCAAATTTATGAACTTACAAATTTATTAAGAGAATATTTTGTAAAAAGTTTGTTATTTTCTACAGAATGGGAAAAATTTTAACCTATTAAAATTCTATATTTTAGATACCTACCATCTTTAACAATATGAGAAAATAATTTGTATAACAAAGAAAATGTACCTTACTTTTATATCCAAAATTATGAGTACAGTTATTGTTTATTATATATACATGAAAAATAAATACTTTATAAAGCTGGAAAGGATTATTATGTTGATTAATAAATATTTTTTTAAATAAACATTTTTCATTATTTCTATTTTTATCTATTTATTTTATCACCTATACAGCATGAAATTTACATCGTTTTGTTCCCGCCGTGTAGTGATAGTTAGTACCCGTCAAACTGAACAATTTTTCAGGAAAAAAAAAACCTGCGACAAAAATATTTTTGCACTCTCCATACAAAATTGGTTGGTCGGGAAATTCACTTTATGTGGAAAGACTAAAAATTATAATGTCGCAGGAATCATTTTTTTCGCGAAAAGTTGTTCAGTTTGACGAGTACTATCACTACACGGCGGGAACAAAACGACGTAAATTTCACGGTGTATAGAAAGTAGATACATATTGAATTAAAATTACAAGAATGGATAAAAAGAAGAAAAATAGTAGATAAATAGTAGAAACTATAAAGCTATTAGATTAAGCATTTTCTACAAGTCTAGCACATGACACAGAAGAAGAATCACGAAAGAGTTAAATTAATCTATACATCTAGCTAATAAGATTCAAATCTACTAAATATCATCTAGTAATATAAAAGCAAAAAGTCTTAATTATTAGTCACTTCACTATATTAACGAACGATTGCCTATAACCGTTATGAACGCGACCGTACGGGAACAGCTTCACTATATAATACTATTGATGAAAGAAGGTCACCAATATGTATGAAAACGCCGCTTTTTTGTGACCATTCGAATCCGGTCGGATAACCAGTAATCTGGACGTTGTTTTGCTAGTTTATTTATATTTAATTAAACACGAGACATTGAAAGCTAATTTTGGCAGAATTAAATAGTTTATTTAGCGCACTAATATTAGGTTTTTACCCGCTTATCTTAGGCTACTTGGTTTATTTAAATAATTTAATTTGGTTAACATTTTCCTAGAGCCAACAAGAATAACAGCGACTTCGGCTACTTGTCTCGATAATTTTTACTGTGATTGTAATTATTCCAGCAAACAAATAATAAACTCTCTTCAATCAGATCACAATGGACAAGCAGTGAATTTTCCTATTAGTCCAAAAAAAGAAAGTATTTCAATAAAGAAAAGATCTGTAACCGCGAGTAAAATTGAAAAATACAATAAAGCATTATGCGATAAACTGCCTGTTCCAAATTATGATTTGAATGATCCAAGTTGTTTTTATAAAGAGTTCTTTTCTTTATTACATTGTGAGTTTGAGGATATATTTAAAGTTAGGCCAATTAACATTAAGCCTAGATTCAGATTTAGTGACTGGGCTACTAGGGGCATTCGCATTAGTAGAGATAGGTTATTCGAATTATATGCTGAAAAGGCGTATAACCATAGTGAAATCTTCATTGAATATGTTAGAACTTTTTCAAAAACTTTTAAAAAGGTTTGTGCATTAGCAAAGGCCAACTATATTAAAAACAAAATAGTTTCGGCTGATAATGTTGTAAAGACGATTTGGAAGGTGATAAACTGCGAAACGGGAAAAGCTAAACTATACGACAACAGACATTCATTAAATACTGTTAATGGTATCATTACTGCAGATGAAGATATTGCTCAAGAATTTGAAACATTTTTCACAAACATTCCATTAAAAACTACAGAGCCGCTTAATTCCTCACCTTCTTCTGCTCGCGATCTGCTGAATGCTAATGTTCAAAGGTGCCCAACTGCGTTTGAGTTTAGGCATATAAACCCGCAGGTAGTGATTAAAACTTTTAAGGAATTAAAGCTAAAAGATACTGAAGACTTATTTGGTATGTCGGTTAAGTTGTGTAGTTCTATAATCGAAACTCTGGCACCTTACCTAGCATTTTTATTCAATTCTTGTGTTGATCAGGGTGTATTTCCAGATTTAATGAAACATAGTAAAATAATACCTTTATTTAAGTCAGGAGATAAAAAGGATCCCGGTAACTTTAGGCCAGTGTCTATACTTCCGGTACTCAGTAAAATTTTTGAAAGGATAATACTTAATCAAATGCTGTCTCATTTTAATCTGAACCATCTACTCCATAATCAACAGTTCGGATTCACTAAGGGGCGTTTGACCACCGACGCTGCAGTTGCTCTCCTACATCACGTGTACGGGGCTTGGGAGGAGTCGCAGGATGCTATTGGGGTGTTCTGTGACCTATCTAAAGCTTTCGACTGCGTCGATCACGAGACGCTGCTAATAAAGCTGGAACATTATGGAGTTAGAGACGGAGCCCTAAATTTGATCAGTTCCTATCTAGAAAATAGAATTCAAAGAGTTCAAATAAACAGCACGAAGTCACTGGGATCTAAAGTCAAAATCGGCGTGCCACAGGGCTCAATTCTTGGACCGTTCCTATTCTTAGTATATATAAATGACCTGCCTTTTATGGTACAAAACCGATCTAGGATAGTGTTATTTGCTGATGATACTTCTCTAATTTTCAAAGCTAGCAGACATAATCAAGATATTGACGAAGTAAATGACGCTCTTTCCCAGATCCATGATTGGTTTACGACAAATAATTTAATGTTGAATCCCAAGAAAACAAAATGTATTAAATTTTCATTGCCTAATGTAAGGAACAACAACTTAGCTATTGTCTTGAATAACGAAAATTTGCAATATGTAAATGAAACAGTTTTCTTGGGGATCACTATCGACGCAAGGTTACAATGGGACCCTCATTTAAATGCGTTATCCGCAAGGCTCAGCTCGGCGGCATACGCAGTCAGAAAGATTCGTCAACTGACTGACGTTGCTACTGCCAGACTTGTATATTTCAGCTATTTTCACAGCATTATGTCCTACGGAATTTTATTGTGGGGTCAAGCTGCTAACATAAATAATATCTTTGTGTTACAGAAGAGGGCGATACGTTCCATATATGAATTGCGTGGTCGCGATTCCCTAAGGGAATTGTTTAAAGAAATTGATATCCTCACAGTATCCTCACAGTACAACATCTTGTATGTCCGGAAGAACACAATGCTATTTCCTAAGAATTCTGATATTTATTTTATTTTTACGTATTCGGAATACAAACAGCAATAATACAATTTAGTTAATACATAAATATGGTGACTACAGAGCCAATAACAGGTATTCGCAACTAGAAAAACTAGAAACTGTCGACTTAACGCTAGAAATACTGGTTCGAAATACGTACATAACATAAAATTTAAAAAAGCACCAACTATAAATAAATAATAATTACATAGCATTAATTAGGCATGGGATGTTGCTGCGCTCGGGACGGTTTTGGACCAAAGAATTCTTCAGTAAAGATTCGCCTTATTGCTGATGGATTCAAGCAGAATAAATCCAGATGTTTGTGCTGTTTGGACAAAACATTATATAATTTACTGACTCGAATGAAAAATGAATTTCGACGATAATTTGTGTTCGCTCTAATACTCCCTAAAGGATCAAAATGTCTGATAGATAGCCTGTTAGGAACATTTATACAGACGTTTTCTAATAAGTTGGGACAGTCTACCACTCCATTAAGAATATTACTTAAGTATATTAAGTACTATATTAAGTAATATACATAATATAAATACTAGAAATAAAAATAAAATAGCGCACCCAAAGTTTAGACTGTGTACAGTTAATAATTCATTCATGGGGAACTGTATTCGCTTCTATAATAAAATACCAGATGATATTGTAAATCTGTCCGATAGCCAATTTAAAGCTAAAATTAAAACTATTTTATGTTCTAAGGCCTATTATACGATAAATGATTACTTAGATGATAAAAACGTCTGGTCAACTGTTGTTCCAAATCAACGGAGTAGATTGTAATTATGACTCATGTATGATTCTTTATATATTTAAAAGAAAAGTACAAAAGATACAATTCCTGTGGAGTTTCTTCTGGCCGTTCTTCTCCACAGAGGACGTACACTGGTAGTGAACGTGCCATCCATGATAGCTTTGACGTCGAAAAATGATTTGTAAAAATCTTAATTCGAATAAAAAATTTTGACTTTGACTTTGACTTTGTAAATAGATTTATTGTATATTGAGCTCAAATCTGTGACCATGTTACCATTGAATGAAACTGGTATAATTTAAAAACGCGTGTATGCACATTTTCAAAACTTTGTGCTGTTGTTAACAATAACAAGATAAACAGAATACAATTTTCAGTAAGCTTATACGATTGCTCATTCAAACGCTAGGATGTTTTTTTACTTAAAAAGAAAAACACGATTTCTTTAAAATTATAAATTTATTTGAAAATCTATGAATGCACAAATTGCGCACCAATTAAGAGCTACTCGTATATGTTTTTCTACGATCGCACATTCAGTAGTTTCCGAGAAACTGAAATCTGCAAAACATTACCCCAGCAGCAAACGCTATATCTCTAAAACCATAAGACGCACTAATTTTATTTTCGGCGCAAATTCATGCACTAATATAAGCTATCTGCCCATATACTTTATTTCTCTCTCCGACCATTCGTTTAGAATTTTCCTGCTGGAAGAGAATCTCTCCAGCAGAATCTATTTTTCCTGTTTTATTCCAAAACGATAAAGCGCACAAATTTTTTATTTGGCGCTCATATACAGCATAATACGCACTAATAACTAGTTGTACTAAATTCAGCCTAGGACGCACTTTCCTGCTGGGGTAATGGACACATCAATAAGACAAATGGTAGGCAAACAATCGAAATCAACAACCATTATCAATTAGACTACTCTCAGAGTAAGTAATATTGGCAATTTCACAACTGTCTGTCCTAAAACCAACAAGAGGTTATTTCACTTGTTGTTTATATTCAAACAATAGAAAGATATTAATTTATGAAAGTCAGATCATCTGAATACTTTTCTTGGATCCACAAAAATTAAACTGAATGCTGTAATATGTACCTACTCTTTTACTTTATTTTAAATCTCCATCGTTTTGACAGCGGCGGCAGACTGTACAACTAAAATTGGATCCGGTCACCTAATTTATAATTTACTATTTGAATGATGTTTGATGATGATGGCGTGATGGTTGTTGCACTATTCTAATGTTCATATTTTCTTATATATTGTTAACTTGTCATGTCACACTTTCGAGTGAATTTGTTTATGATTGGACCAAGTAAAATTAAGTTTTTTTATCTGTCTATAATTTTATATTTATGAAAGTAAATAAAACTACGAGTTGTTTCAACGATCTCATTTTATTTGTATTACTTACACTTATATATTTACAAGTGAGGCAGTAACAGTGTCAACAAATCAAACCCGCGGTAACCGTTCCGCGGCCGGAGAGCCTGCCCTTCACGGACACTAGTGTTGCCGGAAAATCGATATTTTTAAGAATAAGAAGAATAAGAATAATCTTTATTTACAATCGATTGTGATCTTTATTTCAATAGTACTACCGTTTGCAGTATGCAGGCATAATAAAGAGTAGAATACCAATACTATTGATCACAATCGATTATGTAAAGCTGTCGATAGCCTCGATACTATCGATAATACCGATACCATCGATGGGTTTATCGTTTTCAACTGTCAATACTATAAATAACATTGCTGCTTACCGATATTATTGCTCTATTAGATGTATATATACTATTGATAGGCTATTGATACTATCGTTTTTGCTAAAATTATCGATAGCTATATTGATAGTGGACTATCAAGCAGCAACACTACCACCCACACCGGACACTCCACACAACCACACACTTTACTTCCTACTAAGGACATTTTAAAGAAAGATCACGCTGAAATGTTCAGAGCAGGCTCTCCGCTCGCACGGTTTCCTAAAACCAGCACATCAGATAAACAAATTACTTATCCACCTTTTAGTACTCTGCTTATAATGTTGTTGGCGCTTTTCTTGATTATTCCTAGCTATGAAAGTATTTAAATAACTAGTAGGTAAATAAAATCATGATGAGAGTCAATAAACACGCATCGACTTATCAGGAAACCCATTGCTAGTGGAATGCAGGAGCACAGTGCGTGCGAGCGAGAGGCGAAGTAGCGCGCGCTCGCTCCCACGCTGAACGAGGTACCGCTCTCAAACAAACGCGAATAAAAAACTTATACTCTGTCTGTACACAATTCCTTCAAACTTTTGTACTGTATAACAAATTTTGAAAATACTAATCGGCTCGAGATACGAGCGTTTTAAATAATTTCGATGTGAATGCAGCGCGAGCGTCGCCGGCTGGCGCGGCCTGGGTCGCGGCCGGCGGCACCGCGCGGTTCTGTGGCTATAACAGTAGACTCAGTAGTATGTACACTTTACACGCGAGGGCCGCGCGCACCGACACTCGCGGCGACCACTCGCCTATTTACAGTTTGTTTCTCATAATACTTATAAACTTTAGTACCGATACGAGTATTCGTAACACTTCTATCGACTCCACCCCGGTCGTATCACATCGCGCGCGGCCGACCGGCGGCGCCGGCCGCGGCCACACCTCACGCTCACTATCTAATGGATATAATATTTGAAATTTTTACAATAAATAGTTTTAAACTTATTTCACTAGGCATCGAATGCGTAGCGTTGGACGTCACACGAGTCACACAAAGTCTGTTCCGCTCTTGGCGGGTTCACGCGAGCGCCGGCAGTGAGTCGCGCTGCGCTCGCTGCACGTGGCTCGCTATTTCGCTTCGTCTTCGTCATGGCACAGCACCCTGAAAACGAAAGAAATGTTTAATTTTAACAGGGCAAACAACAAATAACAATAACTTTCAACTTTAAAAACTTGAGTCACATAAGGTAAGGTTAAAGGCCACCATCCATACCATCGCTGCCGGCCACTTAAAAATCTATACTATTATCAATTAAGCTCATTATCAAATCAGAAAAAAATAAAAAGTCAGAAGGACGTCTGAGTTCACTTGGTATATCAAGTTTAGAAGTGGAACAAAACACGACTGCAGTGTTTGTTACACACAGCTAGTGTCCTGCCGTTGAAAATTCATAAAAATATTTCACACGTCCTCCAGCGGAATTACTCACGGAAATAGCAGAGCGAGTGCAAGGAGCCAGAAGAGCCGCAGCGGCCGCAGCGAGCGCAGTTCCCGCAGTACGAGCGGCGCGAGTGGCGCAAGCGGGCGCGCGGCGATCAGGGCGAGCAACGTCAGCAGCGCCGGTGCCGGCGGCACTCGTGCGGGTGCGCTGTTGCCGTGCTGCATTGCCGCCGGCTGCTCGCCTGAAAAATATTATCATATTTTAATAAGTTTTTTGGTTGCGATCCAGAAAGGATAAAGGTAAGGTTTTTCAATAATTGTGAAAAACAAAGTTTCTTCCGGCCTTTGTCCACAGTGAGTAAACATGCCAACCAGGGATAAACTTATTTCGTCCTTGGCATTAAATGTATTAACTAGCTTTGACATTGAAAAAATATTTTGTTAAAACTCACTTTAAAAATTATTTTTAATTCCTTAGATTTATAGTCACTGCAATGCAGAAGTCGATTTCAGCAATACTGAATTTTATCTAATTATTCCAGTTAAGGGAGTCTAAGCAAATTAATACATTTCGCAATAAATACACTAAAAGGACTCCGCTCTTTTATAGAAAGAGCATTTGGTTCCCATTTTGGAGTTTCTGTGTACTTGAATCTTAGTCTCCCTCCACCGACAGCTGCACTGGCAATTATATTTTTTCGGAGTGATTCATTCTATTGATCTAACATCCCGCACAATATGTCGCATCGGTCATCAGACCAACTACAAAACTTTTTAGTGCTAAATACCGGTCACTGCTGGTGCTGTACTAATTTATCGCTATGTGTGAATCTAATTATCGATAGCTCACCCTAATTCAGGGTAGGCTCGAGCCCCTCGGTGGGGACGTATGAGCTATTGATGATGTGAATCTAATACAGTAATCGTAACCTTAATTCAGCCAAATACTCTTAGCGGCACGGAATTTAACCCAAACTTTATTTTACGATTTAAATTAAATTGACGTAATATTTTTTTCTTTTTTTTATGTATTATAATTTCTAACGTTATTTTTTGATATATTAAGTAGTCTTTTTTTTATTAAAGCTTATTTTCAAGGCAAATAATGGTTTGATTGGGTATTCAATAAAAATCATACATTTAAGATTTTTCTTTAATTTGAAAACAAACATTAAAAAGTAAAATTTAAAAAGAGCCAGAATGAAATTAATAGCGTGTATGTTTTTAAAAATAAATTATATTTTGTGTAAACTCAAAAATAAAGTTTGGGTTAAATTCCGTGCCGCTGAGTGTATAAAGCCGCTGGGTGCGGGCTACGGCAGACTGGTCGTTTTGGAGATGCCAAGAGAAGGCCTTTGTCCAGCAGTAAACGTCTTTCGGCTGAAATGATGATGATGATGAAAAGTGTTTTTACCACTGAGCACGTGCAGCACGACGGAGGCGGAGTCGAGGTTGGAGGGCGCGCAGGAGTAGTTGCCGGAGTCCTCGCGCCGCGGGTTGTAGATGATCAGGTTGCCGACCTGCAACAGACGGACCATTCAATTGTTAAAGCTTCATTGGTAAAAAGTAGGCCACGTCACGGTTTCTGAAAATGTTGGAAGTTATTTTCACGCATCTGTATAAATTTACGGAGAGAATGAGAAAAGTATAATTTATGTCGTTACATATCATTTAGCGTCAGCGAGTAGTTAGCGATCTTAGCACAGCAAAACATCTAATGCTTAAAACACCTGTCTCATCAGTTGGGAATTCACCATACCACTAAAAGTATGGTCTATGGTATGGCAGATTCACAACGATAATATTTAGCTCGTTTTTCTGTCCTTTAAACCTTTGCTATTGGGTCACTACAATTTTAAAAGCAGTACTGTCGCTGCTATACGAGAATTATCGCTCTGGAATTGTACTGATTGGACAATGATTGAACTTTTGTGACTTGTTTAAACGAATAATGCGCTGTTATTCTAGTCCGCGCTCGCTATATTACCACTCTGAACTCTGGTAGAAATAGCAAATAGTCCGTTAAAAAAAAGATGCACTGTTACTGACCGTAGTCCAATCTCTTCTCCAGTTGGGTTAGGTTTCAGAGCAGATGGCATATTGGTTAGTTTTAACAGATGGTGTGTGGAACAAATTAGAATATGAGTGCATCACTGACTGTGATCATTGGACCTCTTGAGACTGACCGTGGTATCCGCAGCCACGCGCTCCATGCGGATCTCGACGAGGCTGCGGTCGTAGTTGAGCACGCGCTCCTCGTTGTGGTACCAGAAGATGTAGGCCGGCTCCTCCAGCGCCTGCGTGATCACGCACTTCAGGCTGACGGTGCTGCCAGCCTTCACGTACAAGTCTGACTCGCCCACGATCTCGATCTTTGGCACTGTAAGCACAATGCACGTTATTATTTTATTTGTAGTCATACTATCGTGACTAGCTCGAGGGGTTTGGTTTAGTCTTGAATAAAAGCGTAGGTCTGTTGAAAACCAAGCAAAGATATAAACGGACACCGAAGTGATCATAATAAGGATGATTCCTTTTTACATTGGGATTGTCTTACGTTTGACAACTATTAGGAGTACACATACAGGTTGATGTAAACTGATGATAAAATCAAACGATGGAGCAAGCTCGGATATTCCCCTCACAAAGGTACAGAATTTTATAAAAAAGAGAATAATTTTACTATAGGTAAGAGAATTAAATATACTACGTGAATAACCTGTACTTACTAGAAACATTTATATCACATTAAATGAAACATCTAGCTTTACCCGCGCACAAATAGATAGAATAGAATAGAATAGTCTTTATTTGCATTAAACATGGTGGGTGTTACATAATACATATTCAGTGCAAACATGTTCAGCTAAAGTCAAGTAGCAGGCAAATTTATGTCACAATTTTATCTAATCAACTATGGCGGTCATCAAGGAACTCTTTAACACTGTAATTTTTAAGCCATTCATACAGTTTTTTTTTAAACAAAGTCAGATTAAATGACTTATAATAATTCGGAATTTTGTTATGAATTTTAACACATATATATAAACAGTTCTTGGCATATTTTGCGCTCTTTGGTACCTCATTTAAAATTAATCTATAAATGTCTCTTTTTAATCTAAAGTTTACATCACATGCTTTCTTAAATAATGTGCTATGTTTTTTTACAAATAAGCCTATTTCCAATATATATAATGAGGGTAGTGGTAGTAATCCAAGTCTGGCAAACACCGGTCTGCATGATTCATAAGGTGCGATACCTCATATGGCGGCCCTTAAACATTTTTTTTTTACTAGAAAAATCTCGTTTCAGTCTGTCACTATTACCATTTCCCCAAAGAACAAGCCCATAACGTAGCACAGATTCAACGTACGCGTGATAAGCGGTAACAGCAGTTTATGTGTTCGTAATACGCCGTATTTGCTTTAAGGCATACACAAATTTATTTATTTTATTGGACACATTCTGCTAATGTGGTATCCAATTTATATTATGGTCAATAGTTACACCTAAAAATTTTGTTTCACTAATTTCATTAATTACTATGTCATTGTATTTGATATTCATGTCAAGTTTATTCCTAGTTTGATAAGATTTATTGAATTGCATATGATTAGATTTTGATAAATTAATTTTAAAATTGTTAATGTCAAGCCATTCAATTATTTTTTATAGTATTATTAATGTCAAACTCGTGATCTTTAATTGAATTATTTTTCTTGTCCAATGTAACAATAATGGATATATCGTCAGCAAATAATACACATTTATGGTTTGTTGTTTCAATTATATCATTTATGTATAATAAGAATAGAATTGGTCCTAAGATGCTCCCCTGTGAAACTCCGTACTTAACGCATGTGTAGTTTGAATAATAGGTAGTCATCTCTTTATTTTTATCGATTTTTGAGATAGCCACACATTGTTGTCTATCTCTAAGATACGTTGACATCCATTGATGTGCCACTCCTCTAACGCCAAAATTTTCAAGTTTGTGCAACAGTAAATCATGGGATACGTAGTCAAAGGCCTTTGATAGGTCGAAAAACAAGGCTGTTGTCAATTAATTAATGTTAACACTAGTAAATATAGTATGATAAATGTTGATTCAAGGAGAGGACCTTGATATTTTCTTTTTTATCGTGAATGAGAAGAATTTCTGCAAGGAAACGCCCAAATCAATTAACTAATCTATTCTATCTTTAATCAATCAATTAAATACATTTTAAAATATTTATATTAGAAATATGCCAGCGTATATTTCCCATCTGTTAGCTACCTAGGTTAGCTATCAAATGAATACGAGAAATGATCGACAGAAAGGTCAAAGCTGAACTATCTGCCAATTTAGTTATTTATGAACCTGTATTTTTGTAGAATAGCATCACATCACATAACATAACACAAATTTAATAAATGTGAAAATATATTTGGATGTTTGTTCCGCTTTCACACCTTTACTTAACGGATTAAGATGAAATTTGGAAAGGAGATAGTTTGTACCTATGATTAACATATAGAATACTTTTTACGGGAAAAAGTCTTATTCCTACGGGAAAATCTCACATAACGCGACCGTAGCCGCGGGCAGACAGCTAGTATATTATAAAGATATTAATTTGTGGGCGAAAGTAGTAACGAGTTGGTACGCACCGACGACGTTGAGCTGCACGAAATGGCTCATCTTGGGTTCGGTGCCGACCTGGCACTCGTACACGCCGGCGTCGCGCGCCTGCACGTACTTCACCTACAAACAAATAAACAAACATAATCACAGTTTACTAGTGACGCAAGCGAGTTTTTACTGATGAACTGCATGTGATCTACAAAAATGATTTTATTTACGGTGGATTTTCGGTTCAGGAAGTGAAAACATAGACTATGGTTTGCTTGAAATTTGTTTTAAAGGGCTTTTCGAAAGACGAGTTGAGATATTTGTTTCATAATGGCTGTTATCTAAGAAATAGTCAAAACAAAAGTTAACTAAACAAATATTTTATTTTTATCTTTTATTTCCTATAAAGTATGTGTGTGTTTCTTTACTATACAATACAATACAAATATACTTTATTGACACCAAAAACATAAAACATTCAAAACAAGATATTTGAAACAATGAAGAAACAGGGGCAAAGGCTATTGGTAGCTTAGCTTAGCTGAGTTGACTCAGAGACCAGAATTTGTTAACTTAATCATTGATTTTACAATCCATACGATAAGAAAATAGAATATTCACGAACTAGCAAAGATGAGTCGTCCAAATATTACAATAAACCCATTACTGTCTGATAGAAGCAGCAGTAGTACCTGCAGCGTCCAGGTGTCGGTGGCTTCCACGAGGAAGGCCTGGAAGCGCTCGTCGGCAATGAACGTGAACCGGTCCACGGTGAGGATGTGAGCATCTCGACGCCGGATCCACGACACAGACTTGTTGCTCAGCTGGCGCACCTGGAGCGCAGCAAACAGGAATAAATACAGTCATATTATATTATATAAGTATATCTATCACCATCAACAGCTCATATATGTCCCCACCGAGGGGCTCGAGCCTACCCTAAGTTAGGGCGATCAGGCCTTAGTTGACCACGCTAGCCCAGTGTGGGTTGGTAGACTTCACACAAAACCTTTGAATTTCTTCGCAGGAGTGAGCAGGTTCCTCACGATTCTATAGGTCCTCGTACATCTATATACGTAAAATAAAATTGTAACTGGTCCATGTCTGTACATAGAAGATAATTAAGAAAAAATAATATCAGGGGATTTTATAAGAACATTAGAAGCCAAAGTAATTTGTATTTGTATTTGTAAATCAATCAATCAATCGATCGATCAATCAGCCTATTGCAGTCCACTGCTGGACGTAAGCCTTCCCAAGGGTACGCCAAAGCGCACGATCACCCGTTTTCCTCATCCAGCCACCACCAGCGACCTTCGTCAGGTCATCAGTCCACCTGGCAGGTCAAAATCAAAATGTCAATCAAAATTTAATTATCATTGTTAAATTGATTTACACTTGGAAAAGATGGCTTTATTTTCAATCCAAGTTGTTTTTCGTAATGGTGAGTGTTCTGTTTGAAACCAAAGCATTTTTTTAAATGATTGTTTGTCTCTCTGTCGGTCTGTCTATATGTTTGTACGCGCATCACGTAAAATCTACAGAACAGAATTTGAAGCAGTTTTCACAGTTTTATTAGATGCATATTTTATCTGGATACACCGCCACCTAGAAGCGGGGTTATGTTCTTTTTAATTTTTGTGCTGAAAAGTTATCTCGCGGAAAAAACTTTGATTATGCAAGTTAAGTTTTGGGCAAAGCGCTAGAAAAAATAACAACATCCAGATACAAGGAAAGTACAAGTGCTCAACATATGAATGTGTGGCCTGGGCGTGGGCGGCGCGCAGCGTGGAGTAGGCGCGCTTCGACCCACGTCCTTGTGCTTTGTAGGCCGGCGTAGTACTAGGAGCCTCGCGCCACCTTCATTGTTTTGTGGTATTACCTTCCATCTGGCACAAAGCAATGAAAATGCCGCGGGGCCCTCTAGATTGTAGACCGAGGCTGTAACACATTTTCTTTGGTAGATGGCGTTGTTTTCCCATACTAGACAGAAATGGCAACAGCGCTACAGGAAATAGACTTTAAGAATAAGAATACGAATACATTTATTGACAGCACATACAGGTACATAACATAGATATAGTAATACTAGTAATACTTTGTTTTGTATGAGTATGATAAGCAATAATATTTTTTCTTTTCCCCTAACTGACCTAATTACACATAGGTATACCACAGTGGTAATAAATAGCAGGCGCAGACTTGCTAGAAAAAGGAACGGTAGGCGGGAGTGCCGAGCCGTGTGGTGATGTTGTTGGGAGCGGACGGGTCGAAGTAGGGCCCCGTGTAAAGATGATAACGTTGTTGGGTACCTTGCAGGGTAGGTAGGCGTGAGTGCCGAGCCGTGTGGTCATGTTGTTAGGAGCGGACGGGTCGAAGTAAGGCCCCGTGTAAAGATGATAACGTTGTTGGGTACCTTGCAGGGTAGGTAGGCGTGAGTGCCGAGCCGTGTGGTGATGTTGTTGGGAGCGGACGCGTCGAAGTAAGGTCCCGTGTAAAGATGATAACGTTGTTGGGTACCTTGCAGGGTAGGTAGGCGTGAGTGCCGAGCCGTGTGGTGATGTTGTTGGGAGCGGACGCGTCGAAGTAAGGTCCCGTGTAAAGATGATAACGTTGTTGGGTACCTTGCAGGGTAGGTAGGCGTGAGTGCCGAGCTGTGTGGTGATGTTGTTGGGAGCGGACGGGTCGAAGTAGGGCCCCGTGTAAAGATGATAACGTTGTTGGGTACCTTGCAGGGTAGGTAGGCGTGAGTGCCGAGCCGTGTGGTGATGTTGTTGGGAGCGGACGGGTCGAAGTAGGGCCCCGTGTAAAGATGATAACGTTGTTGGGTACCTTGCAGGGTAGGTAGGCGTGAGTGCCGAGCCGTGTGGTGATGTTGTTAGGAGCGGACGAGTCGAAGTAGAACCCCGTGTAAAGATGATAACGTTGTTGGGTACCTTGCAGGGTAGGTAGGCGTGAGTGCCGAGCTGTGTGGTGATGTTCTTGGGAGCGGACGGGTCGAAGTAAGGCCCCGTGTAAAGATGATAACGTTATTGGGTACCTTGCAGGGTAGGTAAGCGTGAGTGCCGAGCTGTGTGGTGATGTTCTTGGGAGCGGACGGGTCGAAGTAAGGCCCCGTGTAAAGATGATAACGTTGTTGGGTACCTTGCAGGGTAGGTAGGCGTGAGTGCCGAGCTGTGTGGTGATGTTGTTGGGAGCGGACGGGTCGAAGTAGGGCCCCGTGTAAAGATGATAACGTTGTTGGGTACCTTGCAGGGTAGGCAGGCGTGAGTGCCGAGCTGTGTGGTGATGTTGTTGGGAGCGGACGGGTTGAAGTAGGGCCCCGTGTAAAGATGATAACGTTGTTGGGTACCTTGCAAGGTAGGTAGGCGTGAGTGCCGAGCTATGTGGTGATGTTGTTGGGAGCGGACGGGTCGAAGTAAGGCCCCGTGTAAAGATGATAACGTTGTTGGGTACCTTGCAGGGTAGGTAGGCGTGAGTGCCGAGCTGTGTGGTGATGTTGTTGGGAGCGGACGGGTCGAAGTAAGGCCCCGTGTAAAGGCCGACGTAGCGTTTGCGAACGCGACCACCTGCGCCGCCCGTCTCGCCGCACGACAGCACTGTAACAGACAAACATGCACACGCACACATTAAAATCATCATCATTAAGGTTGGTTGTAAGGTAGTGACGTCAAACGCTCACTATGAGCCACTAAAGGGTTCTAATACTCCTTCCACAAACCACATAAGCTAGGACTTTTTCCCAAAAATGACGATATGTTGTGCCAAAGAATGTTGCTAGACTGTCAGTGACCGTATTCTTGCTATTCATATTTCTACGGTTTTTTACATAAATGTGTGATAACTATACATAACTACTAATATTAAATTGTAAAGCAATGTTATTTAAATTAAAAACCATAAATTGTGTTGTCAAAGATTCCACTGTTTGGACACCGTTTTGAAAGTTAGGTGGCAGGCGCGGCGGGTCGCGGGTCGCGCAGAGGGCGGGGGCTGTATGCTAATCGACGCCGGACCGCCCCGGTTCGATCCGGCCTGTAATTTTTGGACCAATTATGTAAATTAATTACTTTGTGTTGAGTCATTGGAACAAATTCAACTTGATTTGTCTCAGTTAATTATTCGTTCGTGAATTTTGTAACTTGTAATGTATGTTAAATTTCCGTTTGAAAAAGACAGCTGTTGCTGAAAATTAAAGATAAAGAAAGAAGATAAAGATAAATTTATTTGTCATAACAAAAAGAGTCCATTCGTCATAGTATACATACAAAATGTATCACAATATATAGAATGGACAAAAAAATGCGTCTCGTAGCACTTCCATTTCTTGTCTACTACAGCGTAGTCGCGTAGCATATGTACTACGACGTAGTAGTATTTTTTTCGGCGAGAACATTTCAAACAAGAATTTTATTGATGACGGATTTGTTAAAAATGTCAACAAATAATGTTTCATTTCACGCAACAACACAATAATCTGCAACAAATTGCTTTTTACGAGTAGGGTCGCCTATCTGTGCACCTATACGCGGTCGCGTATATGTGCAAGTGCATGCGTGCAATTTTGTCTTAACTTATTTGAACTTGAACAATTCTGAACAAGATTTTTAAAAGCATGCTGGTAATCATACTATGCACCAAATTATACCTAAGGTAGTAACGGAAAATGCAATTATTCAAATTCGAAGCTGATAATAGCTCAAAAGGGGCCGAGATAGTATAATTTACAAGTCGAGCTTTGCTGTGACGTCTCTCAAAGGAACATTTTCCCTATTGGCGCCATTGACTGACGAAGAATTTAAAATTCAAAGTAATTGTTGTAATTGTTTTCATATTTCCAATAACCAAATTTTTAATTGTTACGTTATCGGAGATGGCGAAATTATCTGTCTATTCTAATGATATTACGTAGCAATATATTAATGCCTGAATATACGAAGAGAACCTTTTTCACTAAGAATGAAACCTAGCTAGATCGATTTGTCGCCCCAAAGTGCTCATCACACGAATGTTTGCCCTGGGCGGGATTCGAACCCGCGACCCTGTACTTCGAAGGCAGGCGCTCTACCAACTAGGCTACAGAAACTTCAGAGCATAAAACAATAATTTCTCATTTATTTATACAGTATTTCGACATCACCCTTATTCAAGGTTCAGGAAATTAATATCTTTGCTATTTATCTTCGAGAACTGAGTGGTTCCTATAGGAGGTTCGCTGTGAACCGGGTAGGCTACGGCGTGACGTCATCGGCAGGCATCTGACCGCGCGGTATATTCCGGTGCTATCCGGATTCTTTATTCATCACGGCCGGCTGCTGCTGTAAACCGAGTGAATATTGTATCAGCAGCGGCTGAATCATAAATTCTGATCTATCGCTGCGCCGGAGAGGCCACTAGTGCTCTACGATTTCATTTAACCTTAAGTATTGCAGTTTAACATATCGTTGTTTTATAGTACCACTGAAGTCGTTGCTTTTCCCTAATATTACTTTTGGGCCAGAGCAACTTTATTATTTTTCAATACACCTTGCTTGTAAATTTAACGTACGAAGGCAGTAAACTGTGTGGTAAATGCGTTTTACCGCACTAGTGCGATTTTATTACAATTTTTTTTTATTCCTACGGTCTTCAAAATTATTATTCAGCCTGGATCATTTTGACAATAAAAAATAATTAAATCGATTCATACAAAGAGAAAAGTATTTTGTATTTTTTTATTTCAACAAATTGAATCAAAAATATTATCAGCCAGTGTATTTTAATAATAAAAATAAATTTATCTTGTTTTAACAAATAATATTAGTAGAGGCTGAATGTCCGCCAGAGCCTTTTCTCCCTAATTATGATTATAAAAAAGAAACATACTACCGTTTTGTAGTTGGCGCCAAGTTTGTAAAATTTTCATTTAAATGTTTTACATTGAATGTTGTTTTATGAGTGTTTTAGTGTTAATAATTTAATGATAAATGTGAATAGTAAGGATATTCAAACTGGGCGCGATATAATAAAGGTTAGTTTTTACAACTTCTACATGATCAATTTTAGTATCATAGCTTTTGTACGAGCCTTTCTTAACCATTTCAATTTAATTATTTACTATTTATTTATTTTATTATTACTATCAGGATTCTTAGAAGAAGAAAACACATTGCGCCGATAAAGCCCGCCAAATAAAGGGAACAGGGCAGGAGAATGATGACTATCAGTTTTCTCACAAGTGTTTGAAAAACGTCGTACAACACACGGATCTTAGGTTTTATAACAAACTCGTGACATTAGAAACCCCTCGGGCTTACAAAAGTCACCTCGTTGGAAATATACCATCTATGATCCTTGTATCGTAATGTATATACTATTAAGAATGTGTTTCGTTTGTCATTATTCTGTAGATTATGTACCCAATTAAGTTATAAGAAATACTCGTACCATTGCTATTTTCATTCGTAAATTAAATTAAATTATATGATGAAGACACAAAATAGAATATTGAAGTTCAATCAAAATATTGGTAAATCAAGTTAATAGTCGCTTCAGTTAAGTTTGAGCAAGTGCGAGCCGAGCCGGTCGGTACAGCAATCGGGTGCAGAAAGGCCGGCGGCACAGAAAGAACATGAAATATCCATTGAAATGTTTATTTTATTTGGCAGCATACGCTCGCGATTAGAGAACATTGTGCGAAAGGATGGTGAAGGAGGGGGTGAGAAGTAGGGGGGGGGGGTGAGGGGGTCAGCCTGAGGCGGCCGGGCTTAGGGCTACCTACCATCCAGAAGTTTGAAATTCCGGACTTTTTGGTCAAAAAATGCAAATACTGCAAAATATGTAGTTACAGACGCAAAAGTAGGAACTAATTTGTAATTTTTATATAATATATTATGTTATTACTCGTATTTCAACTAAGCTAAAAAATCTGAACAAATTACAAAACCAGACAAAGTCGAGACAAATCCGGACGTATGGTAGCCCTTGTCGGGCTGGCACGTAGCGCCGCGGATTCATTTCACGAGCGGCCTTTTTATAATTTAATCTTATGCCTTGTTACAATCAGGATGATAAAAGAGCGTGCGACTCGCCGGAATATTCATGAGAGATCTCAGTTTGTGGAGCGATGTGTGTCACAGGCTTGTGGTCCCACTGTCCCCGAATCCCCCAGGGTGCGGGGCAAATTGGAAGCTTCGAACTGTATTATAATGAATTACAGCACACGTCATAGATTTATATAGTAGGAATATGCCAGTAAAGATACTTGGAACGGGGGTTTTTATTGCTTTTTTATCTTTGAAACGAAAAATAAGGTGCAGCAAAAACAATTATGGTTCCAGGTTCGTGTTTTTCAATAAAAACAAGGCGATTTAAGAGAATAAAACATACCTTGATTATTATAGAATTCATATCTTGGCTTAAACCATACTTATATGAATTTAAGGCAGGTTAGATAAGCAATAACACAGATAATAGGCAATACCATCACCATTCAATTCGATATAGAGCCAATTACTGGGTGACCAAAAAGGACAAATTGGACGGCGGGAACGAGAACTTTTACAGAAATGAAACCCCCCAAATGTCCCCTCTTAATGGAGGGAAGTGCGGTATGTAAGCGGCCTAACGAGATAACAGATTTTATGACGTAATTGGCGATAGCGGCTAATCCCCGGCTGGGGGACCCCACGTAATGGCCATGCGTATGCAAACACGCACGCACGCATTCCAGTCACGGACCGTGCCGGATTACCGCAGATCCTTAAAAAGTGAACAGCTCTCTTTGTGTAAGGCATTTGTTTCGCGTCCCTTTGTTACAGTCTGGTAGGGTTGTGTTGGCGACGCAGCGCAGTTCAGAGCGTGGTTCCGACTCGGACTTGTCCGGTCGTTATGATTTAGCGCTCCACCTGAATTCCCCGCCACCCGCCACCCGCCACCCGCCACCCGCCATACAAAGCACATGGCGCACACTTCCTTCCACCGTTTTTGATTTCTTATTCAATTGTTTAGCGCTGGCTGCCGCTTCTATTGGAATGTCGCCAACGCAAAACAGGAAGCTAAAGAAACAAATTTGAACAGGACGTGTTCCAGATTTAGAAGAGATAATATTGCGAAGTCATTAGGGTACATATTTCTCTTTACTCAGCCTATTTCCATTCAGCTGTTGCCAAGAACCCTCGCTGTAAGCTTCTACGATTTCCAAAAAAGTATTATTTTTTAAAGAAATGCTATGGGTACTTCCTACGATGTTTAGAATAGGTATCCAATTCATTTTGGCTATGATACAAATATTCGACGAATTCACAACTGACGAAGTAAAGAAAATCGGGGTCTGTAAGAGCGGACAATTTGTTGAAGAAGTTATTTAAACAAAATAAATAAATACATAAGTGACGTAGGTATTTGCTATCACAGTCGCAGCTCTATACATGAAAACAAGCATAACATCCTGAAAGATATTATTTATATTCCACTCAAAAGGAAATTGTATACAGGGTAGACTCAATGCGAATAGCAGCAAGAAAAGTGTATTCACTTGTCAAAATCAATATTAAATGTACAGTAATGTAAGTGATCCACTTTGAAGCAATTGTTTGGTAAATGAGTAAATTAAGACGTTCATGGTAGTAGGTTATTATTTATTTAGCTGGTGAATTACCAGCAGTAATTACTAATCAGCATTTGGTTGCTAAGCGGCTCATGATCGACCGAGCATCTGTCTCGATGAGGAGCGACGTGTGATCAAGCAAACATGCCAATCAAGTGTTAGTGGTCGAAGCAGCAGTGGCCGATTGGCGCAAACACCGCCTCGACCCGATCAGATCGTTATCACCGTCGACCGTCGACCGGACGATACATTATTCAGATCGAAGCCCTCAGAGACGGCCATCCGTAAAACTGACGTGCACGTCCGCCCATTTAACATTCATTAATTATTCCATTTGTATTGCTTCAACTACCTGTCCCGGGCTCTCAGTCACCGCCCTTAGAGAATTAAAATCTAACTTGCGCAAATCCCACAAACAAGTCTATTAAAGTTGTTTAAAAGAAGACTCTGTTGGTGTTGCGAAGCTCGTTGTAGACATAATTCGCGAACAAAAGAAGCCAATTTGCTCGGCGGTGATTTAGTTGCCTACTATCAGAACATTCATTACTACCGCTTCTATTTAGTGAAGATGTTCTACAATACAAGACCTAGCGTGAATGAATGGTGGAGATGGCTATCGGGTGGGCGAGTGTGGCGGTATCCATAGCTCACTCTCACTCCACGGCGAGGGAAGTCGGCTCGAGGCGCGGTGTTCGTGGCTCACTAATATTAAGCCTCACTCGCCACAACAAAGGTGCGTCGTTAGCCAGAATCGCGGCATTATTCGAGGCGGAAACATCCTGAGAAGGAGTCTAAATTACCTCCAACACAAACAAAGGCCGCGCGCTCACTACAATGCTGTGCTGGATGCCTAATTAACTACTCATTAAGGCCGTGAGTGTCTCAGACCGGAGATGTTCTTACAATGTCATTATGTTGTAATGTGTAAGTGTCATTTGAGTATCATAATGTATCTGTGTAGTTACACAGAACGAAGAACCTCACAAGCCTTATCAGAATGTAAGAATCTAAACAGCTCATATGCTTCTCCCTGTCTTAGGTTTTAGGAGTCTACCCTGAATTAGGTTGATCAGGCCTTAGCCGATCATGCTGGCCCAATTTGGGTTGGTGGACTTCACACACGACCTTTCAATTTATTTGCAGAAGTGTGCAGGTTTCCTCGCAACATTTATTTTACCATAACAGCGTTGATAGACTTAAATATGGATTCAAATTCCAGAACATATATTACGTGTTAAGGATCGAGCCCACGCCTCCCGCGGGAGGCAGCAGTCTCAGCCACTACACCATCGGTGATGAAGCCGTCAAGATAAAATAAATGTCGTGAATGAATGAATGAAATATACTTTATTGCACACAAACAGATAACAATATTAGAGTCAAGTGGAATTATGTACAATTGGCGGCCTTATTGCTAACGTAGCAATTTCTTCCAGGGAACCAGATAATCATCAACAGCTCATATACGTCCCCACGGAGGGGAACCAGATAATAAGAGAGACAATTACACCGATGCGGGTCTGTACACTGCTGTCGTGTATAGTATTTCAAAATATCTACCATTAATACGAGTACCTAAGTAAAAAGTCCAGTGCTGTGCCTTCATAAAAACTGAAGGAGTATTGTGATTGAGTATATAAAAACACTTATTAAATAAACACTGAATTTAAATCAATAAACGTTAAGTTTGTTCGTATAATCGCGGTGTCACGCCGCCGCCCGCCGCCCGCGCCCGCGCCGCCTTTCATTCAGTTCAGTTTTGCGTTTAATAATTCGTTCATAAGAGGGTTGTGTTTGAGACCCGATTTTAATTATCGCTGATTGCCGCCGGTCCTTGTGTCCGACTGTCACTGGAGACACGAAGGGGAAAGGCGGTACCAGATCAAACGGATTTTCTCACGCATATAAAAAATTGAGAGGAATAAATGTAGGAATTAATGTTTTCATCTTTCCGTTTATGTCCTTCTGTAAAATAAATACTCAAAAATATGATTCTAAGAGTCTTTATAACTAAAATAAATCAAGAGTTATCTTCAATGAGATGGTATTATCTTCATCAGCCCATGTCAGTCCACTCTGGCCATAGGTTTTTTGTAATGTACGCTACTGAGCACAATCTTTCGCTCTCCTCATCCAGTCAAATATCTAGCGATGCTTCAAGTTGTATTTGTATAGGTATTTCTAACAATGTAAAGTAGAAGTCCTTCTTCTTCACAAAAAAATCAAGTGGTGTACTGTAGCATCGGGCCTCGTTGGTCCGATGCTATGTAGTTTGATACTGGCGATAATATTCTTTTTGTAATATATTCGTTCTCTTTTTAACTATTCAGTTTAGAAAGAGAGCGATAGAAACTTCAGACGGGCTGGGGCCGTAGAGATTTGACGTGCTCACTCTCCGTCCGCCGCCGAGTGCGGACGATGGTATGATATTTCAGTGCGTGTGCAGTTTATAATTTAATAAAATAGTGTTTGTGTTATAAAAGTGCCTTTTTTGTATTTCTTAAGTGGCGGCTCTCTCCCGGAGAGTCGTTACAGTACCTAGGTTATTTTTTTGCTTATGTGAAACTGGAAATAAAACTTTAAAACGTACTACATTATAATTGCCACAAAAATACTCGGAAGTTAATATTAATTATTAATTATCTTAAATAATATTTATTTACTTTTTTAGTAAAAAAAAAATTACGAAAATTTTTTTATTTTTTTTTGTATGGCAGGTAGAGTTTGCCGCCAAAACGAAGTCAAAAATGGAATTCCAAATTAAAAAAAATAATACTTACAAATGGCCTATTAATGCTAAATAAACTGTATGGAGTAGGGAATAAAATATTTTTTTATTAAAAAAAATAGACAATTATAAAAGAGAAGCCGAAAAAAATTAAGTATATTTTATTAAAATTTACCGATTGTTTTTACTTATCCCATTTTTCTGGACCAAAAGCAAGCTCAATTACCAAGTATTATTAAAAAATAAAAACTCGTGAATTTAAGGGTTAAAACTGTAAAAAATTGTGTGCACGAGAAGAACATTAAAAAAGTAGGTTCATTGTAGGAGAGTACATTGTGGTGTGTAGGTGTCCAGGTCAAACCGGTATACAGCCGAAATAAACCGGTGCAGACCGGTTTACGACGCGTTAACTACTCCCGCGTAGGGTGAGCAATCGTCCGGATTCGTCCGGACTTTTAGATTTTTGTCCGGACGACGTTGTCTGAATTTGTCCAGAATTTTTAGCTTCAATGGGATAATAATAAAAAATAGATTATTATAACGTCAAATCAGTCCCTCCACTTGCGTTTGTGACTGTGTGCACAGTGTTTGTAAGTATTTTGTGTTTTCTTTTATTGTAAAGTCCCTTTTTGCCAAGATTTTTCAAATTTTACTGACGTAAAATGTAACGTACGTTACGAAGTGCCGTGTGGTGCCGGTAACGAATAGCACCTCTCCATATCCTCCCGTGGATGTCGTAGAAATTGACTAAGGGAAAAGAGCATGTAAACACTTGTCATAAGTGTTCTTCTAACTAACATGCCCAACTTTCAAGATACCAAGCCGCCTGTCCAGCGTGGTGTTTACGACCAAAACACCTTCTCCAACATGAATAGTGCAAAACAACCACGGCCCTCAGTCCCCGCCTGCCCCGCTATTCCTAGATACGGCAGCGGCTACGGTTCCGGCGGGGCAGAGGGTGCGAAGAATCTCCGGCAGAGATCCGGCTGCCAAACATTGACCCTGGCTACTTACAATACAAGGACCTTTAATGCAGACGATAGACTGTTAGAACTGCTTGAAGAAGCTGAGCATATAAATTGGGATCTGATCTTTTCATCTATCTGATCTACAGAGGCAAAACTGTCACCCGACACGCTATTTCTGCTATCCCAGAGAAGAGATATGAGGAACAGCACAACATCAGACCTGAGAGAGCTTAACCACCTAAATAAGGCTATCAAAAAGGCAATCCGCACCGATGTAAGAGCTTGCAATACCCGAACTATTGCCAAAACCATCCAGGAAAATAGGGGTCCAAAAGTCTTCCAAAAGAAGCTAAACAAAAATAAAATGGAGATTAGCAAGCTCGCGGATAGTGCCGGAAATATTGTGACGGATCGTGACCAGATTATAAAGATTGTTGAGATGAAGTGCAGTACGCTTTAGGCAAAACGAAACGCGGTAAATCATCTGGAGACGACGGGGTACATGTTGAAATGCTGCAGGTGGGTGGAAAACCCGTCATAATAGTTCTCGTAAAATTGTTCGCGAACGCGATTGTCACGATCCTCCATAAAAAGGGAGATAAGGCTGAACTGTCCAATTATCGCCCTATAAGCCTTCTCTCTCAGGTCTTTAAACTGTTCGCTAAAGTTCAGTGCTATCGTCTGACCACTACCCTGGACGAGTACCAACCCGTCAAACAAGCTGGCTTCCAGAGTGGATACTCGATAACGGACCACATCCGAAAGGTGCAAAGAGTTCCACCGGCCCTTGTGCTTCGCATTCGAAGGAAAACATAGTGAAAAAACCTGCACACTCTTGCAAACAAATTAAAAGGTTGTGAATGAAGTTGACCAAGTCACTCTGGGCCAAACTGGTCGACTAAAATCTGATCACCCTAAATTCAGATTAGACTTGAGCCCCTTAGTGGAGACGTATATTAGCTGTTGATGATTTAAGTTTTCTAAATGGTAACCCTACTCATGCGGCCTCGACCTGGCCGATAATACCGCACGGCATTATAGCTGTTCTAATAATGAAAGCTTACTTCGCATGTAATAAGGTGATACTAAACGTTTGTAAAGGTTACTGATATAATTAATGAAGTTTCTTATTTTAAAAAACGCAACTGCTGATCTGATATACAACAGGGTTAAAAAGTTCCATTACATTGGTGTTACTACAAGATCTTTTAAACTTTTCTAATGACTTGCTTTGTTGTAGTTTAACGATATCCCGCAGGAAGAATAATGGTCTTGATTAATTTTATGATTAAAAAAATAATAGCAATAAAAAAAATGTAATAAAAGCAAAGAAAAAAAACTTACTTAATTACGATTTTACTATTTTTTCACTTACAACATTTTATTCGTGCAACAGCATAGAAAAATCCCACTAAAACTCTATTCAACCCTATGGGGATAGAAGCGGATGTATATAGGTCACATACATAACTAAAAATAAAATATGCTAGCAAAAAAACCTTTAAAAAAATACGTGACATGTTAAAAATTGTATTAAGCTACAGTATGGCGTAGCAATGTCTACGCGCGTAGCACCGTTGTAGCAAAAGCGTAGCCAATGCGTAGAGCGGGATCATCGGGGCGGCACAGCGAGTTATAAATGTACATATTTAAATTATTGCTTTGTTGGGGCTCCGACGAATTCAGATGTACAACAGTGTACTGGGTTGAATTTAAAGATGGACGTGGTAACGCACCAGAAGAGATGGGAATGTAACAGATTTTCTATTAGGCTGTAAGTTATACTTTTTTTTACTTTTTGATTACTGTATCTTGGTATCTGTGTGCAATAATAGTACATTACTGCCACGGCCGCAAAATTAGATATTGGTGGACGAGGGCACGTTTAAAGTCCGAGCCGCGGGTGAGGATTTTTATTGTGTACGAGCCCAGCAAGAGTTATTGCGACCGAGGCTTGTACAGTGCTTTTCTCTGAAATATGCGAGAAAATTATAAAATACTAAAAATATTGTGATTGGAGGTACCTTGGATTTATATGTCTTCTTGTATATCGTACTAAACTTATAAGTTATAATCGTTATCACTTTAACCTTTTACTTCTTGAACCATTCATTGTCATAATATTTCTCTAATTCAATGATTTTAGAACATAAAACTTTGCTGTAAAAATACTCAAATACATTTAAATTTCTAGACGAAAGTTACTTTGCTGGCTTAGGCCATTTGAGGGCACATTGCTGGCCGCTATTTTGTATGGGGAAATTTTTCGTCCAAAAATGAGTTACTTCACGTACTTTTTTTTGGCAGTAATTATCACATTTTCGAGCGTGTCGGAGAAAAGTATATTTTATTTATTCATTAAAGAGCGTAATTAAAGAGCGTTGTTCATTATTTTGACCTCATATTTTCTTTTATATGAGAAGGTATCTACGGAATCAGAGGGAACTTTGTCGGTGGCCTTCAACTTCCTCATGATTAAAAAGAACTTGGTGCCTCTTTACGTCACAAAACTAACTGATAATCCGTCGCGCGTTTCGGGAACTAGGCCTGTTCGCATATTCATGTTTTAGTGGAATTGATATCACCGTATATTTGGAAGTTATAATTATGTAAAGCAGCGAGGGTCGTGTAATTGGACTTGTTGTTTGTGTTGCTATTAGCGAAACGAGGGTAATTATCACGGTACCGAGTGACGGGTACGCGACCATTACCAACGCAAAGGACTGCCTTATTATTATGCCTAATATTTTAAAAAGCTGCAATGTTAACGGTAATATTTTTTTGTAACAAAGCAAAAAGAAACATTGAAACGGTTCTTGGATAGTACAAAAATATCTTTCTTGTTTTTAAATAACTTTACTGTTTTTATACTGTAATCCCAGCGCATAAGAGAACTACTTACCTGTACATTATGTTTATTGAAAATAAAGAAGATTAAAAACGTTACCACACTCAAAGTCCTCGATTCTATTTACGTTTGAATCGATATAATTGCTGTGATAGTTCATAAAGCTTAAAATTTTTATCCATTAAAGAAAATAATACTAGTAACGTTCTTACGGTTTGTTATTCCATTTAACCATATTTATCTCAAGCACAATTTAAAGACATTAGGCTTGTCATGGTGGTACTCGTATAGAGCGAAGTTACACGGTAGATACTTGATTTAATCGTAGATAAATCTTGTTGTTTTTATCACCTCATAATCATCCCAACTGTATTACGCATTTAAAAAACTAGAGACATCATAGCAGATTAGTGAGTATTGGTGGACATAAAAAACAGCAGCATGATTCAGCAACAAAAAACGAGTCGAGAGAGGATATGAACCTCGGCCTTGGACGTCGTCGCAAGAAAACGAAGGCGGCAAAACGAAAAAGGGTTTACGTGTTGTGTAGCTCAAAGTCATTGTCATAGAATTATTTATATTTCTGTATTTTTTAACACGTTTTTATTAACTCCCTTTCTTGACTGTCTGTTTGTTTGTTTGTTTGTGGGTTGTTTGTTCGATCCGAATCTTGGAACTCATTTTTGGAACACGTGCTGTCATTCGTGTGTGCTGAAATTTGGTACACTTATGTAACTTCGATGACAATGCAATATTATGATATCATGGAGCTGGTCTGATGGTGAAGCCGGAAGGTGGCCATAGGAACTCCTAAAATACACAACACAACCTCGTCGTGTTTGGACTCCTTGGATTTGTCTTGACAAGATCTTTAGTCATACGTGATGGTCAGGGTCTCATGATGGAGCCGGAAAGTGGCCACAGGAATTTCTCAAATACTCAACATAACCTAGTCGTGTTTGGGCCCGTTGGATTTGTTTTGACAAGATCTTTAATTATACGCGATGTCCAGGGTCTCATGATGGAGCCGGAAGGTAATCTCAACCTAATATAATATATATAAATATGTCGGAAATTGAAGGTAGATTGATCGTAAACAAACAATTGACAGTTCGAATTCTCGTTAGATTAGCATTATTGATAATTGAGGGTAGATTGTTCGTAAACAAACTAGTGTCACCTGTCAGTTTGAGTGGTTACGTCAGATTGGCAAATGAGTTGATGTAACGGTGAGTGAATGAATGAGTCAACGAAGTAAAGTCCTTTATAAGAGTGCGAGTAGAATGGAACCTTCAGTAGGTCCGTGGCAGTCGTGGTGATAACTCGTGTTTCTGTGAGGTTGAGTGAATACTTCGAGTGGACGTGTGAGTCCATGTGTGGTGATCGAAAATGTGGTTTCGATGAATGCGAGTGAATAGTGTTGTTCCTTGTTGGTTGTACCACAGTCCAGTGGTGTCTGTAACCGTAAGTAGAGTGATATTGTGTTGATAGCTAGTTCATACGATATTCGTGTAGTACTTTGTGAGTAAGTGTTGTTATCATAACCGCGGGTAGAGTAACTGTATTGTGGACGAGTTACATAGGGTCCGGGCGGGGCGGCCCGTTGTATGTTGGCCAATGTTCAGTGTCTGTTTTCATGCCCGTGTTTCCCAGTGGCATAACTGTTGGTGCTTGGACCTACCTAAACCCCATTTAGGGTGTGATCGGTCCCGATCGCTCATGATAACGACTTTAGTGTATAGTGTAGTATAGTGTTGCTGTTTGGAAAGGTTCTGTCCTGAAATCTTAGTATGAGACGCCCACGTGTATAGTGTATAACTTTCCTGACAAACGTATTGCGTAATCACGTGTCCCATTGTAAGTTTACCTATTGTGATAGTTAATAATCGATCTCAATGGTGTGTCTTTTCATTTTTTCTTTCTTATTTCCCGACATATATATAAAGATAATAAATAATCTCGTCATGCTTGGGGTTTTTAGTCTTAGCAATTTAGTCCTACGTGATGTTCAAAATTGCAAAATTTAAATACGCTGGACTAAAAAGCACAAAATAATATAAAGTAAAAAATATTTTTTAACAACACGTTTTAACGCACTAAAAAATATAAAATAATTTTTATTGAGATTTTTATTGGTATAGTACTCTTGTAGGACTTAAAATGAAAAACGTGGGTTGCATGGAGTAGATATTCTAAGAAGTAGAGAACGAGGTGATGACTGAAAAACAGCATAGCTGACGTGTAACCTTTTCATTGTCTTACTTATTATCATGTCTGTCTGTACTACGAGTACTTATTGATACATAACAGTCATATTGTTAATGTAATGACAATGAATAAATGTCTTCTAATTCTGATTAGTGTAAAGTAACAAGAATTGATGCCCCTACACATCAGACAGGGCGCTATCCGAAGGGTGGGGTATGGGGTGCGCAGCCATACCGGGGGGCTCGGGGGCAAATAAAAAGAAAAATACTTCCGAGAAATCAAAACAGTCGGTTAGGTTAGGTTAGACTGGTGTCAACAACGGGCGGAGGGAGCCGAGCGAGCGGAGCGAGCGTACCCCGGCAGGGGTCGGCGACCTTAGGTGAGGACCTAAGGTCGCCGAGAAATCAAAACAGTCGGTTAGGTTAGGTTAGCTGGTGTCAACAACGGGCGGAGGGAGTCGAGCGAGCGGAGCGAGCGTACCCCGGCAGGGGTCGGCGACCTTAGGTGAGGTTCAACTACAAAAGAAAAATACTTTCGAGAAGTCGAAACAGTCGGTTAGGTTAGGTTAGAGAGCCGAGCGACCGCAGGTTAGGGCCGACTACAAAAAGAAGAATAGCAAAACTTTTTTCGCTCATAACTCGAAAACTACGCGACTCCGGCGGGTGGGGTTTAAAGGGGGGATCCCCTCCCCCTTCCCCCTTCCCCCTCACCACCCCATCCCAAAAAAACCCTATTAAGGCGACTTATATGTTTTAGCTGTAATGATGTTAGTGTTTAGTGTTGGATACCTTTGAAGAGGTGAGCGGCGAGCAGGATCGCGGCGGTGATCGCGTGCAGCCGCAGTGCGCGCGCACTCATCCCGCCGCCGCGCCGCCGCCACACGTGCTCCCTGGAACAACAGAACATTGAGTTAGATTCAGTTGGATATAGGGTAACAGTTATTGAAATTTCCCAACCCCATACTACTTAAAATATATATTATTATTATTATTATAAGCCGATTGTGCCCCACTGCAGGACAAAGGCCTCCGATTTCTTATTCCAGACTAATTGTGTGTCGAAACAGTCCGCGTTGAAATAAATAAAATGTCCTTATATGTATTTTTTGTTAGTTTTTTTACTAGACAAGCAGGTAATTTGTTCAATAACGAGATAATTGATAAAGTAAAAATACAAATACAAGATAATAAAAAAAACTAGACGAACCAAAGTTTTAACAGTAAAGAAAACAATCCTCGTCTTTATTGAAACATGAGATTAACATCATGATAGTAATTTCAGCCGTCACCCATTACAAATATATTAATAAGAACATACAATGAAAGACTTTTTACAAGCTTTTTATTAGCTTGCACTGTATGTGGGTGGGAGTGAGGGTTTGTATGTTCGGGCGAAATCTTGCAACACTGCCATTGGAATTTGCTGAAATTTGGTACACTTATGTAACCGCGATGACAATGCAATATTAAAAGGAGACACCAGCCCCTTTGTAATGGTAGAAAACTGTTTTAAAATGAAATAAATACTTTTTTTATATTTTTTATTATGGTACCATGGAGCTGGTCTGATGATGGAGACGGAAGGTGGCCATAGGAACTCCTTTAATACACAACACAACCTAGTCGTGTTTGGGCTCGTTGGATTTGTCTTAACAAGATCTTTAGTCATACGTGATGTCCAGGGTCTCATGATGGAGCCGGAAGGTGGCCATAGGAACTCCTTAAATACACACCACAACCTAGTCGTGTTTGGGCTCGTTGGATTTGTCTTAACAATATCTTTAGTCATACGTGATATCCAGGGTCTCATGATGAAGCCGAAGGGTGTCCATAGGAACTCCTTAAATACACAACACAACCTAGTCATGTTTCGGCGCGTTGGATTTGTCTTAACAAGGATACTCCACTCCACGGCTTTAAAAACTTGTTTAAAAAGGATTTTTAATTAAACTTATTTAGCCTCTACAATCCACAGTGATGAATAAATATGCCTGTCAAAACGAAGAGAAAGGGTAAAGAACATTTCAATAAACTGTTAAAAACAAGCAAGATTTAGCTTGTGGCTTCTAATATATTCTAAAAGAAAAGGTCATAACTATACAAATTGTGATCAGCTTAGAACAATGAGCATATTTCTGGCATTAAATTGTCGTGAATTGCGTGGACGAGGGCAGTGAGGCAGTGCGTGCCTTCGAGCAGTAAAACCAGCGCACTGCCTGCCAGTCAATGCTAACCAAATACTGTCGATGCTCACAAAAACACATTTATTTACCAACCTTCTAAAAATATAAAAAACTAGCGTTGTTGCTAGCCTGCAACTTTGCTGGTGTGCTCATATTTGTATCTCCAAGTTCCAAGATAAACTTTTCGACACAAAATTTGAAAAGAAAATAACTCCGCTTCTAGGCGGCGGCGTATCCAGATAATACTAGCACCAGTTTTTATGTAAGACTTCCAAAAACTCTGTTAAATAGTGATAAACATACAAACAGACAGACCGACAGACAGACAAACATAAAATAAAATAAAAAGTCTTTTGCTGCTATTGATCTTATAAAGACCCCTCATATAAGTTTTTCTAAAATATCTAGATAATAAGTTATAATTTCATACATGATACGTATAATATAATAGATTTTAGAATAGCAATTTTTTTATAAAATCTTTCATATTTTGTTTCCATAAGACACGATGACGCGATCTTCGAGAGCGATGTGATAGGTACGCTGTTATGACACAATATATTATACAAATGATACTGTCTCCGTAAGTATTACATCCATAAACATTAATCTCGTCCATTTCCTCATGACTTTCTCACGATATTTTTCCTGCGGTGATTAGAGAAATCTGTTTTTAATTATTGTGTAGTAAGGCCAGTACTGGCTGTTGTTTCACGACTTATAAAGAAGGTGAACAAATAGTGGTTATCCGTCATTAGAACAAGCGGTGTTAGGCAAGTAATAATAATAATAATTTATTTATTTTCTTTCACAAAGGTAAGAACAGGTATGAACTTAAAACAACAAATATGACAAAACAAGTCCAGTTCCCGTCACGTAAAAATAACGGGAAAATATTATTACATACACCTGTGAGTATGGTTGGTGGTTTTGTAGGATCGCGGGTTATCCGCCATGCTAAGCTAACCGTTGCGGGCGCGGGGTGGGCGCGGCGCGAGCGATCGTATCGCGCGTATCATTACGGTATCGCGAGAATCGCGCGGCGATAGCGGCACCGACGCCGAACCTTTGAGGAAGTCACGATCCTTAGCTCTACTTTGTTTCGCAATTTAGCTTACGTGATATTTAGTCACTGAGTTAATTTTTTATTTTTCGTTCTACGTCGTCGCCTGTAACTAAAGGTTGTAAGGTCGATAGCTGAACACACAAACCCTGGTGTCAATGTTATAGAGCTGCGCCGTGTATTTCTGTTTCGTGTTTATTGTTTCATTAAGACAAAAAATTGCTTTGAAAAATTTTGGGCTGTCTGCTATCACTACTTCATGCAAATTTTCATCAAACTCCCTTTTATCGTCAAAGAATTTTAAATATTTTAAATATACCTACATACATATTGGGCCCAATATTATACTGCATCTACACAACTGATCTACCACGAGAAATACACAACTGTAAATATCATATGTATGCCGATGATGTCCAACTGTACCTGCCCATCGATCTTAGTGACTGTCAAGCATCCGTTTCTAAAATAAATTCTAAGATAAGAACTCACTGATATTAAACCCGTCTAAGACAAAATTCATTATTACTGGCTCAAAGGCGCAGATTAGCAAATTAGTGGCAAAAAACCTCGACATTACGATTCATGGTAAAGCGATTGAGCGGGTGGAGACTGTCCGAAATTTGGGACTGCTCATGGACGGCAATTTAAGATTCGAGAGACACTGCGCAGATTCGGTTCGGAATTGCTTTTATCGCCTCAGGATTTTATATAAAATTCGTCCTTATATAAACACTGAGCTCCGTGTCAGGCTCTGCGACTCACTTATACTCTCAAAATTTAACCACTGCATCTCTGTTTATGGTAACTGCATATTTGGAAAAACGTTGTCTCTAATCCAAAGAGTTCAGAATGCATGTGCTCGTTATTGCTTTGTTGTTCCACCTCGTTCGCACGTGACGCCTTTCTTGAATTCTGCCAGTATCCTGAAACTAAAAGGACGTATTCAACTACATCTAGCGAATATTTTATTCGACGTCGTGAAAACTAGGAAACCAAATTATCTTTTCACTAAACTTACCTGAAACACACGAATAGACGGTACATGCTGAGATACAATTCCCCTGTTTTAAGCACGCCACAGCATCGTACAGCAGCCTTCCGTGGAAGCTTTAAATTTCAAGCTTCCAAGTGTTGGAACGACCTTCCTCCCCCGCTTAGGTCCATAAATGTTAAGCGATTCTTTAAAAAGGAAGTTCGTAATCACTTTTTGACGAAGCAGAAGGCTGATAGATGGTATCTTATTAGTAAGTATATAGCTTCGTTTTTAATCTTCAACATATATTTATTTTCTCTGTTTTTATCCGCGCACATTGTCTTTTTTGCGTTTAAATTTAATGAAGGCAGGTGGTAACCTTGGACTTTTTTAAAACACTACACCTCTTATCAACTATTTTTTATTTTTATCACTATATTTTATATTATATCAAAACTTGGCTGGCGGCACTTGCACTTTTTTACATTTTTACTTTACCTTATAGTACAAGTACACTATACTTTATCACTATCTTTTATATTTTTATCTATTCTTCGTTCGGATTCGGAATTCTTGTCTCCAACCCGATTACGCGCACACATCATCATAGGTACTAACTGAAAAACAGCGCTGTGATGCAATCTGTGTCGCAGCGCATGCTGAGTTGGGGCCTAGCTATGGATGCGGTACTCACTATAAAATAATTTACTTTGTTATTGTTTCGTTGTTATACCTTATTTTGTATTTCATTTTATGAGTTTGTACTGCATTGATAAATAAACTTTTTATCTATCTATCTATCTATCAAATAGGAAACAAGCAGATAATCACACTAATATTATAAATGTGAAAATATATTTAAATGTTTGGATGTTTCACGCTTTAAGTACTAACACATTTGATTGAAATTTGGAATGGAGATAGTTTGTAACCTGGATTAAAACATAGCATTTTTACGGGAAATAGTCTGATTCCCACGGGAAAATTTTACACAACGCAAGCGTAGCCACGGGCGGACCGCTAGTAACTATACCTCTGGGCCCCGGCCTCGATGTCAGCGGTGGGAGGAGTGGGGCGGCGAGTGGGGCGGCAAGCGGCGAGAAATGTGTCAAATTCCATACATTTTCACTGGGGTGGCCTCGATGGCAGCAGCGGCGCGGTGAGCGGAGCGGCAGCGGTGGAAGAGCGGTGACTGACAGCCGCTCCTTTAGGGATGTTCTATTTTATCGAGATTTGCACCCTTGCAAGATCTTTAATGTTTTTCTTTGTCACTATTATTGGTACAAAAAAAGGAAAAAAAACACGAGTGGGAGATTATTGCTAATATAGTAATCTCCTCTTGGGTTTGGGTAGAATAATTGTGAAATGAAGGAATAATGCGGGTTGGTAACAGATTTCGGCAGATTCGGGATATGGCAGAAACTCTTTAGGCAGAACCTGTATTAGACATTACAATTGAAGTATTGAAACACACACTTACACTTACTCACACATAAATACTTAAACAAAAAAGAAATATTTTACTAGCGACCCGCCCTGGCTTCGCACGGGTAATTTCGCCAGCGTAAGCCAAGTAAGCGCCCGAAAAATATTTTTATACGACTTGATTGAAATATATTTTTTTCTATATTAAAAGTTAGGTATTTAGAATGCTACCTTCTTCATAGAATCACGTCATCCATTGATGAAAACCGCATCCTTGCGTGGTTTAGGAGGAGTTAGCGGATATACAGATAGACGTGAAAAGGGACTTTGTTTTACACAATGTAGAGAATGACTTTACTCATATAATATCTAATTATAGTAGTTTGAACTCAGAATGGTCTTTACAATATATTTTGCTATTTTATGAGTAGGAGATATTGTACGATCCTGATCGTATACTGATGCTAAATCTGGTTTTATTACATCAAAGTCGTAGTCGTACGTTTCCACACTCATTATGGTGTAATGTTGACGTTGTCTCATCATAAAATTTATTGGGATGTTGACGTTGATCTTCGTAGTTCCGCTCTAACTCTTCTTTTATATTTAGTTATTTATTATATCTACATCCTCCTTACCAAACAACAAATCATAATAATATAAAAGCACTTCTTCTGTAAAGATCTTCGCACCTTTTCGATAACTTGCCGGGTTCCTTCACGATAAAGAATGACAACACTATGCCGCACAGTGATTGAGTGTATAGGTGTTTCTGGACATGGGAATTTGAAATGAAAGTTAAATAAATAAATCAAATTATGTTTTATAATCTTGTATTTCTCATTAATTATCATCGCTTAATGCTCTCGTACTTCTCAGGATATGGTATTCGTAGACCAAATTCTTTCTGCAACTCCTATCATTAAGATTATTTCTGTAATATATAGCGTGTTTGCCGGTATCTGATGCTTTTGATGCTGCTCTAAATAAAATTGTACTTAGTGACTTGTTGTCAGCAATGCGACAGGCATAGATTTGGCCACGATTTGGCGAAGCAGAAAGCTCTGTCTAGACCGCAATAAGGAGCATTCACTAACATGTCTTTTATTATACTGAACGAATCTTTCTACAGACATATTCATATAATTGATATAATTGTAATCTATTCGAATGCATTTCCTCCTTGCGCTCGTAAATGTCAATTTTATTAAATACAATTTTAAATTGCCGGTATTCAAAACAGTGCTGTGCTTCGTTCCTGTTTTAGGATTTTGTAAATTTCAGATATAATTAACTTTACTTAGTTATATGTGAAAATAACAAAATCCAAGAAACTACTGTTTCCCTACGCTCGAACCACTGTGCGCCGTTACGTTCGCCGCTGGCATCGTGGCCACCCACCTGTCACCGCGCCGCTCACCGCCCCGCTCGCCGCCCCGCTCGCCGCGCCGCTGACATCGAGGCCGTGTGGAATACAATGAAAATCCAAAACGAAATAAAATGAAATAACACAATGCGGTATTGTATCAGTTTGCCTGACGTCTGAAATTTTATATATCAAGTTGTCATGTCAAGTATCTAATACTAGCTTCAACATAAACATTATTATATTACTATTATTGCCTAACTGTCAATCATCTTCTGCCTAAATAAACAAAACACTCTCACCAAATGTTTCAGAAACGTGGGTGGGTGTTAGAAAAATATTTTCCAAGACAAAAAGATAATACAATAAATTTAACGAACGTTCCCTGGAATACTCGAAAACGTATATCAACCATTGAATTCGATAATGGGGACAATTCAATTTAAAGAGATGGCAATACTGTTACAGCTCGCGTTATTAATTATCATGTAAAGTCTCCGCGTCGTTGTTTCGATAAACGCAGTTGTGTTGCCAGGCGACACCCGACAATTTACCCAGGATCCTTAGGGTGTTTGCGGGCCCCAGTTCACTTCGACCCTGAAGATATATTGTTGTTGTCACAGCATGAGGTACAAGTCACGTGTTTACCGCTATAATCGTTCTGTGAAAAGACCCGCTAGTTTGATAGATGAACTTTATGTAGTATATTACCTATTATTATGATTTTTCCGTTTATAGTTTTTAGTGTAGGTTTTTTGAGAATATTTAATTTATAATATGTTTTATTTATAAAAATGCCATAAATAAAACATATTATATGTTTTATTTATGGCATTTTTACGATTTAAAATCTTCGATCACAGAAGAAAACTAACAGATAAAGCGCAAGCAATCTGAATGCATTCATGGCCATAGATGTCACATGTATATTTCTAAGTACAACATATTACTTTTTCTGACTAAATGTTCAATTATTTTTTCCGTGTTTGTATACCTTGAGGTTATAAAAACACACTAGTGCAATTTGCGGGCGGAAGGGCGCCTGCTGCGTTTCTTGTCGTTTTAAACGGCGCGCGCGCGTGTTTGAGTCGGTAATTGCAGCTCCGGGGCGCAAACGACGCGGCGACATTCAACACATTAGCTGAAGTCGTTTCAATTTTATGTATAAAATGCTAGTTTTTAAATATATGTTTCTTAATTAACCTATACGCTTGCGTTTAACCTCAAATGAGATGACGGGGGTCTAAGAACAAGTTTACCTGGAAGATGTCCGTTCACTATTGCCCGTTACCAAGGTTGTACGGTTCCAGGAATACCGACCGATGTACGAGTAGAGTGTTCCACTTATTGGCAATTTATTGCAAACGACTTATTGTCAATGTGAAGAGTAATCAAGTGTAAACTAAATTAAAAATATCTCCCTTATTTTAAACTAGCTGTCTGCTTGCGACTACCCTCTTGTTGAGTAAGATTTTCCCGTGGGAATAAGACTTTTTCCCGTAAAAAGTATCTTAAGTGGTAATTTAGGTTACAAACTATCTATATTCTAAATTTCATACAAATCCGTAGAGTACTAAGCGTGAAGGCGGAACAAACATACTAACATCCAAATATATCAATTAACTTTTTATAATATTACTCGTACGAGTAGTGTGATATAAAGTGATGTAATTATAGATTTTACTTCATTTTAAGTGAATTTGTTCTAATATTATGTATATTTCCTTAATTTTTAGTTCGTAACAGTAAAAACATAACGCTATCATCAAATACCAAACTCACAAAATCCATTTTACACAAAATCACACCATCAACATCGTCATTTGTTTTGCGCCTTAATTAATAAGTCTTGTCAGATAACCGTTTCCTTTTATCATTGCTAAGAAGTCAAAAATAAAAGCTGAGCGAGGAAGCAGGTTGACCTGACAACATTTTGGCCGACGTGCAGCGCGGTTGCGGTTTGCGGTCACGGCTTACCTGTCCTCTCCCCCCTACTCGTCTTTCTCCCTTTCCTCGCCCGCGGCGGCCTCGCTGTCCCAGCAGAGAGAGATGGTGAGTCGTCGAAGATTCGCAAACTAAGTTATCCGTCGGTAATTGCCTTCAACAGGACGCCTCAAAGTTTGTGCTTCAAAGCCATGAAACTAATTGAAACAAGCTACAGGTTTTATCGATATTAAAAACTGGGTGGAATAAAGGACTACTAAGCGCCGAGATCAGAAGCGAGCGATTCAATTGTGAGATTGAGGAGCTGTTTTATTGTGATCGTTTTGTCTCATTATTTTGCGTTGTATTTTCCCAGAGTGTTTTCCCAGTTGATGCAGGGGTGAGGTTGCGGGGTGAGGATGCGGGGTGGGGGGGGAGGGACGATTCAACAGCAGACAATCATTCGCCGTCGAAGAAGCGCGCATCACTTCCGGCCCGAACAATAGCGCATTGACCTCGTTCCAGGGATACAAAATGAACCCTCGTTATGTAGTCATGACTGTCAGCTTCACAACGCAAACATCGAGTGCTGCTTGATTTATGATTTGTTTGTAATAGATTCTCTGATAACAAATGTGTCCTGCAGGCCATTTCTATACTTAGGAATAATAGAGAGCCAAGTCTACGTGGGCTGACATGCCAATTGAAGACAAAAATAGAGAAACTTGTCTTTTTTCTTTGTTTTATTTTTATTTTTGTCTATTTTTGACGTTTGGATCAAGAGAACATGTCTTCAACATATTGAGTTGAAGACAATGAAGAATTGGCAGCAAAGTTATGTTTTATTAATTTCCGCAACGTGAATCATACTTTATACGCATAAAATAAGTGAAGTACATCTTAATTTTCGTGTACCTATGCAGCGCGAGATGAAAGAGAGTAAAAATGATACAAATCTACAAGGTGGCGGCAGCGCGCTAGTATGTGATATTGGCGGAATTGTGGCTACACAATAGCCAAGCCACAAAAAAAAGTCATTGCGAATTACCGGGAATACATACTTTTATTGATTTATTATTATTATTAAGAGTTGCGTGTATTGTGTATAATTGTGTAAGGAGTTATTGTGTAAATTACTTTTTCAAAGTAATTTAAGAGTAATGTAAGTGTCTATTCTTCGAAGACTTCCGAGTCTCAAAAGAGAAGACAAATTTTCTCTTCTCTTCCGAGAGTTTTGTCTACAAATTGTGCGCATCTTAGGCCTGCTGGAAACTGAAATATAGAACCGCTGGTGGTCCGCCCATGGTCGGATTATTTTGATTATTATTTCATGTTTTTAGACGATTAGATAATCATCATCATATTATGTGGATTGAAAGGTCAATAACCGACCCCGAAAACCCTGGTGTCAGAATTATTATTCACAAATAGTTTCTGATATGGGTCATGTTACGTTTATTATATTCGTAGATTATCTAAATACAGAATCATCTTACTTTTCGGACAAATAGGTGTGAATCTGCACTGACCGAATGACACTTAAGACAAATTTTTATTATTAGAGTCATTTTTGTTTGACCACAGTGTCCCCAATAGAGTACAAAACCTTTAAAATAATCGTCTACACAAGCTGTGTCTTTCTTTGAAGACACATCATACAGAAAAAAATATTATAATAATAATACATTTTCTTGTGTGCAATAAATAGCAAAATAAATAAATCAAAACCGTTTGTGATCGTTTGTGAATAAAACTATTGAATCTTTATTAATGATTGAGTCAGCAGCATTCAGTCGTAGTCGGGTCTCCTCGCTCGAGATGACCTAACATACCCTTCAAGGAAAAGATTAAGAAAGGAGATTCTGAAGTCGATCCCCGGAGTAAAGAGGGTCGAAGGGTGAAATAAAAAGTCATTGACTGTTAATATTTTACACATTCGGATCGGAGCGAGCGTGAGTAATAAATAGCGAGTACGAGGCGGACTCTGTGAACTGGATGAAGCTGAAACTGTTGTGACTAAATACAAGTCTCTGCAGTATGGTGTATGGTGTATGGGGATGCAGAGCTTTATAAAGTAAATACGTTAGAAAGTAGTTTTATTTTTTTAATACTGTTTATTAATTTATCAACATTATCATCATCATGTTAATTATGTTTGAGGGGAATCTTGTGAAAGATTTATTTAATGTTTTTATTTTATCATAATCTTAGCCAAAAGACGTCCACTGCTGGACAAATGCCTCTCCCAACTAAATACAAAAATATTGTTTTTTAGGTTTCATTTTGAATTGATTTCTGGATGTATTAGTTCAAGATTTTCTTAATTTTAACGTCTCATGATATATATATATATATTTTCTTTCTTTTTTATGTGTACCATGCTAACATGGACTTTACTAATAAAGTCTCAAAATAAATATCAATGTTTCTGTCTGAGTAGGGTAATAAACTAACCTGTCTTCGTCCGGCTCCGATAGCCTGCCTCAATCTCCCATGTCTTTCTCTACCTCTATCCATTTAAAATTAAATTATAAAATTATAAATTTCAGGATTAAACTTTTCTATTTTCCGTTTAGTTTGGGCACACTGTTCCGAGACTATCCTTTTTCTCGTCTGCAGGATTCACGTTAAAAAGGAGCAAAACGCCTGCGGAACAGTGTGCCTCTCGAAGACTTTTTCCTGTTTTCCGTATAGTTTGGCACACTGTTCCGAGGGTGGAAACAAAAGTGCTATATCCTTTTATAGGGCTTTAGTCATGCGCCTTTCTATGGAAAACGCACAGTGCTATATCCTTTCATAGGGCTTTAGTCATTCGCCTTTCTATGGGAAACGCACAATGCACTTATCAATCACGTTCTAAGGCCGCTCGCATCCTTTTTCACGTGAAAGACGGGTGCAGCTAGTGATCACGTATCCGGCCGTACGCATCCATCAACATGTTCAACTATGTATGTATGTATGTATGTCTTATGGGGGACGCCTGCGACGGAGCGCAGACGGGTGACCTGCTCTGTGTGTAGAACCATTTCACCCCTAATTCCCAGTTCGGTTGTCGCCAGACTCGCGGTGCATCGGACATTTCTCCCTGTTCTCTCGCTCTCCCCGGACGAGTTCTGCCCCCACACGCATCCTCTCCCACCGCTCCAGGTAAGCGCTTGCTGGAGCGTCATATCCGATTCACCCTAGACAGAAGGGGGTACCACTCCGCATGAAGGGAACCCGGAGATTCCCCCCACGGAGCTCCCCCCCCCCCCCCGACCAAAGTTCCTCGTTAGTGCTCCCACACTTCCTTAGCGTGGGATCCTCCGGATCGCATGGTGTCACACAACTCGCCCCCTTCGGCGGTCCCATGTTCAACTAGCAGGGTGATACAGTCTTCAGGTACTCTGCACGACAGACCGAGCGCTTCTGTCATGCATTTCTCTTTATGACTGATCATGAGTAAATTTGTGTTACTGTAATATATATGAATCACTCACAAAAACTTTGATATCGCGTTTTAGGATTATGGTATAAAGCATGGGAATATTTTTTGGACCTGAACAAGCAAATATTAAAGAAGGCGGTCAATTGCCGACTTTGAAACAATATAAATCAAACATAGATTTAGTATATTAGGATGATCCAAATGAGTTGATTGAAAGACTTAAAGTTTTGATTGCATCAAAGAGTGCAGGCAGCACTAGTCATGATAATGAAATTATTTCTATTATTGAAGAATTGAAGGAAGCTGGAATTATCAAAGAATAAAAAGAATGACTTATGATTTCTACATTCAGTCTTTCGTTGTTGTTCAACCATGAATGTCGACAAGTTTGGTGTTCATCCGTATAAAAAACAAAAACAGTATTTTTCAACACCAGTTCCATCAGCTATTGTCGTGTTAGATGATGGCAATATTTTAAGTGCAAGACATAAAATTATCAAAAATATAGGGAAGCCAGTTGATGCCGACGATTGCGTTCCTAAACAATATGTTGACAAAGCCATTGAAAATATATTTCAGAAACTAAAATCAATTCAACAAACTATAACTCAGTTAGGTACAGAAATAAATGGTTTTGAAAAAAATTTAAATTCAATATCACAAAAAAATAAGAAAAAATGAGTAAAGACACCGTTGTAAATGAAATACATAAACAAGCAAGAAAAAACTATCCTCGAAGACATGTTATAATGAAAGATATAGATGATTTATGGTAAGCCGATCTTATTGACATGCAATCAGTTTCTAAGGAAAATTCTAATTACAATTATATATTAGCAGTCATTGATACGTTTTCAAAATACGCATGGACATATCCATTAAAACGAAAAAGTCAGGAATGTATATGTAATGCGTTTCAAGATTTATTTCATAAAGGGCGTATACCAAAGAATTTACAAACTAATTTAGGTACTGAATTCTATAATAAACAGATGAAATCATTGTTAGAACGCAATAAAATAAACCATTATTTCACATATTCTACAAAAAAGCATCTATAGTGGAAAGGTTTATTAGAACCCTAAAAAGTAAATTATATAGACATTTTAGCTTAAAAGGAAACTATAAATGGAAAGACAGCGTCCTTTCAACATTAACGAAAACATATAATAACACTAAACACAGAACTATCGGATTAAAACCTAATCGGATCAATAATAAGAACAAAACGATAATTTTAAATAATTATAAAGATATGTGGTCAAAACTGGGAAAAAGTAGTAAACAGTCTAAATTTAAAATTGGCGACTTCTTCGTATGAACTTTCGAAAAAGGATATACTCCAAATTGGTCTACCGAAATTTTTTCAATTGCAGAATTACAAAACACAAACCCCATTACATATTTTATAAAAGATGCTCATCATCGTCCTGTACTGGGATCATTTTACTCAGAAGAGTTACAAAAAACTAAGCACCCCAATATTTACATTGTGGAAAATGTAATAAAAAAAATGGAAATAAATTGTTCGTGAAATGGTTAGGTTTACCTTATAAAGAAAACTCATGGATCGATAAATCAAATGTTTTATAAGTAATAAATATCCATGTTCGTTTTCATTGTCAGTTTGTTTGTCCACTGAGAGACAACGTGTTTTAAAAATAAATTGTCTTAAGATAATAAAAATGAAAAGAGACGATAAAAAACCTTAGCTCAAAAGAACAAAAATTTAAAAAAAGCAAAAGTAAGAAAAGTCAAGACTGGAAAAGGAATAAAGAAAAGGTTTAAAAACATTGTTTCTATTACAAAGAACCACTTGAAAATATTTAAACCGAAATTCAAACAGGCAGCCATCGATCTAGCTATTGCTGTTGCTAAAGAAATAACCTCTGATTCTGAAAAATCAGTAGACTTACCTCGCGTAATACCTGTTCCCAAAGTCGGGGGGGGGGGGGGGGTCTCTCTCAAAAAACTGTCCCACAGTTTTTGATTGGAAAAATGCATTTTTTTGAACTTTTTAAACACAATTTTATACTCAAATGACGTAGTTAGTTTTATTGCACAGAGACCAGCTATTTTTAAGTCGAACAAATTTACACTTCAAGTGTTATTAACGTTTGTATCAACAGTTTATCATTAACCTGCCGTTTCCGAACGTGAGGTACATCATTTTGAATTTCATTTTCTCAGTTGAATTAAGATATTCCTTCAATTTTTACCTCTTTACAAAATTATAGTAAACTAAGCAATGACATAAGGTAAATATTCATTAAAATGACTTAGTTTTTACAAAATTAGGCGCGGTCAAACATTGTCTAGCGTTTTTTTCTCATCAATCTGGCTACTTACACTCACACACGTAGCACCCACACTTTAAAGATTTAACCCTCCCCTCTCAAGTCTAATTACGCAGTCAGTCACTGGCTATGTGTCAAAGGTGAAACCCGTGTTCAGTGCTGCAAATTTATTGAGAAATCAGTGACGTTCTGCTTCAATTCGGATTTTGTAACAGGTATGTTCTATTTGTTCTGTGTACGTATTTTTTTTCAAATTGTACTATATTAATTTATAAATAAATTCAATCCATTCATTTAATAGCCTATTTCTAGCTGTAGCTTAATCAGCACAGTACAGCACAGCGTTTATTAATAATAATTTTTTTTCGAAAGATTCTCATTACCCTGTGCCTCTTTAACCTGTTTTAATTTGACAGGTGAATGAGGAACTGGCCAGGTTAATGAAAATCGTTACTCAACTGTCAAGTACTGTAATAGTTTTTAGGTTCAATTGTACAGTTAAGGTAGTTATTAGGTACTATTATTATTTTTGATGATAGTAGTAGACCAATAGGCCGACTAGTGAGAATGTTTTTTTTTTTACTTAACTGAACGTTTTTTTCTAGCTTAGTTTAGATTGATGAGAATTAATCATCGACTGAAGGATCGAGACTGATAAGCATTTCAGTAAAAAATATTACTGTTGTGCATTTAAAGTTATAGAATATGAATATACGTGAATATAAAAATCCTGATATTTAAAAAGACTGTTAGATGTTATGTAGTTCTTGCTGCAATAGTTAATTTGTTATTTTAGTTGCTTTACAATTTACAGTTCCTATCCTTTATTCCCGTTTGAATAGTTTGTCTAAAATTTTGTATTTTATATAGTAATTTTATTTGGTAATCTTTATTAATTAATAAACGAGACTGATAAGCATTCTAGTAATGAACATTATTTTTGTGTATAAAATTTACAGAATACACAATACGTTTACGTTTTACTTAGTAATAGTATTTAAAAAAGAGTGATAAATCGAAATTGAGCAGTATTTCAATAACACAGTTTACTTTTGTGTAGAAATATTACTTACTAATGATTATAACTATATTAATTACTAATGATTATAACTAACTACATTTAAAAACGTTTAATAGATGTCTTGTTAATTATTTCTGCAATAAGTACTTTTTACAGTTCCTGTAATAGTTTGTTCGCTATATGATTAATTATACCTATTTTGTCACTTAGTTTAGTGATAGTTTCATTATTTGAAAAGTAAATTGAAACTTATTTCTTTAATATTGTAACATGATTATTATTATATCAATGACTGATAACTTGAGATCGATAGATAGGTATTTAAGTAAAAATTAATAATTTTGGTTAGAAAATTCAGATTTAATAACCTAACTGTGATTATAACTAACTAATGCATCCAAAAATACCTTTAGGTAATGTAAATCTTGTTGCAACGTGCGCCTTATCATGTTGATTAACTAAGAAGTGAGTTCCTATAACTAATAATTCAAATTACATAATCTTTGATTTATATAATAGTGTTTTATTTACTAATCTAAACCAAATGATTCATATTCTTCGTAAATATTGCATTTTCTGACCAAGTTAGTAAACATCTTCTTCAAAATTTTAGTAAGTATCTTATTTATTAACATTTTCAAAGAAAATATCATTAACCGGTGCATGTTTCTCAGTTAACCTGTACGTAGCCTCATTCATCTGTCCTCCTATTTTTCCTGGAAGCTCTCAAAAGCACAATTATAAAAATATCGTGTTCCCTCTTGCATATTCATATCAAGGAAAGGGCATTTTATTAATTTTTATAATAAAATATGCAACTCTCAAACTTTTTTAGAAAATTGCAAAAAAAAATCAGCGGTGCCACTTTTTTGAGAGAGACCCGGGAGCTTTTGCCCTTGATACCAATATTCGCTGGTTTATCTGCTGCGGGAGGCATTACAAGAGGAGCAGCTGGAATAACTAGAGCAGTACATGCAATCAAATCTGCAAAGCAGCGCTTACAGGAACTTAAAAGACACAATAAAAAAATGGAGGAGTTTTGTATTGGAAATGGATTGTATCTTAAAGAACATAGAAAAGGTTTAGGAATCTATAAAAAGAATAAAAAAAACTAATTCAGAGGCTACCCAAACGAGCGCTTAATAATATTGACTTATTAAAGTACTGCAAGAACATACCACATTTTAGAGGAGTATTCATGAGAGATACGCTTCCAGAACATCCTTTAAAAAATGAGTGTGGCATTACTAATCTTGATAGTTCTGAAAATCCTGGTACACATTGGGCAGCCTATGTTAAATCAAATAAATATTATGTAGAATATTTTGACAGTTATGGTAATTTGAAACCGCCTGAAGAATTTCTTCGATACGTTGGATCTAATATTTTGTATAATTACGATCACGAACAAAAAAGTCATCCATATATATATGGTCACTTATGTATAATTTTTTTAAAATCATTCTGGAATCAAAATAAATAAAGCTTTCCAATTGAAAAAATATCAGTTTGCCGCAATGTCTATTACACTAACCATCACAGGTAACAAACCTGTTCTCCATTGCAACTTTAATCTTCTGTTAATATTAGATAATACATATAAGTGTGGTTTATTGTATTTTTCTACATTTCATTCTATACGAAACATAAATAAGAGTAACAATGTTTTTGCTTATGGGAAAAAACAAAGAAAAATAAAGGTTCCTTGTGGTACATATGATTTATTGGACATATTTGAATATCTTAAAAATGAATTAAAAGATTGTGAGATTAAAATCATATCCAACGTTAATACTTTGAAATGTGCTTTGTTTTGTACTGAACCAATTAATTTTGGTGTGAATAATAGTTTGGGTCCCTTACTAGGATTTTCTAAGTCGATGTTGGAATCAAATAAATGACATGAATCTGACTTGCCTGTCAGCATTATTCCAGTCCTAGTGTTCATCATACAGATAGAATGTGACTTAGTACAAGGTTCTTTCACAAATGGTTCACCTACACATGTGATACATGAGTTTGTGCTTAACACTCCACCTGGACATCAAATTGTGGAAGTGCCTAAAAATATCATCTACTTTCCATTGAAGAAGAAGCTAATATCATCAGTTACAGTAAAAATATCGGATTTCAAAGGAAATCTTATTAACTTTGAGAATTAAAATATCCAACTGTGCCTTCATTTACGCAAAATAAAATGCTAGTATTTAATAATAACGATAATACTAATAAAATACAAAGTCAAACTCATCGGAGTACCATTTCGGAGTAAATTTCCAAAAGTGAATAAAGAGTTTCTTAAAGCTCTGTGATTTAAAATATGAGCATTTTTCAAATATCCGATCATCCACAATTTGATAATTCTATCGAAAGTTATGAAATCCATACTTATAACCCCTACAATACTAGTTACAATGAAAATGATGAAATACGAATTCCTATTCATCAACAAGATATTTATGTGCTACCTTCCGCTAGTTCAGTATATATTGAAGGGAACTTTAACATTACTGTGAAAGATAGCGTTACTGGCACAAGAAAGAAAAAAGATTTTGAATTTATAAATAATACCTTTGCTTTTCTTTTCCAAGATATTAGATATGAACTGAATGGTATTGAAATAGATCGCATTAGAAATGCAGGAATCACCACAACAATGAAAGCTTTAGTTTCTATGAACACAGGAGAAAGCAAAGCTGCAGAAATTTGGGGTTGGAACATGAACGGGTCTAAAAAGCAACAGGGGGGGATTTAGTGTTTTATTACCACTAAATAAATTATTAGGTTTTGAGGAAGATTATCGAAAAATAATAATAAACTGCAAACATGAACTTATACTTAACAGAAGTAATACAAATTTAAACAGTATTATAGCTGACGAAGAAGATTTGGTACAATTACTAATTCATAAGGTTCAATGGCGCATGCCACATGTTAAAGTATCAGATGCACAAAAACTTGTTTTATTGAAACATTTAGAAAAAGATAAACCTATTCAAATTGCTTTTCGAAACTGGGATCTCTATGAATATCCACTGTTGCCTAAAACTACTAAACATTCCTGGGCCCTGATTTTGCTAAATCTCAGAATGTCAAATGGCTTTATTAGGCTATACGGCGAATTATGGACAAGATTCACTGATGTTTTTATACGTAGTTATAAAATTAAAATGGTTAGGAACTTCAATGTATCGCAACCTTGTCACGTCTATTTCACGCTTGATTGAAATCATTTCAACGGGATCCTTATTCTGGAAACAGGAATACGTAACCATTTTCTCTGTCCTGCTTGTCTTGTATTATAGCGACAAAGACAAACAAAATCAATTCCGAACATAAAACAATGATTCCGATATCGTAAATAAAATTCGATTTTCATAGACTAAAGATGCAATAGTTCATTTCGTTCATTCAATGAAGTAATATTTAAGGTCTACTCAGACACACAACCACGGCACTTTAAAAACGCCTAACTAAGACATTAACATTTTATTATTTTAATATTGTTTCCATCCCCGACTAGATTTTTAGACTACAGTATTTTTAATTTTACAAACTTAACATATTTAACTTGAAATATTTCGAATGCTTCTTCCGTGAAGCAAGTGCATCATGGTTTGCTCGCTTTAATCTTGTAACTGAATTTTGAACCAAATCTTGAACCAAATCCCTCTCAATTTTTGACGTTCGAATATTATTCTAATTATTTTTATTAAAGTTTATAGCCGTGATAGCAGCAGAGTCGATGCCTTTGAAAAGTGGTGTTTGCGTAGACTGCTTTACGCATACCATGAACTGGCATGAGGACGAACGCCACTATACTCCAAGGGTCAAAAATAATAATGCGGTTTTCCAAAATATGCTAAGAACAGCATTAAAGTAAAAGGCGTTTACAGATTTCGTCGATATAAGCTCTTTTTATTTATTTATTTATATTTCACAGAGCTATTCTTCTTTGTCTTCACCACTATCCCACTTTAGATGGGGTCGGCTCTCCGTATCCTTCGGCGCTATGACAATCTGGATGAAGTGAAAATATCCGTGGGATTTTATTTAGTTTTGAATTGCACGCTCATTTATTTTGAGTACCTACTGTTAATTCTCTTTTGCTTGAGATTTTCTTGTTTTTTTGTCTAACCGTAGCATGAAGTACGTTGAAATTGGCAAAATCTAAGGCATGAATTTATATACTTTAAAAAAAAACTCGCAATACAAATGAACTCTTTGCTTGTCATATTAATGACTATTGGTCTAAAAATCGTCAGCACTATCTTTGTAAAATTTAAATACATCTCCACGAAAACGCCTCATTGTTTTTGTATCCGGAGAAAATACAATGTGAGGAGACCTTTACTTAATATTGATATACTTATTATGAAAAGGAACTCTTTTCTACATAAGAAACACGCATAAGCAAAATGTCACGATCATGTCATGAATGCTTCGCTACGATGCGCGTCAATAATCTTTGTTATAACTAAATTTAAAAACGCATTGCAAAAAAACGTACACGAGTAAAACTAAGAAAAAAAAATAACACAATACAATTGAAGATGGTAATAGTCGCAGCACAGTAACATTGGAGCAAATGAACGCATTGCTTACATACTTGGAAGATCATCGCAGCCTGATTTTGATAATCTGTATCTCTTTATAAATTGATTATCGTCCAGCTCAAAAGCCCAGTGAATTTTTCTTGTCTGCAAGTTCTCGTGTCGCGCATGCGACTTATCAACTGCATCGGCTCTTTGAAGTAAATTATATTGCGCCAGAAACATTTTTAACTAACTTTTTCTAATATTTAGAGGACCAAAGTAGTTGATATCATCCAGAAGTGTAGCAAACTGAAGTGGCAGTGGGCTGGCCACGTCTGTCGCAGAACCGATGAGCGTTGGAGCAGACGGGTTCTCGAATGGAGACCACGTCTCGGGAAACGTGTGTGGGACGCCAGCCAGGTGGACTGATGACCTGAGGAAGGTCGCTGGTGGTGGCTGGATGAGGAAAGCGGGTGATCGTGCACTTTGGCGTGCCCTTGGGGAGGCCTACGTCCAGCAGTGGACTGCTATAGGCTGATTGATTGATTGACTAATATTTAATAATTATTACTACATGATAATATTATATTATAATAATTAATACATGATTTAAAAAAAACAATTAAAAAATAATCAAATAAATCAATTATAAAATATTTATACAAACAAAAGTTCCCGCCCACAGGCGGTTGTATCTAGAAATCACTCACAGGTTTATGAATCAATTTGAGATATTTAATTTCTGTAACTCGTGAAATACCTAGGTCATAGTTTATTTCAAAAAAATATTTATTTCGTTTTAGGGTTTCGTATCATAAAATAATAAAAACTTTATTTTCCAATCTGACCTAATGGGAGCCGCGTCATGTGATCCAATTTGGACCAAGTGGGCGCGGACTAGAAGGAAAAAAGAACTTGGATGTATTTGAACTCCTAGGTTAAGTTTGTTGTGATTGCTTGTAAAAAAACCGATGATGGTCAATAAATTCATCCATCAACTCCATTTTGTAGAGTTTCATAGCATAAAATGGCAAAATAAGCATTTTTAAAAATAAGCTTTGACCCCACCCCCACAATCCTTCCTGCCACAAAACTATACTACATAATTATACTACATTTTTGTACTTGTTATAAAAAATAAATATTTTTGTATTTGTGTTATACATGTTTTTGTTTTAACGCTAACAATAAAAAAATTAAAGTTTATTCGTTTATTGTGGTTGTTTAAACTATTAAATTATTTTTACAAGTAAGATCTAAAGATACTATCGTCATCATCTTAAAAAAAATCATTTGATAGTATAGTGCAATATAATTATTATAAATGGCGCCACTCATCTATTAGAAATTACAAATATTATATTTTTATTAAGTGTCCGACAAGTAACCTTCAATAAGCTGGTCCGATTCGTACTTGGCCTGTTTTTATTGGTAGTCCCATAGACTAAGTTTTTTTTTACATATTATATCTATGGGTGGTCCTACAATTTTTATTTGTGATTTTCAGTTGATCCAAACAGTTTGTTTAAAAAGTATCCTACCAGCCTAGGTTTTTCTTGTATATCAAACGACCTATGTGTTTTAAATGAGTTGGAGTTCCTAACTATAGCCACTTTTTGGCTTTACCGTCAGACCCAGGCTATAACTTTTGATACAAGTCGACGTTATGTTTATGAATTGAAAAGTTCCTATAGGCGCTTTCCAGCTGCTACATGCTACATCGGTCTCTAGAGACCATCTAAGTTTATTCATAGTATCAGTCGAGGCAAATCGAGCACAAATACGTCAAGGTTGTGTTAAGTAAAGAAGTTCCTATGACCACCTTTCAGCTTCATCATCAGACCCTGGACACCATCTAAGACTCCTAAGACAATCCAATTTGTCATGACACATCCAATGAGCCCTTGCTTGGTTATTTTTTATACTATGTCCTTTTACTAGTAAAAGTCACATTTAGAAAAGCAGTCGCCGTAGCCGAAATCGGCATGGAAGTTATATATATGGCTACCTTCTTCTTACCTGGCTACCTTTTTACAATCTGGAGACTACAAAAATGATATTCCTGGGGCGGGAGCCTAATGATCTGTCTTACAGGTTTTCCTAGTACGGACACCAGGCTCACATCGCAATAGGCTGTATTAGATTAAGTTTTTAGCAAGTTAACTATTTTGGGAGAGCAAATATTTTTTTATTATTATTATGACTATTTTTAGACAATAAACAATTAACCAGAAAGCTGATCTAAAACGCGTGTTGGAAATAAAAGCGTTAAATAATTAAACTTTATTTCTATATATTTCTACTGACAACCCTACTAAAACACCGAATATTTATCAAAAAATGAAAAGATACTCTAATACAAAGAGATATGTGCCGTTTTGTATTTTCTTTGGCGAAAGCTTTACCACTTTTGTTATATTCAAACAAATGAATGACCTTGTGAAATTCTTCGTGTCATTTCTGCATTTGATTGAAATGCAGAAATGTAGTAATTTCAGTTTTTGACAGAAATTTGGTTCTTATTCTGGAAATTTCAATCAAAATTGAATGAAAGATTGACGAATCCTTCAAACGATTTCGTACACACACACATATGCAAAATATAAAACGTAATAAACTGATGTTCTCTAAGCAGAATGTTTTCTAGTCGTGAATTAAATACGCAATTTACGATATATTTTCCGCGTTTTGTCGCCGATACAAAATTTGGGACCCAATGATTTCAACTTTGACATAAGAAATTAGTGCGATCGGGCCCCTGGTCTGTAAAAACTACATCACAACTAGAGAAACCAAGATATGTTACTTTTGGATTGCAAACGAATAAAAAAATCTAATGTGACATTTGTTATATCATTGTGATATAACAAATGTCACATTATATTTCAATTCTTTCTACTACCCATACGATTCTATTAACATAAAGTTTAACGAAAACAAATACGGTATATTATACGATATGTATGCTAAATTTCGTCAGTCGTTCTACAACCTTCCAACCGATCCGCTGCTTGATCTTCAGAAGTTCAAAGAAAAGGCACCTTTGTTTGTAATAGATTGTTCAAGGCAAAACGAGAATTTGAAAACTGGACCTGTCGATGTTCGCTTGGAAATAGAAAGTTTGAAGAATATCCCTGATAATACCAGTGCTTATAAACGATCGTTTGATTGAATACAAACCTCTAAGTAATTTAGTACGAAAACTATCATTAAATCTGATATAGCAATTGTGGATGTACAAGGATTTAAAACCGATAATAATAAGTTTATACCTAAAGAAATTGCAATTTTATGCAACGATCAACTGCAAGTTCTGCTGCTTCAACCTCCTTGTCCATTTTATAATCTTTCAATCACTGAGAAAAAACAAGTAAACTGGATACAGAGAAATAGAAAAATGTATTAGAACGATGGTTTCCTACCGTACAACAAGTTGTCCTTGTATGTTGATGAATTTTTGATTGACAAAACCATTTATTGTAAAGGACTTGAAAAACTGAAATGGATAAAAAATATTTTTATAACGGATAATGTTATTAACTTAGAAGATTAGAACTGTCCTACTTTATTAAGTTTGTATGGAGAGTATCGCTCAGCTAGTGATATTTATAAATGTATTTATCATCCAACTATGTGTGCTTTGAAAAATGTAACTTGCTTGAAAAAATGGTGTATAAATAATAAATTATTGTTGCTAAATAACATATTTGACTTTTATTATAAATCAATGGAAATAGAGGTCCATACTTTATTTTAAATTAAGGTTTTGGTTAAAAAATCTTTTAACTAATGACCATTACTCATAAAAGATGTGAACCATTAAACTGATAACATAACATGTGACTATTCAAACTGCTGCTGACGCATAATATCATGTTTATTAAAGAAAGCTTACGGGAAAATATAAAAAGTGTTATCAGAGTAGACTTAGAGAGAAAACAATATTAATAATGCAGCAGACGTGTTGTTTTATTATTAAGGTTTTTCCTAAAAAAAAAAATACAATACTAAATGGATAAACAGGTAAGGTTGTGAAAATAGGAGCAGGCTGTATTGGATAGAGCCGAACGAAACGAGATCCTTCATAGCAGTGATTGAGAAAATTGGCGGCGTGCTGTATATTCCGAGTAAAACACGTACTTAACAGATATTTTCAAAATATAATTTTAAATCGATAAAGAGAGAGAGAGAGAGACAGGTTAGTTTGGGAAATTGGGGCAGGCTGTATAGCTGCCCCAATTTTACCCTACTTGAATTTTACCCTACTTGAATTTTACCCTACTTGTCTGTGTACAATAAAGTATATTTCATTGAAAATCTGTAAAAGTGAATCAAAAGTGATGACTGTACAATTCGATTTGTATAACACGATTCAACCTCCTTCCTCCAAACACAACCTGATCGTTTGTCGATAGGAAATGAGTATGGTAGGAAGTGTGTGGTTCCTCTTTGAACCTGTCCTCCCTCATCCTCCACACACAAGGGAGACGTGGAAACTTGCTAAAACCAACTACTCTTCATACACGGCATATACCAATTAAATCGCAAATTTGTATTATTACACCCTCTTTATCATACGTAAATGCCCAGCGTGCAAAAATCTTATTTAAAAAAAGATTTTTTATAACGGACTATATAATCGCTATATCTACCACAGTGATAATATTGCGGGCACGGACACAAATATTGTAAAGCAGTTCGTAGTTGCACTCTACAAAAAGGTTAGTACGATTTTTTGTTTGACCCGAACGACCATTAATCCTGTAAAAGTCATAATAAAATAAAGGTTCAATTTGGCCGGAGCCAATCCGACCTGCACCAATAAATCTTAGCGTGTACAGTCGGCAGCACGGGACGCGCGCAGACTTCTAATCGCGCGGGGAATGGAGAACTCTCCCGTATAAATATTTCCCACATTACCGACGCACATTATTTTGAAATGTGGAGCCAACAGGGATGATGAATACGCTGGGAAATGCCGAGCACATTCCTGCGGGTTACGTGCGGAGCTATTTGCGCTACACGCCCTCGTATCGTACCGTACGCATGTGGCTTATGGTGTATTATGATTATGAGAGTAGAAACTAGGGATGCGCTGGGTTTAAGCAATGGTCTTTTAGGTATGAGGTATACTCAGTACTGGTGGCATTCATATTTTAAGTCGTGAGAATGAAGCTATGCATTTTGCGTCATGTATTGCGTCAGATCAAAAAGTTTTAAGTGACGCTTTATTTTGTTGTGTTCAAAAACAACTTAATAATCGTGTTAAAAACAAATTCAACCAATTCGCGATTGGTTTAGTAATAAACGCAAGAAAGACTAAATGTATAAAATTTTCTTTACCCAACGTGAAATGCTGTGAGGGGCAAATAGTATTGAATAATGAACGGCTTAATCTGGTAGACAGTACAGATTTTTAAGAATAACTATTGACGCAAAACTGCATTGGGGTCCCCATATATATCTTCTCTATCAGGGAGGCTTAGCTCTGCTGCATACGCAGTTAGAAGAATTATACAGTTAACAGATGCAGCAACTGCTTGATTAGTCTACTTTAGCTACTTTCACAGTATTATCTTATGCTTATGGTATCCTGGTGTGGGGCCGAGCGGCTGATATTGACACTGTCTTCATTTTGCAAAAAAGAGCTATGAGAAATTTTGTTGTAGAGACTTACTTGGAGAACTTTTTAAGGAGATAGACATCTTGACGGTTCCATGCCAATACATTTATTCCAATATTATGTTTGTTAGGAAAAATATCCATTAGTTTAGTAAATATTCTGACATTCACGATCGCAATACAAAAAATAAGAATAAACCGATTCCGATTGCCAATTTAAAACTAAAATTAAAAATAATGTTATGTTCTATACTATACGATAAATGATTACTTAAATGAAAAGATCGTCTTTGTATACGAGTTTCTTCTGGCCGTTCTTCTCCACAGCGTGCTTGGTAGTGAACGTGCCATCCATGATAGCTTTGACGTCGAAAAATAATTTAAGTAAAAATCTTAATTCGAATAAAATATATTTGTAATAAAATATTTTTTATGTAGTCTAACTAAAGTTAGTACTTCATTTGTGAGGCTCTGTGTGCGCTGCTGTAACGAAATACCTGATGAGATCTTAGTTTTACCAGAAAAAAGTTTTAAGAATTTTGTAAAACAGACACTTTGTAATAAGGCTTACTATAAGTTAGATGACTATTTTAATGACAAAGAGGGTTGTTGTTCTTTTAATACATTTATTTACAAAAAGGGCAGAAGATACGAATTCTTTGCAGATTCTTCTGGCAGTTCTTCTCCACAGTGAGCGTACACTTGTAGTGAACGGGCCTACTAGGGACAAACTTCTTTGTCCATTGACGTCGAAAAATGATTTTGTTAAATTTTACTTCGAATAAAGTAATTTAGCTATCTTTTTTATCTTTTATTTTATAAAATAAATTTGCTTTATTATTTGGCGTTAACTGGTAGCTAGGCCTTAAAAAAATTACCATATCCCAAACGTCACAATCTCAAGTAGAACCAGGTGTACTGAAGTAGGTCGGTTATACTTAGCGCTATGTGACTCATCCCTTAGGCTTACTGAAAGCATATTACGCAAATAGGCGTAGAAAAGGGCAACGCTCCGTATATAAAAAGCTTACGAGGTAGGTTTTAGAGAAATGTGTATTTGTTTTGTATGACTATACTCTACAATTTTGAGTCATAAAATTTATCTTTTTTGAAAAAAAATAAACACAGTAATAAAATGCTTGATATGATTTTATACCACCACAAGTGCGCTGTAACAAACGTGGCTTGTTATAATGTAGCCTCCGCCCATCGCCTGTTTTT
>OX579660.1:683651-1091104 GCA_951230895.1 Carpatolechia fugitivella
GTTTTGCTTTACAAAGACGAGATTATATAGACTATCTACTTTACCTTATTATTCAGAAGAACAAAGCTCGTTTTGTTAACCGACTTTTTTAGAACGTGTTAATTAATATTTAAAATGTATATAAATGAATTTCAGCTATGAATATTTTATGTCTCCTTTATAAGATTTTCATTGATAAAATGTTATGACGTGGTGTTACAACATCCTATGGAAAAAAAAGTTTTGTGTGTCTACTTTACGCACGTGCTATTACTTAATCTGTGGTATTGGTATTGGTGTCACACGATCGTTCAGTCCTAGGTTCACTCCCCATGGAATAAGTAGCGAACAGAAGCGTCGTCGGCATATTAATTCAACTTTTAATGGATGCGCTGTCCTCTCCTCTGGGAAGGTACCGTAAAACAGTGCTGACACCGAGATTTTGAGTTCCAAATTCCTATCGATAGGGTTTTTTTTTATTCCTTTAGTTTTTAACTGACTTCTGGATGGTTCTTAAATCCATGTATTTCTTTGTGGTATGCTCATCGATGTTCAGGGTGGTCCCACGAAAACTGGGTTAATCTAACGATAGAATCATTAAGAAAATCATCAAACTCTTATGAAAGTTTACTAAAATACAAACATTAAATTATTTAGCACTAAAAAAATTACCTAACTTTGGCTAAAACTGGATTAGCATGTTGTACAATTATGATAAATCTGAATATATAATTTGTTAATTTTCTTTTTATTGTCGAAAAATTTTGGCGTATGTTCAACTCTATTTCAAGTCCGGGTCTCATTGGAAAACCGTCTGTCATCGACTCGATGTGGGTCCTTATCGTTTCGATGGACTACCTTTCTGAAAATTGTTTTCATTAAACATTATTCCAGACTAACTCCCATTTCAAATCTAACTTCAGATTTTGACTGTCTTCAACAGCTAAGCTTAGTGCTTCTGTAGTGTTATCGATTCGCCGCATTCTGAGGTTTGGGTTAGAATTTGAATACTAATTTGTGGACCGTTTTTTCGAATGCATCAGAATCTTAATTTTGATTACTGGGACTTTCAAATCCCGCTTATTTTAACTGAATTGGCAAGGACTAGTTGCCTAAGTCTATGTGATTCATCTTTATGGAGCAACCGAGTAAAGTCTATGATACCACTTCTAATAACTTCTAAACACAGGACAAGAAATTTAACGCGAGCTAATTACGATTTTAACGTCTTTTTGTTTAATGGCGATTTTCAGGACATAGGGTAATCTGTCTATGTTAATTTGGATTAGATAAAGCAAGTAAATCAGTCGCACTGCGGGATCTTATACTCAGAGCGTATAACGTTTCACTCTATTGTGTATTTTCTAGTTTTAATTTCTTAAAACTTCTATATGAAAAATAAAACTATCCTTAAAAACTTGTAATTTAATTTTTCTCTAGAAAACGTGCAATTATTCCCAGGGCACTGCGCTACTAAGCAGACTTTTCTGAATGTAGTTCCAAGTTGAAACTTAGTTTTAAAACAGCGAGCGTGTTTCGCTTCTTCTGTGATTAGATTTACTGCATCCCGACCAGACGTTTTGAACTGAACTGCACTGCACTGCACTGAACTGAACTGGTAGACGTACCTTGGAAAGCGTACTCTAACAAGCCTACTTTTTATTAAGTCTTCACGACACGTGTAGCTGTTATGTCCAATTCTTTGCGCTCGGACTAATAATATGTTCCTTACGAAACGAAGGAGTTTTTAATCTGAGTCTTTATAGATTACAGAATTTAAAAGATGTGTCGGCTGTGTGTGGTGTGGGTGTTAGGTAGCTAGGTGAATAAAATTAACCTGAGTGAATCAAGTATGTACGGGCATAGATAAATTTTATCTCTTCTTTTTTACCCAATTGTTCCATTTGTGTATTGTTGATGACAAAATGGCCTAACAACGTGTTTTGTTAGAATTATCATCAATTATTATCGTCAATTCGATCCAATAATCGATCTGGCATCATTGAGTGTCGTCAATAGCGATATATAATAATAATTATTATGTTTTGCAAATTTATTTTTCTTGCTAATAAACAAATAAATCTATGATATACAAGTAGCTCAGTACTTTTTTTTTATTTCTTTTATGCATTAAGTGAGGGCCTTTGTTGACTAATATGACAAAATTAATACAGCATAGAAGATGAAAATAATTTTAAAAGCCAAATCATTTTGTGCTGTACAGGTACTCCCGTGTAACCATTTTGTCGACATAAAAGAAGGTTTTACCTCGTCCACTGGTTCTTCAGTGTGCACTCTGAAATAGCAACATTCACCTCTGAAATTGGATCATACGGACCACGCTTTGCTGAAAAATATTTGCTTCCAGCCTTTTCATACAGCCTAGAACGCGTAATAAGATTAAGTACTATCAGATTAATTCGTTCGCCATTTTGGAAATGCAAATTGCTGCCAGCTAATAAACTTTTTTCCAATCAACATTTCCTTCTTTAGCAAAATAATAATATTATAAATGTCGGTAAAATCTAAAATTTAAATTGCCTCAATAGTTGAGATCGCAGTTGTTATTACGCATCTGACGATGCAAAAACAAAATAATTCCGTGCTTCAGAAGGCACGTTAAACCGTTGATCTTGGCTATTATCTACGGAAATTGTCATTAATTTGGCTCATCAGACTCCAGGGTTAGTGAGGTCTATCGTCGACCTCAAAATCCACAAGCAGAAGAAAATCCAAAATGTTTCAAAATCAAACTTTAGCTTTTGAAAATATTTTTTAAATGTTCAAGCATTTATTACATTTTTTACTTGCAGCACTGCTACACAGAAAAGGGTTTGTCAGTTAAAATATTCAATTTAGATTTTTCTCCTCGTTGCACATGAAATTAGAGGCGGCTGATTGGTCGGCGACTATGGCGGGGCACGGGGTTTTAATTTCAAACATTCATCATAGTCCGGAGAGCGCGAATTAAAACAACATTAGTGTTTGTAAGGCGCAACTTCAAGCGTGGTCCCTATCGTAATATCTTGTATCATTATTAATCTTAGATAGATAGATAGATGAACTGTATATTCAAAGATACAATATCTTCAATTCTATTTTTTTATTATTAATGGCGTTCCCAATATGATATTTATGCGAAAGTATCTGTGCAAGTCCAAAAAATCTCACAATATATTTGTTAAAATAAAACAAAATATGCGGTTAAGGTAGATCGTGTATTATTAACATTATAAAAAGGTCTTATACATTTCCAAAAACATCTCGATAGTGAGTTGTAAAAAACCTGCAAGCCCGCAAACCTGCCATCTAGCGAACATAAGGTGAACTAAATGCATAAAATAGCCTGAACATATCTCTTTCTGTCTGTTTATTAGGCTGCAGTTGGACGTTGATCGTGTACGCGACGGCTGCACGTTTTCGTGTCATATAATAAGGAGTACCAGGGCGACCGAGCATTGCTCGTGAAACATCCAGTTTTATACTCATAATCCTTTCTTTTCAAAGTGAGTAAAAGAAAATTGAGAAACTCTAATTTCATATAACTATATAGTGGCTCTGAGCTGTAGACCTCGCGAGTCTTTATATTACTTTATGAGTTGATGTGACCATTTATTTTTATTTTTTCTCCACAAACATCTCCGACTCCTTGAAATTATAACTACTTTTTTGTTTTTATATATTTTTTTATTAGTTGAGAAATGTGACCTGTAGAGGAAAACAGCCTCAGTGGATGGACAAGCAGATGGACAGACATACAAAAGCAATTTTGGCCAAGCTGAAACGGAGACGCTTCGCTCGCTCGGTCAATAAGTTTTCTTCTTCGTCTTTCTCCACTTTGCCCGGTCTTTGAGATTGTTCTCTTCCATATCCGGTTTCACGACGTCCAGCCAGCGCTTTTTAGGCCTTACCACGTGATCTAGGGCCCAATGGTAATAGGCCCGGCCTATAAGTAATAAAAAAAAAGTACTTAAGGATTTGAATGCAAAATTACCTGTCTATTCAAATGATATTGCGTAGCAATATTTACCTGAAAATACCTGGGGCATACTGAAAATCTTTGGATCTGGCCACTTACAATAAAAGAATAAAAACACAGCCACGTCCCTGACACGTCCCAGCCACGGCTCTGTATTGTGTGGATAGACCATTATTCATTACCCGCTAGCAGTCGCTCCTCACAAATCTCAAGGATATTTGGGTCGGAGTCCGATGTAGATTTTTTGCTTTATGATAAACTTCTTAATTACGAATTCGACATTCTGTGGACAAAGATTAATGGTCCTCGAGCTGTTCCAGTAATAGCGTTTTTTGCTTACATCTCGTTTATAACATTTCTCTTGAATATTTATTTATGTTTCTGTGCTATTTCCATTTTTTTGTTGTGAATTATTTACGTGTCAAGGATTTCGTTTCTGAAAAATATGATTTTACGGATTTGCGTCGATTATTTTTTTAATAAAAAAAAAATTGTTTGAAGACTCAACTGTTGAAACTGTTATTCATATTTTATTAATCTACCTTACTAATATAATAAATTCGCCACTTTATTCCATGAAATATTAAAATAAAAGGTAGTTGAATAGCAGTTAGCTTTAATTGATAGTTAAATGTTTTGTTCGAGTTCATCCACGGCCCGTTACAGTCCACTGCTGGACTATGAGCCTCCTCCTCTTAAGTGTTTGGTTTTGCCATAATCTCCACGCTTGGCAGGCGGGTTGGAGATCGCAGATTAAAAGGTTACTGTATCAGAGAGCGCTGCTGCCCGTTCCCTGTTCAATGTGTAGTCCCTAAGTCGCCTCTTACGACACCCGCGGGAAGAGTAGGGGTTGGTGACAAATGTATTCTATTCTGCCATCACCACACGGTTGTTCGAGTTAAGTGTTATTAAATTTAATAATTACAAAGCAGAAAATAAATTGGCTATCCGGGCCAGAAACAGGCGCGTTACCAATTATGCCACCAAGCTCTGAGCAAGGTCAATGGTCGATCGATGGTCGTGTGTGGTTCACTGCTTATGAAATTATTAGATATTTCGTTAACAGACGTAATCTTAATAATCTATAATTAAATTTAGTCAGCATATTCAATAATCATCAAACCAAATAGAAATGTTCCAAGATTAAAAATAAAAAGCATCTTAAGTCTCTTTGAAAGTGATTTCAAAATCTTTCCCGTGACAGCTAGAAAGTAGGGAGCATCCAGGCTCCAAGACGATTTCCCTAAGACGTAAGCCTTGCTCTGGAACATTCCTGAACAGCGCTTCTCAAAGTTTGGGTTAAGGAAATATTAGAAGGTATAACCAATTAAAAATTTACCTGTAACAGGTAAATGTCGATGAGGAAGATCGCTGGTGGTGGCTGGATGAGGAAAGCGGCTGATCGTGCGCTTTGGCATACCCTTGGGGAGGCCTACGTCCAGCAGTGGACTGCAATAGGCTGACTGATTGATTGATTGAGGTAAAATGTAAGGAGCATCTAAGCTTCTATTTTCTATCCTTGTTTTCTTTCTAAGCGCTATTTTCTATGTATACCTTGCTCTGGAACACTCTGGAATATTGCTTCTCAAAGTTTGGATTACCACCACTGATTGGATGGAAATATCAGAGGGATTATTTATTTGGTTGCATTGCCAAACTGAGTTCTAATCAATATGATTAGTATTTGGTATTGTTTATTGTACTAGTAAAAGAAAATGAAAAGCATTGGAAATACTAGAACATTAAAAAAAATCTTGTATTCTGAGGTTAATTAAAAAATTGTTGCTTTTACGTATAATTATAGTAAATTGTGTATAATTGTTATAGAAGCATCGGCTTCACTTTTCCAGTCATTGTTTGCCAATAATTATTGGTCATTTCTGTTGCAGTCTTGAGTCTCAAGTGTGACCCAAAAGCAATAAAATATTAGAATAATTTGAATTAATAATTTTTTTTCGCGGGTTGCGTTGAATTTTTACATTTTTTGTAGTAAAATTTTAAAATGTATCAACGGAACGTTTTAATGTATGATCGGGCTGCCATTGTACTTACTCCGGGCCATTATAATTTATTGTAGTGGCGCGGCGAGGCGCATGGCTGGCGGTCCGATCTGTCCCTTTTTTGTTGTTATTGTTTTGTTTCTTTATGTACCCACTTCGCTTCCTTCATCTGTTACTTCTGTATTGTTTTTGTGTACTGCGAATAAATTTCTTCTTTCTTTCTTTCTTTCTATCGAATTTCTTCATTTGATTCACACATCTCAACAGTAAGAAAAACAAATGAAAATGACAAATTTTCCTAATTAAAATTTGGAATTATCTTTTTTAAAATTTAATCTTTTTAATGATACCAAAACCAGCCAGATACAAATGGTATAGGCCAAAGAGATTTTATTATAAGTTCAAGCATACTATTTGCGAAAAGAGTTTTTCACCAACTTAATATATATAAAAAAAAAATGACGTAACTATATTTTTTTTCGAATTTAATGCCTCTGCTCGTATCGGACTAAAAGTTTTCCAATTAGCCACTAAATCTAGAGAGGTGTAATTGCTGCCTTACTTTTATTTGAATTGAATGAAACTTTTTTAAATGAACTTTAAGCTATGATTCTTTTTTATATAAATTGCAATATTTAAGAATCACTATTCTAGAATATACCAGGATATTTCAAATGATTCCATGTCTGTTACATAAAACATTTCGAAGAAGCGCGGATTATTGAAAACAGTGTCAATTTACTAGCTACTTAAGACTAGCTACGTTTGCTTCATATTTTTATTCAATTTCAAATAATATATTTTAGAGAAATGTTGGCATAAACTCAAGAAGAAAATCTTTTTTATTTGTAACTTAAACCTTTGCTCCCTACATATCACAGAACAATTTTTATGGCACGACACTTTCTAAGAAAATATATTCGTTTATTTGATAATAAAACTGAATTAATAAATAAATATACGCTCTAAAGCCCAAGTGACACAGAGCCACGCCGGGGGCGGTCCGGGGCCGGGAGAGCGGGACGGTGCTTTGGCGCGAAATAGCGCCGTCCCGCTTGTCCCGGCCCCGGACCGCACCGCTCCCGCTCTGTGTGACTTGGGCTTTACGGTGAAGGAATACATCGTTATGAAACCTGCACTCTCCTGCGAAGAAATTCAAAGGTTGTGTGTGAAGTCGACCAACCCGCACTGGGCCAGCGTGGTCGACTAAGGCCTAATCGCTCTAATTCAGGGTAGTCTCGAGACTACCCCCTTGGTGGGGACTTATATGGGCTGCTGATGATGAAATAAATATATATTTAATTTCACACAAATTTTGAATTCATAAGTACGTTTACAACGCTCTTACGATGAAGGAAAACATCGTGATGAAACAAAGTAATTAGAAAGGTTGTGTGTGAAGTCGACTAACCCGCACTGGGCCAGCGTGGTCAACTAAGGCCTAATCGCCCTAATTAAAGGTAGGCTCGAGCCCCTCGATGGGGATGTATATGAGCTTTGTTGATGATGATGACTTTATTCCGCACACGAGGGAACTGAATCTCCCTTATGTTCTGATCTGAATGAAAATGTTACTTTAAATGACCTTATTTTTTTATTTCATTATCTAGAAGCTTGTTTTGTTTCTTAGGTTATAGACTTTAATATTTGTAACTAATCAATACCTTGAAATTTCAACTTGATACCTTCACGCGTTCCAAAGAAAAAGGGCATTAACAGACAGACAGACAGACAGGAGGACAACAAAGTGTCATTACCAACCTTTCCTTTTCTTTTATTTCCTTTTCCAAGGAGAAATACAAAATTTATATAGCAGTTTCATAATATTATTATCCTAGTAGTATCGCGAGTTCAGATAATAGAATTTAGTGAGGCTGCCGTTGATAATGAGTTTTTGGAATTATACTACGAGCCGAGCGTTGGCACGCTGATACGCTATGAAAATGTATTATACCCATCGATGAATACTGAAACTTTAAATTTCAGCCTAAACAACACGTAAATTGAATAATATGAATCCTTTTCGGTAGAATTGGCTCGGTACAAAATATTTTGCATAACAAATTGAAGTAATTTTCGTGTGCCTTTAAAATTGGGAATTTAATTAGTGTAAATCTTTTTCTACTTCATCGTGTGGGTAGTAAGGTTGATAACCGACCTCAAAAACCCTAGTGTCATTGTTATACAGACTTTAAAGACCACTGACATGGCTTGTGTAACAACTAGACAGTAGCTGGGACCAAGGGCTTAACGTGCCCTCCGAAGCACGGAATCATCTTTCTTTTCGGACAATCAGGTGATTCAGCCTGCAAAGTCCTAACCAAACTGGGGAAAGTCTCACAAAGCGATTTTTGCTTGACTGCGTCCCCACCGAAAATTAAATCTGGAAGCACCGTAATGAGCGGTGAAATCTCGACCTCTCGGCCACGGAGGCTGTTAGAAGATTAGTGTAATTAATGATTTTTATCAAAAATAAAATGTTATATCGGCCTATCGTTCAGTTTTTAACAATTACACGATTATACCGTGGTACATATGAATATAGAAGCGCATTCAACGTTAGCGCTCATAACACTGCGTCGGTGGTCTAGAGGCTAGAGCCACTGCCTCGCGTCCAGGAGACGCGGGTTCGATCCCTACCACATACCAATGTGTTTTTAAATTTCGAACATGTACGTTTATTCGACGCTCTTACGGTGAAGGAAAACATCATGATGAAACCTGCACACTCCTGCGAAGAAATTCAAAATTTGTGTGTGAAGTCGACCAACCCGCACTGGGCCAGCGTGGTCGACTAAGGCCTGATTGCCCTAATTCAGGGTAGGCTCGAGCCCCTCGGTGAGGACGTATATGAGCCCTGATGATGCTCATAACACATTGCGATATCCCTACTCAGTGTAGTAAGGATCAATCTCTTAAAACTCCAGACATTTTTAACAGAATTAAATTACCTTAGCAAATAGCACGCCCCTGCCACGCCATACAAGCATCGCATTTTGAATGCCTAGTGCCTACCACTCTATTTATTAGTAAAATGTGCGCGAAGCTTGTAGGAATATCTAGGTAGGATGCTAGGTACGCTGTATGCCTGACTGCGCGCGGCCTTTATATTTCGGGACTCCCAAGTCGCCCGCGAATAGGGGATTGGACTGTTCCTAAATTTACCATATTTTATAAATTATTTATAAAATATTGATTAGTAGCAGCCGATTCGCAAAGAAAAAAACAAAATCGGTTGAAAAACGAATTTACAGTGATTTTTGTTTCAATTTGTCTGTCTCTTTCTAAAACGGTTTTTTGTATGGAGATTATATGGCGTTACTAACAAATGACGTCACAAATGGGTATGTGCCTCTCTGTCTAATCTTGAATTTCTAACCTTTATAACTCGGTGAATTTTAAAGATAGAGCAAAAATTATTTTAATGTTCGATAGCAGAAACTAAGAAGTTTGGATTTATAAAATAATAAAAAAGTAGTCCGATCCCCTATTGCGGGGGGTGAGGTGCCTGGGATTGAAGGAAGCAGTGATTAGGTCGTACTGTGGGTGACTGTATGTGCGTGAAATTCCAAAAATATTTAAAACAAACATAAAAAGAAAAAATCTCCATGTTTATTTGTTATTACAGTAACTCTACCATACGACGCACAACAGCGGCACACTAAACAAGCCGTTATTGATTGTGTAGCGGCCATTATTCCGGCACATGGCATGATCATCGCTCGCCGGAACCTCATGAAAGTCAATGCATGTCCGGGGTGACCAGGGACGGATTGAGTCGAAGCGTAAGCTTATTTTTTCGACGCTCTTACGGTGAAGGAAAACATCGTGATGAAACCTTCGCACCCCTGCGAAGAAATTTAAAGGTTGTGTGTGAAGTCGACCAACCCGCACTGGGCCAGCGTGGTCTACTAAGTTCTAATCACCCTAATTCAGGGTAAGCTCGAGCCCCTCTGTGGGGGACGTCTATGAGCTTATAGCTCGCAAGTTACACGCAAGTTTTTTTTATATCTTTAAGTATACACTACACATATAGAGAGACAAACTATACAGTACAGTGACGTCCTTTGAATAACACTATTATGCCTGCATATAAGTTTTAAATATATTTTTTTCGACCCTAAGTACATCCCTGAGCCCAGCCCACGTAGGAACTGATTTAATTCACCCACTGACAGGGCAGATTCTTTATGTAGTGCCCGAGTCCGGGCCTATGTAGATCGGCTTACTTATCCCGCCTACACGCTATTTTAACCTTTTTTTTATTTACATAGGTGAAGTAGGTCGAAGCCTTTCCTGTTCTTCGAGTTGATACAGTTTACCCGATTGTTTGAAGAAACGAGTGCCTGAAAACAGTGCGTAAATAGTTCAATATTAAGTTCGAACATTTATCTACATCACATTTAGACGAAAAATAAAATTGTGGGGATATTTCACACACGGCCATCTAATTCCAAAAGTAAGCAAAGCTTGTGATGAAATCGTAATAATAGTAATCGCATCTCATTTGGAGTGAAAAAACATGCTACCTTAAAGATGCCACCTTATATTTGTAACCTATCGTTTTTATAGTTTTTTTGTGAAAACCAATTAACCTTATTTTACTCATAGTTAGGTAGAATATTAAATTAATTGCTTATTTTGCGAACATCAATTCAATGTTATCAAAAAATACCACCTTATTTCTTAGATGTTTTGTCACTATCTTAAGAAAGCTGTTATAATGAACACTATTTAGATTAGTTTAATTTTCCCGGTAGTTAGCAATAGCCTCGCTGGACTATATTACTATTTAATTTGAATTAAGAACATGTTTGGTGAGAAAACTAATGTTAGATTACCAAATATTGAATGTCTCTTGACAAATTATAGTAAATCCAATGTAAATGATTGTAATAATCAATAAACAGCTATTTTTTCTATGCAAGAACGTCATATCTGGATTTCCTTCTGTCCGGAAGGTTGCGGTTCAAATCTCATCATATCACGTATGTTAATTTTTTAATTGGACTTTATGTTTGACGTGGACAAACGAAATAGTGCAGAAAGGAAACCGCACAAACCTGCAGAAAAATAAAAGCTTATAATGTGAAGACTGTTAGATATGCCGATCTTTGTATTGCGTAGAGCACCTATTGAAACCAGAAATGAGAACATTTTTATTTTTATTGAGATTTTAATATTTATTAAAGTTTATTTTTTGACGTCAAAGCTAGCAACCATCGAGGACAATATGGAAAGCTTGTTCATGGTTGGCAAGGTTGCAAAGGTTGTATACCTAATTTTCGACACTCAGCAGATAAAGTTGCTCTGCCATTTTTCTGAATCCGTGAACCACACGGCGCAAAAAATTAAGGTAATAATTATGTTAACTAACTTTATGTAAGCTCAACAAAGCGTGCTATTTGCTATTGCTAGCGAATCTAACTGAAAGGTCAATGTCCTCATAAACATAGACATTATCGAGATACCTAACATTATCATTTGTTGCGCTGAAGTTCTGCCAAATGATAAAGCGAGGCAGTGAGGGTTCATAATAAAAAGCTTGTGCGTGAATTCCGGGCAAATAGTAATTTAAATAATTAAATATGAATTATGATGTTATTTTGTGGTTTGATTGTTTAAAATATATTTATGAATAAATAAAATAATTCCCGGTAGGCGAGACGTCTCTAAGCATGGAATTCGGACAAATGAATCATTCAGCCTGCAATGTGCTGACCGAAATGAGAACAGTGTTACATAGTAATACCCCCGAATCGAGAATACAATAGACAGATGCTATTAAAAACAATCCAAAAATCATAACTGCCCTGTGAATTATAGCCGTAAAACTCCAAATAACAGCGTAAAAATTAATTATCTCGGAAACTGTCTTTATTTCTAAAAAAATGCTTATTTTAGTAGGCTTAGTAGAAATCGAAACGCGTCGATTTTTAATATTATTAGAGCAGTTCTAATAATATTAAAAATCGACGCGTTTCGCTTGCTGTGTATAATATTTTATCTAGGTATATGAACTCCCGCGCCGACTGTAAAATGAAGCACGGATGGTTGCTACCGTAGTAGTTGCTACGCGCCGTAGCTGATCTCTACACCGCCGTAGCTATGGCTACGAAAAAAATGTTCGAGTACTATTTTTGTTACCGTTGAAAGTCGAGTTGTATTTGATGAAAGTTCTATTTTGGCTGAGACCTGTCTATATCTCCGTATAAATATTGTGTTTGCCAATGAAAGTTACTCTATTTTATACTACCATCTAATTTTTTTGCAGGCGTCTTGTTTCATTACTATTTCTTCATTCGTTTGTTAAAAAAACCTTACAACCTACACGACAAAGAATAAGAAGAGTAAAAATTACTAAATACAAAGTTAAACTTTTAAAATACTTAAGTACTTAATGAAGCTCGAACCTACTGAGGAGGTATAAGTTTTAGCCTTTATAAATCTGATCACTGACAACGCTCTTAAATACCTTGTTTACTTATTTTTGTTACTATTTTAATACTTAACAACACAACAAAATGAAACTACTTACAAAAAATTACGAAATGATAGAATCCCTTTGTCACAAAATATCGAATCAAATATTCTCAACTTTCCACATAACTTTTCATCCGAAAATAACTCGAGATGTCGAAGTGTAGGAAAACAAAAATAAGTAAGCTTCATAATGTTTCTCCACGATTTATGACTATAAGTTTTGTATGTATGAGTTTCTTAGGTTCGGAAAAAAATGTACCTACTGTAGTCTTCAATAAGGTACTCTTTCGTTTCTTCGTCTTGTCATGTGGACCGTGGGGTTGATAACCGACCTCACAAACCCTCGTGTCAGATTAGATTTAATAAAGAAAGCTATATGTACTTACATAAATAAGTATCTTTCGTAAATCATTGAGAGCTATATAACAAAAGATAGCGTCGGTGGTGGTGGCGTAGTGGCTAGGGCCCACCCGGGAGACGCGGGTTCAATCCCCACGTACCATGTGTTTTCGAATTTCGAATTCTCTTACGGTGAAAGAAAACATCGTGATGCAACTAAGGACGTTTATTGGATGCAACCTGCACACTCCTGCGAAGAAATTCAAAGGTTGTGTTTGAAGTCGACCAACCTGCACTGGGCCAGCGTGGTCGACTAAGATTTAATCGCCCTAATTCAGGGTAGGCTCGAGCCCCTCGATGGGGACGTGTATGATCTGTTGATGTTGTATATTATGACAAGTTAGTGAAATAATGCAAAACCTCTCGGGTGCTAACTCAGCCCATGAAACAGAACAATATAGTACGTCCGCCCGTCTAAGAACGATATCATCAAAATTTCTGGTGGTTTTCTTCATAATATTTCGAAAGAACAACCTCTCGTGATCTCATAAAGCTGAGTCTTAGAGGGCGCAATCGGCCGCAGCAGTTTTTATGGAGGTGTGAAAACCGGAATTTTTCCAAAATCCATAAAAAAAAAATTCATATAATCTTGTAGGTGACCGGATCCAGCATTAGTGAGCTGAGTCAATTTGTATGAAAAGTATTTTTTTACACATTTAATGTGGTGGGACGATAATATTAATAAAAGGTTAGATACTTTATACTTTATATATATTTTTGTATTTGTATTTTTTTTGTTTTTGTATGAAGTGTGCATCAACAAGAATGAGCTCAAAAGCATTCGAAACAGTTTTGTTTCATAAATATTTCTGCTTATTTTTGCTTTTTCTTCTTTCGAGTCGATGGCTCGTCAAAGATTTTATATTTTATTTGCCCAGTATGCCGCCACCCTGATTGCTCCATCTGAAGCCTCCATGAGCTCCTCCAGGGAGCACAAGTCTGTCTGCGGAGTCGCGCCACACTCGCACCGAAGGTCCACCCCGTTTAAAAAACCCCACCTGAGACGGTTTTCTTTACTCCGACCGACCTGGGTACGGAGTCTGTTCAAAGATTTCCAAAGAGTCCTTGGAAGTTCACACCCAGTGAGGAGACTTTCCGAGAGCGGGACGAATGGAGGAGACAGCGAAGTTTGTACTGCCAGTGCGCAATAATATTCTGCCAGCTTTATCAAATAAGGTTTAGGACCATAGGTACTCGTACCTAACATATTGTATAGACATGCATTGATGCAGTGAAGGGCTATGGTCATAATCTTATGAGGGCTAGGCTTTAGCCTAGTGAGTTTTTTTCGCAATACACCTATATTACGCAGATTTCTTGATTATATTTGTTAAAAATATTTAAAAACACAGTTGCATTCAAACAGCGATCTTTTATATAGTAAGAATACGTAAACACAAAAATAAATATAGTAGATACAACTCCTTCTAAAACTCATCTTCCTTAAGAACATTATATACCTTTACTAACTTCATCTTTAATAAAACGTAGCAGGTGCCAGTTTCCCACATTAAACATCTTCCAGGAAAGCATACATTGTCCCCAGGCATGTAAAATAGCTGTTCCACCTGCAATTTCATTCCTCAATTTCAAGCGAAATAATCCTACTTGTTCTGGGAAGCGCATAAAATTCGTATGCATAAGCTCGCAAGTTTTATGACGATGGTTTCGCGGCGCTAAGACCGACTTTCAGCGTGAAATTAACATGTTTCGCTGACACTTTGAGTATTTTGTTAGTAACAGACTTTAAATTGCAATAAAATGTATCTAAATGTAAATGTTGTATAATGTTTTCTTAAATGATAATGAACAGATATCTCTATTTTTGTAACTTTCGGTTAGTATAAGTATTAAAAAAAAACAAATAAACGTGGGAGCTTGCCCAGACCTGGCGGAACAAGAAGTTAGACTTTTACTCAGAAGTGGGTCATTACTGGCTAATTGTAATAACATGAGTAATAACTTTCATATACCACTGTCTTTTTTAAACTCACCCCCTTTATTCCGCCAATTGTACACCGCCCTTTTCACCTTTAAAAGATTAAAAAGGGACAAGAGAAGGCCATTCCAATATTAGAGCTGTCAAACATCGAATTTGAACCTTATGGCCGGGTCAATTGCACAATTTTAGAGAGCACTTAAAACCATGTGACTTAAATATCTCTTAATCTGACAGCTACGCCTTTATTTTAGGTTATCATTCATTCAAAATAATATCATTCATTCATCTGAATTCATCTCCTCTCTTCTCTTGGTCATAAAAACGATAAGGATAGCCGGATTATAAAATTAGAATTAGAGCATGACTGTGTGAATCGGGGCCATTGTTATCTGTTTGTGTGCAATAAAAGTTATTTCATTCATTCATTCCACGTGGTTTTCTTTTTACACGACTGCCCAAAAAAAGAGTGTAATGTTCAAGGTTCTATGTATGCGAGTTTCTTTATCCCGCAATAACTTCTAAATGCCTGTACAGATTTGGATATTTGGGGTCTCGTGAGAATCCTTACATTACGCCGAGTATCAATGGCTGTATTTTTTTTGGCAGAGCGTGTTTTCTTAACTTTAGATGATTATTACGTAACGGATTTGATTGATGATTACGTTCAAAGGTTATGTGTGAAGTTGACAAACCCGCACTGTGCTAGCGTGGTCGACTAAGGCCTACTCGACCTAATTCAGGGTAAGCTCGAGACCCTCGGTGGGGACGTATATGAGCTGTTGATGATGACGTGACGGAAAAACTCAAAGTTCTACCTCTATAGTTTATCTGCGCTCCTGTAGCAACCAGAAGACACCAGTAGTCTAGCTCAAAGAGCCGGTTTCCATCTTGTTTATTAATGTTTTGTTTTTCAAATACCGTTGGATGAATCAAACAATAACTCCGAGTGAGCGAGCCACGATGCTGACCGAGCCCACTTCACCGCATCGCTGCATCTTTGGCTCGACTCCAGCTCGCTAAAAACCGGGACACGTGACCAAGGCTGACACAGTCGTAAATGGGGACAACAAATAGGTTGGACGGATTCAATTAAACATACCTATAATAAAAAATGCGAGGACATAATTACTACCAATGCTGTAAATAAAAAACTTCTTAAAAATCACATTTTTTTCTCATATTTTTGTGACTGTATTATTTTGAGCTCACATATTTTAGCTGTTATTATATCATTGTATCTTATTTTATTCTAGGTATGAGGAGTTTCGCCGTGTGGTGACGGCAGAGTAGAATACATTTGTCACCAACCTCTACTCTTCCCGTGGGTGTCGTAAGAGGCGACTTCGGGACTACACATTGAACAGCGAACGGGCAGCAGCGCTCTCTGATACAGTAACCTTTTAATCTGCGATCTCTAACCCGCCGGCCAAGCTTGGAGATTATGGCAAAACCCTCCACTTCAGTGGGAGAGGCTCATAGTCCAGCAGTGGACTGTAACGGGGCGTTGATTTGATGAAGAGTGCAATACGGGATCTCCAAATTCAAATATTCAAATCACTGTAAGTAATCCCAAATCACCAAAAACATCTTTAACCCAAGAGGTATTTATTCATAAAAGTTGTTTTATAATAACAAACTTATCAAAACAGTTTTATAGGAAAGTAAAAAAGCATTGTAAGAACAAAATCGTTGTATTTCACAGACACAATATACCAATCAGTACAGCTAGGTATATTGCTATAGGTATATTGTAACACAGAGTTGGGTGACTTTATCCAAACGTGGTTAGCTAACTGAATATAAAAATAAAATAAAAATAATTTTAACAAAAAAATAGAAACCTCCTTCAAATTGCCTTATATGGTTATCTCCACTAAAATGTAAGAAATAAAATAACATTTCAGATGGAACAGGAAAAAAAATATTGCCAATAGCCTCAATTAAGTAGATAGGTAGTGTATTAAATAAATATTTAGAATTTTGTACTTCCTTTTGGAGTCGGTGCCAGCCAAACACATTTTATCGAATGAAAAAAGAATCATTAAAATCGGTAAAAAACTTACTGAGATATGACTAAAAGAATAGACGAATAACGAAGCGAACGTTACATTCAGTTGAGGAATTTCCAATTTTTATTATTACCTCATGTTCCACTATCAAATCTTGACGAAATTAATATGGGACCAACTTGAAAGTAAATCCTATCGAATGAAATATAATAATTAATATCGGTGTACAATTGACGGAGATATCTAATAACATATATAAAAAAATACAACCGAATTGAGAACTTCTTTTTTTTTAAGTCGATTAAAAAAGAAAACAATCAAAGTATTTTAGTTGGGCCGATGGCTTAAAACAAATGAATGAAGGCAGTTTTAATCAACAATTGTAATTGTTGATCAATAGAAGGCAGTCAAAGTGAGATCTGTCGCGCCGCCTTCTTTCGTCATCCTAGTAATATATAATTTCCAGTTACGACTAACTGGAATAAAAACTTAAGTTTTCATTAACTAATGAAAACTAAAGTTTTTTCTTTATAGAAGAGGAACTCTTACAACTTTTTCCAGCATCGAGTTACCGCAGCGTTTCGGCTTCAAAACCAGCACGTCCCATTACTCAAAGACTTGAGGGAACCCACTTGGAAATCTATTGAATTAAGCGACCATTCTTTCCTGAGTGATCGGTTGGAAACGGCTCAGAGGAACGGGCTGGGTTTTCAGATTTAAGTATGAGAGGAATTCGTTACGTGATAAAAAACTGCTCGCCTGAAATTCATTTGTATTAACTTTCCGATGTTTTCAATGTTTTTAAAATTCTCAGCTGTAAAATTTTGCGTACCCATGTGCAAGTTCAAAATAAAATTTTATTAAATTCTGATGTAATGAGATTAGCTGGTTTCACGTGGACAGCAAATATATGCCGAACAGGAATAGTCTAAGTTGATATCGTGTTGATATCAATACTCATACGACGCAACCAAGACACTCGAGCTTACCTTAAAATAGGGCAAATAGGTCGCCGGCTGACAGTGATATACCGATTAACAATTAATTTATAGTCAGTTATCAAATCCAAAATTACTTTTTCAGTCTGAAAACTATGTACCTATAACTTGTAATAAAATTTAATATTGTTAACATGAACTGGAAATGCTGACCACATTGAGACGTTCGATTTTGTTCCCTTTCTCCTAAATACCCCATTTACGTGCACCGCAATCCACTCTATCCAGCTAATTTTTTCTTGGTTTCCGTTGCCGACTAGCTTACAGACTACACAGATAGAATAGCCAGAAAGATTCTGCTTTTACCATAGAACAGTTACTGTTCTGTGGTTTTTACTCAATTGAGAGCTACATCATTGTTTTATTTTTGCCCAAATTTTTTGTTGCTTACAAGAATACGCAAAAATGAAAGAAAATTGCAATTATAAATTATATTGAGAAGAACTCATAGCAAAACTATAATACGATATCGATTTCAAATATGAATTAGAACTGTTACAGTATTAAATTAAACAGTCAAACTAAAGTCCAATACTCATGATCTTTACTTGAAATTACAAGTCCTGTATACTCGTAATAAGTATCACGATTTGAAAAAGACTTAAAACATTGTCAATCCCTACTAAAAGAACATTGTAGCAACTGCAAAGTACAAAACACAATACATTTTGGAAGTCTCTGTATTGTTTCCAGCTTCAAGTTTTGTTTGTGACAGTATTTTTGTGTTTTTGTGATGTTTCAGGTTCTAGTTATACTACACCCAAGATATTTTGTGAAATCAACATTGAATTAATTAGAATTACTTACAGTTTGTTGATATTGTTATTCTGTTTAACACAACTATCGGCAGCACTTAATTCTTCTTCTTTACGAGTCGTTGGAGTTATTGGGGCATGCAGGGTATGATATAATGTGTTCCATAGAGAACGGCACCATACAAACTACACTGGCACTTCAAGTCAGAACCATTTGAGAATCTTCACCTGAATAAGTTCTTTACTTCGGCCGACCTGTGCCCGCAGTCTTTTTAATAAATAAAAATGTAGTAAAAATTTGAAAACACATCCACAATAATTATATTCCTATTTTACTGTAACTCTTTCAAACCATGATCATATGTCACCATGGTCGATAACGGTCGAAATGATCATCATCGTCATCAATATTATATCAATATTGTATATGTCATTCATTCATTCATTCATTCAATATTGAAGAGAAATCTTTTATTTACAGGTCTGTGGTGACCATCGCGCTACTCGCCAGTCTAACATGATTACAGTGAGACAAACGGCGGCTCCCACAGATAGCGAGCGAGACTATCTGCTGATCGCCATATTGAGCTGGAGGATATCTTGAGGAACGATCTTCAACAAAAAATAAGTATTTTTTTAATCCTACACAGGCTTTTAAACAGCTGAGAAGTTACCCTTGTATGCAGACTACCCTGAATGTATGTCCATGATCCTAACCTTTGAAGCATTTGTTCATGATAAATATGATATTTAGCCATTAAAACTAGTGGCTCTGTGAGCTGTAGACCTCGCTATACAATCTTTTCATATTTATTTTTATTTTTTCTCCACAAACATTCCCGACCCCTTGATTTTTTTATTTTTAATATTTATTTTATTTTAATAATAATATAAGTTTATTATCAGACCAGAGTCCATAAAAATGTTAGTAACAGTTTTCTTAATAGCTATGTTAGTACAGATGGGCGAGTAAAATTTTAATTAAATGTGGTGGATCCAACCTCACGCCTTAATAGCGTGGAGTTGCAACCACCTCTGCAGCATGGGGGAGTCCCACCTCGCCGCGAACACTCTCAGGAGGGTGTTAGAACTGCCGCGCAGGCGCGCCAGCAGGGAGGCGCACCGCTTGCGCATGATGGCCGCGAACCCGTCTGTGCGCTCTTCCGCGAACATTCCCGACGCGCTGCACCTCCACGGCAGCCCCAACAGCGCCCTGAACGTGTTATTATATTGGACGCGTAGGTCGCTGTATGTCCGCTGCTTGTAGTTTACCCATAGGCCGCACGTGTAAAATGATTGGCAGTAGGCTTTAAAAAGCGTTAGTTTAACTGTTTTTGTACAGCGTGCAAACCTACGGGCCAGCATGTTGGCTCGAGCAGCCAGCGACCTACGCTCCCTCTCAATGTCACAGTTATCAATAAGATCCTCAGTGATCCAATGGCCCAAATATTTAAACTTGCTCACCTTGCAAATAGGTTTACCGCAAAGCGATACTTCCGGCAAATTATTATAAGTCTTGGTGCCAGCCTTAAAGACCATGAACTCACTTTTCTTAACATTATATTTGAGCCCATGGACCACTGCATAAGCTTCACACATAGCAAGAAGCCCCCTCAAAGCACCAATGGAAGGACTCAGCAGCACCATGTCATCAGCATAATTAATGTTATTGACACAAACTCCGTCGACATGATATCCAACATTGGCGCCGCTGAGCTCCTCGATCAGCCCATTCATGTACAGGTTGAAGAGGCGAGGTGAGCTCAAACCCCCCTGCCGCACCCCGCACTCCAACCTATACACTTCTGAGTACGACCCTGCCCACTTTACACTATTTGTTTGGTTAGCATACCAGTATTTAAAAAGCGAAATTAGGCACGGTAGTGTCCTTTTCCAATATAATAAAATAAAAAAAATAGTAAAATACAATAGTATTATTATATATTTTATTTTATTGGTTAAGAAATGTGACCTGTGGATGAAAACAGCCTCAGCGGTAGACCTTGTAAGATGGTAACCCCCATAACTCCGTAATTTTTTTAAATTTCCAAAAACTAACTCGACAAAAAATTTTGATTAATTTATCGAACCTGCTCACAAAATTTCACGAGAATCGGTTGAGAAACGCGACCTGTAGAGTGAAACAAACAAACAAACAAACAGATGGACAGATGGATATACAAAAGCAAATTTGGCCAAGCTGAAACAGAGTCGCTTCGCTCGCTCGGTCAACAAACGTATGTGCAAAATTTCGAGCTACTGATTGTTGAATTCCCTCATGAGGAGATAATCTTCGCTGCATCATCAAGTAATTTTTATTATTTTATTTAGTATTGTGTCATCGGAATTGAACTAACTTGAAAGTCGTTAGTTGAGAAGTAGTGGGTCAAACTTGCAAAATTTTATTACGGACGTACGTTGGGACAGATGAATCTAAATAAAAGCTTGTAACAATCTGCTTTTTCATACACATCTCTTCATCTATAGTGATCAATTTAAATTACATAAGTGGTTTTTTGTCATTGCTAGCATCTAAGTCTATTAAGAGAAGTGTAGTCGATGCTTTTTTAATAATTACTTTTTTTATCAGAAGTCTTTCGGCAATTCTTCTCCCCAGTAAAAATTGTACATTTTGTAAGTGAAGTCACTGATTACGAATAAAATATCTTGCCGTGAACAAAGTTAGTTTGTTTCATTTTATTCAACATCGTCCCTCCAGCTGATACGAGTGAGGCTCCAGCAGCAAAGACGTTCTGGAAGCATCAGTCACGGGATTCCCCGCGACGCGTACAGATGTGTGCGGCTGCAGCGGACCTAGGATTACGCTTTTGTTTATTCGACGGCTCTTCCTTATTTGTCGAGAGCAATAATACTCAAAGAACTCTCTTGAGAATGAAATGTTGTTGTTGTACCTTAGTGAATGCGTTTACCCTTATTTCAAGACTGGCTAGAGCTTTTTGATAGATATTACTATGGGAATAGTTTTTTTCTGAACAATAAAAATAATTTTAAGAAAAAAATAGAAACCTCCTTCAAATTACCTTATATGGTTATCTCCACTAAAAAGTAACAAATAAATAACATTTCAGATGGAACATGAAAAAAAAAATATTGGCAATATCCTCAATTAAGTAGATAGGTTAAGTAAATATTAAGTAAATATTTAGAATTTTGTACTTCCTTTTGGTATAGATGTTTTAGACGACGAAACTACGAGTATTATTATTTATCGAATGAAACCTACCCGGACTTTCTTGGTAGCCGCTCCTGTCGTTGTCTGTCCCTGCGTTTGGTCGGGTGCGGCATTGCATCCCGCGCAGCACAACAAAATATATATATCATAGACTATCAAAGAATTTTATTAACAGTCACATAGAAATATGTACTGACTTAACGACGACGACGACTTAAAACAGTTGCCCACGACTAATCGACGATTTTTTGGCTGGCGCCGACTCCAAAAGGAAGTACAAAATTTTAAATATTTACTTAATACACTACCTATCTACTTAATTGAGGATATTGCCAATATTTTTTTTTCATGTTCCATCTGAAATGTTATTTTATTTGGTACTTTTTAGTGGAGATAACCATATAAGGTAATTTGAAGGAGGTTTCTATTTTTTTGTTAAAATTATTTTTATTTTATGATTTTCAGTGTTTCATTCAATATATTTTATGTAAGTAATTAATCCTAACCTCGACATATTTCCTATTATTTTTCTTCATTATCCAAAGCTAGGTTTTGTTATTTAACAGTTTCAGTACAAATATATTATATTTATGGTATTTGCTTAGTTTAGAAAGCGTCTTTCGTAAGCGCGTTAAGTTGTTTATAATGATTGTTTCGAAAATAACATAAGTTAAACTGGGTAAGAGGCTACGAAGTAAGAGGTCATTTAGTAGTCCAGCTGGCCACTAAACTGACAATGCTAAGAGGAAAGAATAGCTTCCCGATCCTAACGAAATAGGTATTTGGGAAAACATTTGCTATCGCTTGTGAGCTCATGCCCCCGGGAGAGAGAGAGAGCGAGAGCGTTCCAGCTCGCGACTGACAATAGGTACTTTTCTTGATGAAATTCCCATTTCGGGAGAAAACTGTTTCCAATAACTAAATTTCAACAAATTATTTTGATTTTGATGTCGATCGTTTCAGCACAATAATATTCTAGGATCATAGGTTTCGCTTTAAAAAAAATACATTGTTTTTGTTCAACAAACAGCTTAATTCGACACAGTTTTAATCAAAAAAATTACGTTACTTGAGGTGCCTGTATAAGTTTGAATCTATAGCGAATTTTGAAAAAAGGTAAAACTATAGACCTAGTCATTCATTGTGTCAATAACATACTAAAAAATCATGGTGATTTGAAAATATTTAGAAGTGGAAAAACGTTTTCTCTTTTTGTATGGACGAGCACGTACTATTCTTCCCTCTTAATAAGCTTACAGTTTACCCCAATACTCTTGGGCTAGTCGTAAGGAGTTTCAGGTTTAAGATAGTATCTTGAAAGTCTATCATTAGCTGATTACAGATAGTGAACGTAGGCTGGCTTCTTCTTTTTCTTCATATTGTGCATTGTAAGGTCGACAACCAAGCTCACATACCCTGGTCACACAGTAAATATAGTACTGGGCCCATGTCAAAACCCACTGACTTGGCTCGAGTAACGACGCCTTCTGTAAATATTAGAGCCGAGACGTGCCTTCCGAAGCACAGAACCATCTTTCTTTTCAGACAATCAGGTGACTCAGGCAGCAATCATCATCATCATCATCATCATTTCAGCCTGTTAAAGTCCACTGCTGAACATAGGCCTCTCCAATCGCACTCCAGCGCGACCAGTCCATAGCCACCTGCATCCAACGAGACCCAGCAATCCTCACCAGGTCGTCGGTCCATCTCGTAGGTGGCCGTCCCACACTGTGCTTGCCAGTACGTGGTCTCCATTCAAGGACTTTCTTGCCCCATCGGCCATCCGATCTTCGCGCTATGTGGCCTGCCCATTGCCACTTCAGCTTGCTTATCCTACGGGCTATGTCAGCAACTTTGGTTCTTCTACGGATCTCCTCACTTCTGACTCGATCTCGTAGAGAAATACCAATCATAGCTCTCTCCATAGCTCGCTGCGCGACACTGAGCCTCTGAAAAAGTCTTTTTGTGAAGCACCACGTTTCAGAGCCGTAAGTCATCACTGGTAACACACACTGAATGTACACCTTAGTCTTCAGGCACTGAGGGATTTTAGACGAGAAGACGTTGTGTAACTTACCGAACGCTGCCCAACCTAGTTGGATCCGTCTACTGACCTCTCTCTCAAAATTGGACTTGCCTAATCGGACTGCCTGTCCCAGGTATATATTATATTCGTCAACAACTTCGAGAGTAGAGCTTCCAACAGTTAGTGCGGTAGGTGCAACATGGACGTTAAACATGACCTTCGTTTTGTCCATATTCATTTTAAGACCCACTTGTTGAGAAACTCTATTGAGGTCACTGAGCATTTTCCCAAGATCTTCAAGCGACTCAGCCATGACTACTATATCGTCGGCAAATCGAAGGTGAGTGATGTATTCGCCGTTGATATTGATGCCTAGTCCTTGCCATTCCAGTAGCTTGAAGGAATCCTCCAGAGCAGCAGTGAACAGTTTCGGAGAGATTACATCTCCCTGTCTTACTCCTCTCTTTAGGGGGATTTCCTTCGTGGAATGTTCCTGTACTCGAACTGACATGGTGGCGTTGTTGTACAAGCACTTCAGCACTTCAACGTACCGATGGTCAATACGGCATCGCTTGAGAGCTCTTAGAACAGCCCATGTTTCGACGGAATCGAAGGCTTTCTCATAGTCCACAAACGCCTAGCATAATGGGCGATTATACTCTTCAGTCTTCTGTATAATCTGCCGCAGCGTATGTATGTGGGTGCTATAGCCCTTTCGAAAACCGGCTTGTTCGGTACACTGGAAGTCATCGAGCCTGCGTTCGAGACGGTTCGTGATAACTCTCGAGAACAGCTTATAGACGTGGCTCAGCAGTGCTATGGGCCTGTAGTTCTTCAGTAAGGTTTTGTCACCTTTTTTGAAGAACAGTACCACAACACCCCCGTTCCACGCATCAGGCGTTTTGCCCTCGAGCAAGGTGGAATTAAATAGCTTCTGAAGGACTTTCAGTACCGGCGTCCCGCCCGCTTTCAGAAGCTCTGTGGTAATTCCATCCTCGCCCGGTGCCTTGTTGTTCTTAAGCTGTTTGAGAGCCATCTTAATCTCGTACAAGCTGATGTCCGGGATATCCTCGGTATAGTGTCGGCAGCAATGTCCCAACTAAACTGGAGAAAGTCTCACAAGGACATCATTTTCGTTGAAGAGTGTCTTCACCGGGATTCGAACCCGAAACCTCCGTAAAGAGAGTAAAATACTCGACCACTCGGCCATAGAAGCTAAATTATTTGTGATGTCCAATACAATAGCCGAAGATTGCAGGTTCTTGTACTGTCACGGTCGCCAAAAAATGTGATAAAATTGAATAATATAATTTTAGGAACATCGGAAAAGTAGATTTTGAGCAAACTGACAAAACAAATTTATTTCGTTGCCTAGCAACATTCCACCACAAACGGTATCGCGCGCGATGCATGTTGCTATCACTGGTTGAGGAGTTTCCACCTTTATCTCTTATTCCATCATCAGATTTTGGCAAAATTTATACAGATTTATCCCTAAAGCACATTTTATCGAATGAAAAAAGAATGATTAAAATCGGTAAAAAACTGACTGTGATATGACTAAAAGAATAGACGAATAACGAAGCGAATGTTACATTCCGTTGAGGAATTTCCAATTTTTATTATTACCTCATGTTCCACCATCAGATCTTGACGAAATTAATATGGGACCAATTTGAAAGTAAATCCTATCGAATGAAAAAAGAATAATCAATATCGGTCTACAATTTACGAAGATATCTAATAACATACATAAAAAAAAATACAACCGAATTGAGAACCTCCTTTTTTTTGAAGTCGGTTAAAAAATCTACATAGATCTACATAGATCTCATTCTCTGTTTCTTCTTGAATGAAAATTAAACCGACAATCATACTTCAACATCAGTGGGTTGGGTCACGGAGACAAATGTGGGTTGGGTATTCATATAATGGCCTCGATTCGGGATGTCTCTAATTCTAATTTTAAAATCCAGCTATCCTTTTCGTTTTTATGACCAATGAAAGAGAGGTGATGAACAAATGATATTAATTTGAACGAATGATAACCTAAAATAAGATCATAGCTGTCAGTTTAAGAGATTTTTAAGTCGCATGTTTTATGTGCAATGGACATGGCCATAACGTTCAAATTCGATGTTTGACAGCTCTAATATTAGGATGGCCATCTCCTGTCCCTTTTCAATCTTTAAAAAAATTAAAAGACGGACTAACTTAAATTAAGGATTAGAGCGTGACATCCCGAATCGAGGCCAATATGTTTATATGGCGTATCTTGCGTACCTACTAAATTTATAAAGCTAAATATGTAGTTATGATTGTAGTATAAATTTAACATAGCTAAGTTAAAGATTGGAACAAATACCTTTCTCTTTGTTAAAAGTATCTGGCCTTTGTTTTTCGGTATAACATGGGTATAACAGACTAATTATGATCTTAATTCTATTTTTTAAAAATATTTGTCTTCTTTGTCTGCCTCATTATTGGAAACATAGAGCTTTCTTGTATCGGCAGGTAATTTTAATTACTTTTAAAATACCTTAATCAGATTTTATACACTGTGAAGGACAAAAAAGACAAAAACAAAATGGCCCGTTTATACTAAACCGCGCGGCCAGCTGATCGATTTACTATAATATTAGGGTATGCATTTTTTTTCATTATCAGCCCATATGTTCCTTGGGGAAAGTTGTTCAGTTTAATGGATTGAACACGAAAAACAACCAGTTAAATTTCACGGTGTATATTAAAAGTTCCAAAGAGAATTAAAACTAAAACAACCTTAATCTAACCCTATTATAGATCGATTTCTGCTAATCGCTACCTATTCAATTGCGTGTTTGCAAAACCTCTCAGATGGTGGCTCAGGGTCGCGGGTTCGAATCCCATCCAGGGCAAACATTCGTGTGATGAGCATTTGTGTTTGCTTATGCCTTGTTTTGCATCCAGACACAAGTCTGGATGTTGTTTATCTATATAAGTATGTATTTATCTATTTAAGTAATTTTTATGAGCTGTCAAATACCCAGTACAAGCTTTGCTTAGTTTGAAATCAGATGGCCGTGTATATATTTATAATATTTATTTATTTTATAAACTGATCAGCTGATCGAGTCAATTAGTATGAAAGTATTATATTATTCAGCTTAATTGTGGAACAAAATAAGTAACAGAGAGGTTTTGCTTTATTTAGCTAACACGTTGTATAGTATACGAATGGTTCACGATAGAAAACGCTTGAAACACGGCGCGAGAGTATGTGACGTCATCGACGCCCAACGATGACGGCAGAGTGTCAGCTGCTCACTGGTGTTCAAGAGCCAGTGGTCACTGCCAAGAGCTTTGATTGGCTCAATTCTTAAAATGTAGCGGCAGTATGTTTTTCTAAAATAACATAATAATTAGATGGTTACTAATTTTATAAGGTTACTACTACATAGATAAGTTCCTCACACAGACGGGTTTTATTCGAACTGCAAAACAGAAGTTTCAATATAGTCCGAATGCTCTAAGACTTGGGTTTATATGCCAAATTGGCAATAGATTTCCAAGCTGTAACTTTTTCCAGGTTACAAACTATCTCTATTCTAAATTTCATCCAAATCCGTTGAGTACTTTAAGCGTGAAGGAAGCCGGAACAAACATTCCAACCTCTAAACATTCAAACATAATTTCACATTTATACTTAATATTATAGATACACAACACATACACCTCCATACACACATATACACCACCTACAAACCCCTCATTCGCACTTTCACACAAACGATTTTTGTATAAATACTACAATTAAGTACTTTCATCAACAGCTCACATACGTCCCCACACTTAGTTAGTCTTAATTACCCCAATTACTACATAATATCTTTAAATTTTTGTATCTTTGTCTGAGAGGTCTCCACCTCTCACCAGGAGCTCCATAGCACAGGGTCTACCTAGTTTGGACTCCTGATTCCCACTATAAACACCACACACTCACACTCCCACTCTTACTATTGCCTTTAGTATTACTTAAATCCGCTTCTTGTATTTGTATTAGCTGATTTGTAACTTGATCCACCAACTAAACCCGTCGTCGATGATTAGGCACACGAGCACTCGCATTTGCATTCTACTTATTCTACTGAGTGACTTCCATAGCCACGTGGAGTTCTTTTATTCGTCCGCTAAGACCAACACGCTACATTATGTTCGAGAATCATCTTCAATAGATATGAGTTTTCGAAGGACCATGATGCTGCGTGTGAGGAAATAATATAGTACACTGTAGATGTTTATGTATGAATTATTTCTGGTACTAGTTTTGTTAAACAATTTGTTTATTTGCAGTTAAGTAATTTATTTGATGTAAAATTATTGAATTGGTCAACATAAACTGATGGGTGATAAATTCTTTGATGTGCATCATAATTGTCTGTACCAAACTCGACTGTTTTTATTTATTTTCAAGGGAAACAAAAATATCTATGTTCCAGTGGAATACCCACAGTAAATACAAAAATCTTTTACTTTTATGAATATTGCGATAAACATCGTGTATAGTATTTTTTAGATTCATCGAAAACAACCAAAAACATAAACATTCTGGCGGGACTTGAACCCACTACCTTCGGCCTATACGCAGCCAACGTGCTTACCAACTAAACCACGGAGGGCATAATGGCAGCGCCGAAATTCGTACCTGCTTGTTTTCGGGTATAGAAGCTTAAAACTGTGCTTAAAATATGAAACCATTGGAGTCAAAAATTATTAAAACAAAACACTTATTTTTATTTCGCATTTGTTGATCTACGTTACGTTTATTCGACGCTCTTACGGTGAAAGAAAACAACGTGATGAAACCTGCACTCTCCTGCGAAAAAATTCAAAGGTTGTGTGTGAAGTCGACCAACCCGCACTGGGCCAGCGTGGTCAACTAAGGCCTAATCGCCCTAATTCAGAATAGGCTCGAGCCCCTCGGTGGGGACGTATATGAGCTGTTGATGATGATGTACGGAACAGAAGTTTCATGAACAGCTTCTGTGGTCGAGAAGTCGAGCGGCCGACTCTCATTAAGGAGGTTCTAAGATCAAATCCCGGAGAGGACACTGCCATACAAAAAAATGTCTGTGAGTTTTTTTTTCAGTTTGGTTAGGACATTCTAGACTGAAACAACTTATTTTTCGATTCCGTGCTTCGGAAGGCACGTTAAGCTGTAGGTCCCGGCTTAACAGCCGGAACAATGGCCGGCTTAACAACCGGCCATTGTTAGGAAGCACATAATAAAGAAGCTTCGTTAATGTTTTTATATTTATTGAAAAGTATCACAAATAGAAACATATTTTTATAACTGACTGTCGTCAGGGGAAATTTTGTTTGAAATATTTTAAAAATCAGGATCACTACCAATATTAAGTATTTATTTAATACAAGCATAATATACCATCAACGAAGATAATTCGTTGCAATACCTTAATATAAAACGTGTAAAAATTGTGAAGTAATGAGAAACATATCCCCTCCTTTCAGACTGGCTGAAAATTGTACCAAAGATCTTTAGAGGTAACACTTAAATCCAAAATGTCAATGACATATTGTCACTTTATCGCCAATTTTGTTTCGGTCCCCATCAACTTTTTTCCTGAAAATTCTGCAATCCAAATTTTCAAGTAAATTTATTTGTAAATTCTAAATTTCAAGTAAGAAACCAATGGAATAAAAATAAAACTAACAAAAATGGCATCAGTTATATCAAAATCAAATTTGTTGAAAAACGTGTATTTGTTAAAATGCCTGGATGCCAAGCCAGCGGTGAACATGCATCCGAATCCAGCCGTCGCCAAGTCGTACGCAACTTCCAGCATCTACCAAAAAAGCCTAAGGGAAGTCCTGATCCGATCGAAGTTTGCTTCGCCCCACAAATTCTGCTCCAGCTCAAAAGGCATGGACAAGACTGACCCCGCTCCCAGCAATATCTGCGCGATGGGTCCTTGCAACTGCCCGTGGCCCGGTGGCTGCGCTCCTCCTGGGTTCTGCAACAGTGGCCAGTGTGGCGGCTGCCCAATGTGTGGTGGGATGCCGTCTTGTGGGCCAATGACGCCGTGCGGGGCGTGTGGTGCTTGCGCTCCAATGTCGATGCCGCAGATGCCACAGATGCCGCAGATGCCGCAGATGCCACCAATGCCACCGATGACGCCAATGACGCCTTGCGGAGCTTGCGGGGCGTGTGGCCCATGGGGGACTTGCCCTGGTCCCTGTGGCCCTTGCGGCGGCCCTTGCGGCGGCCCTTGCGGTGGCCCTTGCGGTGGCCCTTGCGGTGGCCCTTGCCCACCATGCGCGCAACCCTGCCAGGTCAGCTGTGGAGGACAACAAGGACCCTGCTACGGATTTCCTGGCCCGTGTCCAGGACAATGCGGACCGTGCGGACCTAGCATGTCGGATCCTTCTAAGAAAAGGAAGTAGGTGCTCCCTTATGTTTGGATTGCGAAACGAAGTACCAATGTCAAGTGTTTAAAATTCAAAGTTTTATACTTAGAAATAATTACTGATATAATTTCCATACCCCATGTTGAAATTTTATCATATAAAAATATAGTGCCACTCTTAATAATGTGATTGATGAGTTTTTTAATAAGCAAAATAATAATAAATAATAATAATAATAAAAATCTTTATTGATTAAGCCTAATTACATTTATCCATGATGTCTAAAGAGAAAAGTACAATAAGGCTAATGGTCGCATATAAGTAACGAATAGCTCCCAAGCTAGAATAATCTGTATTATGGGAGCCAACGTTCCTCCGAGTGACAACAGCAAATCGATTATGAGTTACAATTGAAAAACACAGGGCTAAGTAATTAGGTTGAAATAAATATATGATATGCGTGTGTGTGTGTGTAAGTGTGTGTGTGTGTGCGTGTGTGAATTATGTAATGAAGGTGGGGATGGAAGAGAGGGAGGCCAGCCCTACGCAGACAAATGCTTGGGATTGGGAGACCACTAGCCTCTCTCTCCACCATCAGATACCGTGTGTGCGGGTGTGTGTGAGAGGGGGGCGAATTTGTGCGCAAAGGCATGAGGCATGAGGCATGAGAGGAACAGTTGAGTGGTTAGCCCTACGACAATACGTCTCGAGATCGGGTATACATAATTGTATCCACTAACCAGTCAACCGTTCCTCTATCTCCAAGTATATAATGTATGTATGTGCTTGCGCGGGGGGGAGGGTGAGAACAAGCTACAATGGACTGCCCGTCCATATAACAAAAATCATACTGGAGGATTTAGTTAAAGGCTAGAAAACTAATAAACTATTTAGGTAACTTCATTCTCCCCGTTTTAACAAAGCTTCAGTATCAGAATAAGTTTTGTCTAGTAACCAGGTGGTTACTGCACGCTTACAGTCATATTTATTAAGGTTAACTATTTTAATGGTTTTATCGGCTAGATTATATAGAAGTGAATTACAATGTTCAAAGTTTTTACTTGCAAAAACGGTGTTAAAGAGCTGATACGGGCACGGGGGAGGTGTAAAGAGTAGATTTATAATATCATACTCCATGGTTCTTAGCAACCGTATCTATTTATTATTTTCTCTTGTGTTGTCAGTATATTTTTGTCTTTATTAAAACTCGATAACGCGAACATTTCTTTATATGTTTATTTGGGTATAATTCATATTCATAGGGTAGCAGAGCAAATAAGTGATCCAGTAATAAATAAAAATAAATAAATACCTTAAATAAACATAAAATAAAAAACGATTGAAATGTAAGGAAAAAAATATGTCATTCAAAATCGAGTTACTTACAAAAGAAAATAACGATTCTTGGTCAATAAAAGCCCAGGCATATCTAACAAAAAACAAGCTCTGGAAATACACCAAAAAAGAACCCGACGACAAAGAAGAAGAAGATATAGAAAATGATTCAATCGCAAGGTCTGAATTACTACTTCTAATCTCGTCGCAAGAGATAAAGCAAGTTAAGAGGTGTGCAACCACAAAACAACTATGGGAAAAACTGCAATCCATTTATGCAAGCCGTGGCCCCGCCCGCAAGGCAACCCTACTGAAGCAGTTGATACTTTGCAAGCTAGAAGGCGATGACGTTCGTACACACCTTAACACCTTTATGACAACGGTTGAAAAGCTGGATGACATGGACATAAAGATCAATGATGATCTACTGACCATCATGATGCTATACAGTCTATCACCAGATTTTGAAAACTTCCGTGTCGCAATTGAAACCAGAGACACGTTGCCTAAATCTGAAGAACTGAAAATAAAAATAATCGAAGAAGCGGATGCAAGATGCCGTTCTTCTAATCCTACGACCAGTAGTGAAGAAAGTTTCTATGCCTTCTGCAAAATTTGCAAGAAAAAGGGCCATGATTCCTATAAATGCTGGTTTAAAAATAAACAAAGCGTAAAGAATAAGAAGAAAACAAACAAAGAGAAAGTTGAAGTAAATAATTTTATGTGTTTACTTACAAGTGATGTGCTGAAAAATAGCTGGATATTAGATAGTGGATGTACTTCCCACATGACACACTCAAACGAATACTTCATGAACATGGATAAATCAGTACAATGCTTATTAAAACTTGCGTCCAAAGAACACACTGCTGAAGTGAAAGGGAAAGGAGAAGCACAAATTAAAACCGACAAAGGTTTTGTGGGACTTGATGACACATTATACGTTCCATCACTGTGTACTAATCTTCTTTCAGTTGGGAAAATTACAGACAAAGGGTGTACTGTACTCTTTACCAAAAATAAAGCTGTTATAAGAGACCCGGAAAGAAACACTACACTTACAGCAATAAGAGAGCATGAAGGTGGTCTATATCATATTAAAACGTGTGACGTTAAACCAAAGCAAAACCACTCAGCTAATGTAGCACACACTTCTAGAATTAAGGATTGGCATTCAAAGTTGGGACACATGAATGAAACAGATATGAAGTATGCACTCAAAAACGGCACTTTGCTAGGTCTTAATTTTGACAAAAACGAAAAACTTGATGATTGCGAAGTGTGCATCGAAGCCAAATTGAACGAAAGGTTTGGGAAACCTAGTACAGAAATCCGTACCAAGCAAATTTTAGAAATAGTGCATAGTGATGTATGTGGACCAATAAAAACACCGTCCTTAAATAATAATAAATACTTCATAACCTTTATTGACGATTACAGCAAATATTGTAGAGTCTACTTTATGAAGAAAAAGTCTGAAGCACTAGAAAAGTTCAAAATTTTCAAAAATGAAGTCGAAACTTCAACTGGACAGAAAGTTAAATGCCTACAATCAGATAATGGGACAGAATATGTCAACCATACGTTCAACCAATATATGAGAGAAACTGGCATACGACGTCGACTTTCTGCTCCATATACTCCGAGCCAGAATGGCGTTGCTGAAAGAAAGAACCGCACCTTAGTCGAAAAAGCGTGTAGCTTGTTGATTGATTTCAAAGCCCCAATGTGTCTATGGGCAGAGGCAATCTTCATAGCAAATTATTTAAGCAACAGGAGCGTCAACAAATCTATTGCGAATGAAACACCATTTGAGCGATGGGTAGGTAGAAAACCCTGTGTAAACCATCTATACGTGTTTGGATCTAAAGCCTTTATACTAAAAAAAGGAAAGAATGGGCACAAGTTTGCTCCTAAGGCTCTAGTAGGCATGTTTGCAGGTTATTCTGAAATCTCAAAAGCATTTCGCATTTATGTTCCATCGAAGAGGAAGATACTCATCTCTAATAATGTACGAGTTATACGAAACTTGTTTTACAAGAAACAAGTTGGCGCTGATATCGTTAATGAATTAAATATACTCAATAATGGCGATGAAGATGTTAATGATGAAAATGTAACTGAACAAGATAATGATGTAATTTTCTATGAAGAAGAAAAACGAAGTAATAAAAGAAGACAAGTGGCTGTTGTCGAAAGCAGTAATCAAGAACTTGCTGAAAGTGATTATGAATCCACAAATGAAAACGATGAAAAAGAAAATCGTATTGAAATTGCAAACGAAAATAATGAGCATATTCCTGAAAATCGAAATGGTGCTGAAACTGTGGACGAACCTGAAGATGAACCTGAAACTGTGGTTGAACCCGAAGTTGAACCTGTAGCTGATAATGATGATGGTTTACCGAGGCGAAATCTTCGGGATAGATCGAAAATTGCACAACCGAAACGTTTTGACGATTTCATGCTAGCAGCCATGAATGATATTCTAGTAATACCCAAGGAACCTGTCACTTATAAAGAAGCTATAACAAGCAAAGAAAAGTCAAAATGGCTCGAAGCAATGCTGAGCGAAGTCACTTCTCTAAATGAAAACCAGACTTGGGAACTGGTTGATTTACCAAAAGACAGAAGAGCATTACCGTGTAAGTGGGTTTTTAAAATAAAAGTGAACCCTGATGGAAGTGTTGAACGCTATAAAGCGAGACTAGTTGTGAAGGGATACTCTCAAAAACACGGCTTGGACTTCGACAAGACGTTCAGTCCAGTCGTTCGCCTGAGCACAATTAGGGCTCTGCTAGGAGTAGCTGCAAGTGAGAACCTAACGTTAAGCCAATTTGACGTGGCCACAGCATTTCTGAATGGAACGGTTGTAGAAGAAATTTATATGGAACAACCCGATGGTTACAATGACGGAACGAATAAAGTGTGTCGTTTAAAAAGGAGCCTTTATGGCCTGAAGCAAGCTCCATGCTGCTGGAACACTTGCATCCACGAGTTCTTGACTAGTACCAACTTTAAACAGAGCAAGTCGGACCCGTGTCTGTACATACGAACACAAGGCCACTCCAAAGTGTTAATTGGCCTATATGTTGATGATGGATTGGTGGCCTCAACTTCAGAAAAAGAAGGAAAAAAGTTTCTCAAGGAGCTACAATCACGATTCAAAATAACAACTAAACCCGCAAATTATTTTCTCGGACTAGAAATAGAAAATATGTTAGACGGCTCTATAAGACTTAATCAGAAAGCATACACGAGAAAATTACTAGACAAATTTCGTATGACAGATTGTAAACCGGCACAAACCTCAATTATAAAGGAGAAATTGCAAAATGAGCATTCAAAAACTGAAACGAATTTTCCCTATCGCCAAGTTGTTGGTGCTTTAGCCTATTTGATGGTGGGGACAAGACCGGATATTAGCTTATTAGCTTTGCTGTAAGTGTTGCCTCCAGACACTTAGAAAATCCGTCTGTACAAGATGTCATAAGAGTCAAAAGGATTCTTCGATACCTCAAAGGGACCGTTGATAAAGGACTGATCTTTAAAAAGGACAGCAACAAAACTTTGTTAGGATACAGTGACGCTGACTTTGCTGGTGATGCAGATAGCTGTAAGTCTACTTCTGGTTTGGTATGTTTATACTCTGGAGCCGTTAGCTGGAGAAGCCAAAAACAGTCAACAGTGGCACTGTCTTCAACAGAAGCGGAAATTATTGCAGCAACAGAGGCGACCCAAGAAATGGTCTGGCTTACAAGGCTTATAAATGAAATGACTGACCTGGATAAAAAGCCAATTTTGTTCTTAGACAATGAGTCTGCTATAAAATTGTCGTACGATCTGCCTTATGAGCAACATCGAAGAACCAAACACATCAAGAGAAAACATTTCTATATTAGAGAATGTGTCTCTAGTAATCAGATTGAAGTTCAACAAGTCACATCTGAACTCCAACTAGCAGACATGTTTACCAAACCACTGTTCAGACCAAGACTCGATCTTTTAGGCCTGAAGATAGGTTTTAATTAGATTTAAGTAAGATACGTTTGTGAATATAAAAACGGTGGTGGATGTAAAGAGTAGATTTATAATATCATACTCCATGGTTCTTAGCAACCGTATCTATTTATTATTTTCTCTTGTGTTGTCAGTATATTTTTGTCTTTATTAAAACTCGATAACGCGAACATTTCTTTATATGTTTATTTGGGTATAATTCATATTCATAGGAGGTCGTCTTCTTCTCTGTGAGATAAGAGCTTCATTTAAACATACAACTGAGTGATGTTTGCGCAATATAGCATGTAACACAAATAGTTGTCGGACAGAGAGGACATTTGAATCATAATATAGTTGAGATGTAGGATATCTTATTGGTTTACTCATCATCACTTTGAGGACAGCTCTTTGTGCTCGTTCAAGTCTAAGCATTGTACTTTTGCTTGTTCCACCCCATACTGGAATACAGTAGCCGACAACAGATTTACAAAGCGCATTATACACCATGAGTAGTGTTTTGTGATCTGCAGACACTCTGAGTTTTTTCATGACAAAGATAATTTTTCTGACTTTTGCACACACTTGTTCTATGTGAGCATGCCAATTTAGCGAGCTATTACGACACCGAGATACCGAATGGTATTAGCACTTGATAACTTCAGACAATTACATATCGTGGCGGTCGAGGAGCACGAGTGTGCAGTAACACTAAAGTCACTAGGTGCTTTACCACGCTCACAAATTGAGAAGGCGATATATTTTTTGTTTTGTCTAAGTTGAGTGTGAGTAGGTTTTGATTCATCCAATTCATAACAATTTGCAAGGCGTGTTCAGCATATGATTTAGTCATTGCCCAATTTTTGCCGCGAATAATGAGAGCTGTGTCATCTGCATAACAGTACGTTGTACAGTTGGGTATAAGTAGACTGCAAAGATCGTTAATGTATATTTTAAACAGTGTAGGGCCAAGTATACTGCCTTGCGGCACGCCATAGCTAAGAGAGACCGGGTCACTAATGTATTCATTAACTTTTAACATTTGAGTCCGATCCGTTAAGTAGCTAAAAAATAACCTAAGACCATTTCCCCTAATTCCTATATTTTCCAATCAGCAAGGGAATGGAAACGGTATCAAAGGCCTTGGAGAGGTCGAGAAATGCACCTAAGCACTTATCTTTGCGATCTAAAGCATTAATAACTGTATTGGATAAATCAGCAACAGCATCTTCGGTAGATATACCTTTGCAGAAACCATACTGTTTGGGAGCTATAATTTTGTATTTAATCAAAAAGTCATTTAATCTCTTGTTAAGTACTCTCTTCAAGACCTTTGGTAACGCAGATAGTACTGAGATTGGTCTGTAGTTTCCGGGCACATCTCTTGGACCACTCTTATGAATCGGATGAACAAGAGCTGTTTTAAACGCGGTAGGAAATACGCCTGCAGAGAAAGCTAAATTGCAGATGTGTGTGATTAAAGGAGTAAGTACAACACGACATGTTTTTAGGATTTGTGAAGATATGCCATCGTATCCAACTGCACAGTCCGACTTTAAACTGAGTATAGTCTGTTCAACTTCAGTGTCATCTACGTCGAGTAGAACAAATGAGTTACTCATGGCCATATTTTGCTTGTTTGTCACTGATGGTAGGTGGTGCGTCGATTGTAAAATGTTGTCAGCGAGCGTCTTTCCGATGTTAGCGAAGAAATTGTTAGCTATATTTAGAGAAGCTTTAGGGTCATCATCGAGATTAAGAAGTTCAGATGGGGGAGAGGATTTTGAGTTTAGCTGTGCGATATTTTTTAGTGCGTTCCACATTGCCTTAGGGTTGTTTTTAGCAAGATTTAGTTCGTTTCGTTCATATTCTTTTTTTATTTTACGGAGCAAATTGTTACAAAAATTTCTATAACGTGTGTAAGATATTTTTAATAAACGATTGTCCGGATCTAGTTTCGTTTTTTTATGTAACCTATCCCTATGACGTATGCATCTAAGAAGACCCACTGTAATCCAAGGTTTTGAGATTAGGTTTTTTTTCGGTACACTAACCACTTTAGTGTGCTTCTTTATAATAGGTTCAATCAAGGATATAAGGGCATTAACAGATTGGTTGACGTCGGTGCAAGAGGTAACGGGAGTAAAGTCCAGTTTGTTAACTTCGGCATAGATTGCGTCGTAGTTTATATAAGTATAAACCAGTCTTTTATATGGTACGGGACTGTCTAAGCTGGTACAGAAAATAACCGTCTTGTGGTCGGTTATAAGGGATTCTAGTTTAAAAACTGCAGAAATGTTCTTCAGTTTTAGTATCGCGTGATCTAAACATCTATCTAGTCTTGTTGGAGTGTAATATGCAGGTAAGAGACCATGATAAGATACTAGGTTGAGATATGGGTCGCGGTGAGAATCAGTACTGTCTTAAGTGATATCAATATTAAAGTCACCGATAAGTATTATATTTTCGTAAGATTTCAAAGATAAGAGAAGAGTGTTTAAATCATCGAAAAATTTTTCCAAGTTTTTATTTGAAGGGGAACGGTAAATAGTAATGATGGCTGTATTGTTGCCTAGTTTACATAGAAGTCCACTTGCCTCGGTGAAGCTTGGTACTGACATAGTTACATTTAAATTACTCCTAACATATAGGACTACACCATCATTTTGATTTCTCGTAAAGCTTGATTTGTAAGATGTGTAGCCATCAATGTGTGGTAGATTAACCGTTTTACTAAGCCAGCATTCTGTTAGGGCAATAATATCTAGCTGAATTTGAGTGGTCTTTAATACAACTAGCAACTCGTCAAGATTTTTATTAATGCTACGTATATTTTGATGAACTATATTTAGATTATTATTCGTAGGTATTGCGTAACTAGGACAATCTTCCGGTAAAGGATAATGAACGTCTGCTATTTTAAACGAATATATATCTGGAATAATATTATTTAGGTTAGCCATTTGTAAATATATTTATAAACACATAGAACATGTAGAATAGAACGGGTTTATTTATTATTATTATTGACGAGGTATGATTCGATCGTGTAGTTTTGTTATATAGAAAAAGAGATTGAACGGGTTGGTAGTCATATTTCTGTAGTGTAGTACGTGGAAATATAAATAATGTGTGTAAGTGAGTGAGAATAAAGTGAGGTGTGTGGTGTGTGTGCAGGGGCGTGCACTTCATAGAGGCAGAAAAGCACTGCCTACCCTGTCATTTTCAGATAAATACCTTCACAATTATATACATTAATTAACTACACTACACTATCATACTAACTACCATAACACCCATATTAATTTTACACATCCTTATCTTAAACAAATTCCACTCGTCTTTTGTTCACGTTCGCCAAAAGCACTGCCTATTCCAACTGACGTTTACTTACATGTAGTGAGAGAAAATATATGACTGTGTGCTATAAAGGCCCTATGTGCGAACACAAAACTTGTCAATGCGTTAGTGTGCGTAATTTCGCTCCATACAAATCCGAAAAGCCCAGCTTTTTCAACTTGGACTTATACAAGGCGAATCGTCGTCGAAGGAACATCGGTGGCGTAAATAGATCTTAGTACAAGTCATTCCCTTATAACGCACCGATGTAAAGCGTTCCCGAGTTCCAAAAATTGCGCGCCGCGCGAGGCGCATGTCAGCCAGTGCGCAGGCGCGAAGTTGGCGACAGAAATACGACGACCAATCACAACTCTCAGCCACCTCAGCGCAGCGACGCTTCGCGAGCTCGCGAGCGGTGGGGGCGTCGGTCGCTTTAAAGCTTTAATAGTCTCAAGACGCATTATGAATAAAGCGCGCAATGCTGAATTGGGTAAAAACAATATTTTAATCACTTTTTTCATTGCGGAATTTGGAATCGCCATATTGTTTACCTTTCTTGTTGTGACGCGCAGTGATTTTTTAAGTTTTTGTGTTTTTCTTTGGTTTTTTGAGCAATTAGTGCTTTTTGTGTTAGTAAATTACTTTAATAACAATGAGTAATCGCTGTGAACTTTGTGCCGACGGGCCGTGTTTGTTTAAACTGAAAAAAGGTGGATTTGCAACGTGTAATTTTGAAGCTAAGGCGAATATCGTTCATAGAGGAAGGTGTGTACCCGAGTTGCATTTAACTCAAAGGAAGGGTAATGCAACTCGTCATTTTCAAATTAAATCTTACGAGACTTTCAACTGGCTAACAGGTTGTGTACACACCAATAGTTTGTTTTGTTTTCCGTGTACTTTATTCTGCACTTCTTTGAACGTTTGGAACGACGCCGGCTATGTCGATTTGAATAACTTTATTAACGCGGCCGAAAAGCACGAAAAGTCAAAAACCACCAGGGGCAACAAAGACTCGCAGCTCTTTCTATGATTTCTATTGAAAAACAGCTCCTAATTGATGTAAAACGATCACCTGCGTTTTACGATGACGTATTGCAAAAATATTTGCTCAAAGATAGGCGCGTAGATTTAATTTATAAATAGAAACAAAGTTGTAGTATCATACCGTTAATTTATTTTGTCAATTGTGCGTTATAACAAAAAAGTTAATAACAAAAAAAGCCAAGGCCTTTTTCAAGGCCATTTCGGGTATCTTCTAGTGTGACTTGTTCAAAATATTCAATCACCTGGTTAGATACTTGAGGTGGCCAAACTTACATTACATCACTTTGCATGGAAACACCACACCACCGGTCGCCGGTCAACACAATACAGTAATAACCTAATTCATGAAATTTTTTGGTAAGTGCTTTTTTATCCTTATTATATTCGTACTTAGTCCGAGATAACTGATGTAGTACTTGCCTTTCCACACTCTTTATACGCGAATTTAATAGCAAAAACAGGAAACAAAAATCTCCACCTGGCAACATTAAACGTCACTGTCAATTGTTTTTTCGCGCTCGCACGCGATTGTGTTTATTAGTGTAATATTGTGATTATTTGTGATTATTATGCCTAAAAGAAAGTCCGAGGAGTCGGAAGACAAGGCAATTAAGAAGATTAGAAGGTTGGAAAAGAGACTCAAAAGGTATAAAGACAAGTTGCGTCAGTCGGAGGATTGTAAGTAGCTACCTGTTTTGATTTCACCAATTTCACCATAGAAGCTTAGTTGATACACCAATATCGGTTTTTAAACATTGATATGTAGCTATTGCGTTGTAATTAGCGAAGTACCTGTTTAATTATTGTAGGAATAATCGCGTTGCGACTATGCGAACTCCCCGTTGGGTGAGCGATAGATAGACTTGGTTTTAAGCATCCTCGTGTTACGGCGATGCTTCTTTCCGTTGGGAAGGTGTAAATACCGGCTCGGTATTTAATATGCTCTACTATTTTGCATAATCCCGTTGGGATAAGTTTGCATAAGGAACTATGTTGTTCAAAGTAAGCAATTAAGTTGGGATTTTTGGTTCAAAATCTAAAATGGTTTATTCCATTGTTCACATAGCTCTAAAAATCAGGGGAGATATTGATGCATTGGCATATACTTACCACCAAACATAAAGGTTGTTAACCAAATGTTTTGTCTTTATTTTATCATGTATGAATTTATTTTTAGCTCAAGACTCAAATGAGAATATTGAGAACATTGAGAACAACGTAGAGAGCATGGAGGATGTTCAGATCATAGATAGCATTGACCAAGAATCCTCTGAAGAGCCTGAATTGTCACAAGAATTTTTAGAGGCGCTCGGGGAGCCTAAAGGAACTGAAAAAAGCCTTGGCGCTCCCATCAATATCAACATTTTACAACGATTTGAAAACATTTTGATAGAAGGAATGAAAACAGAAGAAAGGGAAAAGATTTTGAGAGACCTTTGTTTTCCTGAAAATGGAAAATTAATGCAAGCACCGAAGCTTAATATAGAGCTTACAGGTTTATTGTCATCTGCAATGAAAATGAGGGACAAGATGCTTGAAGAGAGACAAGAGGATACAGGCTATGTTATTGCCACTATATGTCACACAATAGACATGATGACAAAACCAAACTTTGATAATTTGACAATTGTCAAAAATTTAAGCGATGCCACAAGACTGTTCTGTAATTTACATTATAAATATACAGATATTAGAAGAAAACTGGTCAGTCCCTTATTGGACAAGAATCTTGACTTTAACCTCAAAGATAACAAGAGGTCTGAGTGGCTTTATAGTAAGCTAGATGATGCTTTGAAATCAGTTTCGGCAATGAAGAAAGCAAGCTCAATTTTAGCACCTCCTAAGAAGACAAAAAACTGGCAACCACCTCCTCGCCAGCTAAGTCACTTTCATCGAGGGAAAGGAGTAGCTCGAGGAGGATACCAACATCAACCTCGGTACCAGCCACGACCCCCTCCACGACCAAGCCAACAGCAGGGCCGTCGTCCAGCCCCTGCTCCATCGAGTTCACGGGGGATGACCAGAGGCCGATCCCGCTACCCGTAGAGGTAAAGTTTGCAGGCAGACTGCAGTATTTTTATTTAAATTGGGAATCACTAACTCAGGATCCTGTAATATTGCAGTGGATAAGAGGTTACCATATCCCTCTTACACATACACCTAGACAAGACTATTCACCATGCAATAATAATTTTAATTCAACCGAGAAATTAATTCTTTCCAAAGAAATTAATAAGCTTCTTGAGTTAGGGGCAATATCGTCTTGTTCTCCAGTTTGCGGTCAATTTCTCTCAAGCATTTTTACTGTACCTAAAAATGATGGTACTCACAGGTTTATACTTAACTTAAAACTGTTTAACAAGTTTGTAGAGACTTCTCATTTTAAATTAGAAGATGTCAGGACTGTGTGTAAACTACTATCAAAGGGGGACTATATGACTACAATAGATATGAAAAATGCCTATTTCCTAGTGCCGGTCCAAGGAAATCACAGACACTTTTTAAGATTCATGTTTTTTGGTAAATTATATCAGTTTAATTGTCTTCCATTTGGTCTCGCATCAGCGCCATTTGTTTTTACAAAATTACTTAAGCCTGTTGTAGAACATCTGAGAAACAAGGGTATACGTATTGTACTGTACTTAGATGATGCAATCTGTCTTGGATCTTCATATGAGGAATGTCTCAAAAATACTAATTATGTCACAAGCTTACTTGAGAAATTAGGTTTTGTTATTAATAGCACAAAGAGTCACCTGAAACCCTCTAGAGTGAGAGATTATTTAGGATTCAATCTTAATTCTCAAGATTTGACAATTAGCCCTACTGATAAGAAAAGAGAAAGATTAACTGTCTTAATTCAGCAGTTCTTGAAAAGAGACAGCTGTACAATTAGAGAGTTCGCAAAGCTATTAGGAAATTTAGTTTCTGTGTGTATGGCAGTTGCATATGGTTTTGTGTACACAAAAACCTTAGAAAAAGAAAAATTTTTATCCCTTGAAGCTTGTGGAGGCAACTATGATAACAATATAATAATCAGTAAAGAAGTTAAACATGATTTACTATGGTGGAAAAGAAATATAGTCACTGGTTACAGTAGGATAAAACAATATCATTTTGAATTGGAAATATTTTCGGATGCATCAGGCACTGGGTGGGGTGCATTTTGTAATGGTCAGAGTGCTAGAGGTCAATGGTCTGCTGAAGAACTAGGTTTTCATATAAATTATCGTGAATTATTAGCTGCATTTTTTGCACTAAAATGTTTTGCCCAAGACCTAACAAATTGTGAAATCCTGCTTCGAATTGATAACACCACTGCAATTTCATATGTTAACAGACTAGGTGGAGTTCAGTATCCCTTATTAAATGGTTTGGCAAGACAGATTTGGCAGTGGTGTGAAGCTAGGAAGTTATGGATATTCGCTTCATATATAAAATCGAAGGAAAATATAAATGCTGATTTTGAGTCCCGAGTAGTTAATATAGATACAGAGTGGCAATTATCGACTGATGCCTTCAATGTTATAATTACGAAACTAGGGATGCCTCAAATTGATATTTTTGCATCGCGTGTAAACGCTAAATGTGATAAATATATATCCTGGCATAGGGATCCATCTGCTTGGAATGTTGATGCATTTACTGTTAATTGGTCAAAGTTTTTCTTTTACGCATTCCCGCCTTTTTGTTTACTTTTAAAAGTAGTTCAAAAAATTAGGACAGATAGAGCTACTGGTATTGTAGTTTTCCCGATGTGGCCATCACAGCCTTGGTACCCGTTGTTGATGTCTATGGTATCTTCAGAAATAGTTTCCATGAACCCCTCAGAAAATCTTTTAACTGCTTTCAGGAAACCCCACCCACTAAACAAGCAGCTTTTCCTGGGGGCGTGCGTCTTATCAGGGAAGCACTTAAACGAAGAAGTATCTCAGAGGACGCAATAGATATAATGATGGCATCCCTATCCCCGAATACTATAAAGCAATATAATAGCTGCTTAAAGCAGTGGTGGAGTTATACCAAAGATAATAATATAAATATTTTCAGTGCATCCATACCTAACATAATTTCCTATCTAACATTGGTTTTCAAAAGAGGTGGTTCTTACCAAACCTTAAATTGTCATCGGTCGTCGCTTTCTCTTATTATCGGAAATCTCGTAGGTACAGATGATAGAATAAAGCGATGGTTTAAGGGAGTTTATAAATTACGACCTTTGACACCCAAGTATAGCAGTGTGTGGGACCCTTCGAGAGTTTTATCATATGTTTGTCACTGGTACCCATTGCTTGACTTAAGCTTAGAAAAAATCACCAAAAAGACTGTAATGCTATTAGTACTGGCTACTGGCCAAAGGGTTCAGACTATAAATTCCATTAGATTAAACAATATTAACTTAACATCTACTGGTGTTGAAATAATTTTTACAGATATTCTAAAAACATCAGCTCCTGATAGGCATCAACCTAAAATAATTTTACCTTATTTTACTTCTCAACCCGAAATATGTCCCGTTAAAACACTTACACAATATATAGAAGTAACTAGAGGATTGAGAATTAATGATAACTCATGTGATTATTTGTTTATTACTTTTAAAAAACCGCACCATCGTGCTTCTTGTCAGTCAATCAGCAGATGGCTGAAGCAAGTTATGTCGGACAGTGGTATAGATGTCACTCGTTTTTCCGCGCACTCAACGCGCCATGCTGCTACTTCATGTGCCTATAGAGAAGGTCTCTCTGTAGACAGTATCATTAAAGCAGTAGGTTGGTCTCCAAGGTCATCGTCCTTTGCGACACATTATAACAGACCACTATATAATGAACCTAACCAAGTGTTGTTTGCTAGAGCGGTACTCAATAATACAAACTGATTTTAGTTCTAAGTCTTTTTAAGAATACTAAAGTGTATAATTTTAAGGCAGAAGTTGTCCTTTTTAAGTTGTTTTATGTTGAGAAAAATAAATGTTTTGTAATTTTAAGTGTTATGTTCTTCTCTGAACATCTACATCAGTTATCTCGGACTAAGTACGAATATAATGATAGGATTAAACGAACTTACCTGAAGTGAAGTTCAATCCTGATTATATGAAGTACTTAGTCCGAGATAGAACATCCCGCCCTCCCTCAATTAATTTAATTTTCCATAATTAAATTAATTTTCCCTCTTTGGGGGCTCTGAAATATTGACAGTGACGTTTAATGTTGCCAGGTGGAGATTTTTGTTTCCTGTTTTTGCTATTAAATTCGCGTATAAAGAGTGTGGAAAGGCAAGTACTACATCAGTTATCTCGGACTAAGTACTTCATATAATCAGGATTGAACTTCACTTCAGGTAAGTTCGTTTAATCCTATCATTATACCTGCCTGCCTACTAGTGCCTACCCTAGCCCTAAACCCTGTGCACGCCCCTGTGTGTGTGCGTATGTAGGAGGGAGAATATTGGTAGATTTTAAATAATAAAATAGTAGAAAAGAAAAGGAAATAACAAATTATTTTTGAAAAAAGTGAGCTAATAGCATAACTATTATTAAATCTGTTGAGTAGGACGTAACTTTCGTAGGCAGTCTTCGTATGTAATACGAAAAAGCTCAGTCTCATTGTCTTTACGAAGAAAAATCTTGCCATTCGTAGTCCAGCAGAACTTGTATTGGTTTTCAGCGGCAAATAGACGCGTGTGGTAAAACAGTCTCTTTGGGCCAAGGGCAAGATATTCAGCAATGTAGATCGGGTGGCGTTTCCCTGGGATCTCTAACGTTGCCGAGTTTATCATCACGTGATTTATCTTTATTGTAAGATTTGGTCTTAACCAAAAATCATTAAATCCTTCTTTGGTACTGACGAGAACTCGACTACAATTGGTTTTGTGTTACCAGGGAAATACCCATTTTAAAATACCCACCGTACCCCTGGCTATACCCCTGGGGGTACGGTGGGTATTTTAAAATAAAACGTTACCACCAGTTCGATTTTACTGATTAGGTCCCGTCTAGGATGTTAAGACATAATATCGAAAAGTCTTTTATCCATGGATAAAGTCCCTTCTTGCCCACCAGTCCCTTCCGTAGTAAAAAAGGAACCCTTATAGTTTCAGTCTGTCCGTCTGTCTGTCTGTCTGTCTGTCCGCGGCTTAGCTCAAAGACTCTTAGTACTAGAAGGCTGTAATTTAGCATGGATATACATATAAATCATGCCGACAAAGCTGAAGAATAAAATTTAAAAAAAAAAATTTTTTTAGCGTTCCTCTAATACACGTCAAGAGGGGGTTATTTTTTTTTTCACGAAGACCTTATGAGGTTGGACCGTGTGATGTATCGTTGGATAGGTCTTTTAAAAACAAGGGGGGTTTGCTAAGACCATATCGCCTGTTATAATTTCAAATGTCGTAAGGGACAAACCCCTACTTTTCAGGAGAGCAAAAAGAAAAAAATGTGAGTAAAAACTGTCATAACTTTCTCATTTTCTATCCTACTGAGACGATTCCTAGAGAGAAATTTCTTTTAATTATTATATCTGTCTCATAGAAATAAGTAAACTTCGATAAACAGCAAAGTTTCGAAGATAGTGTCCCTTACACACTAGAATTTTGTATCAAATGTCCCTTACGCCATACGCCTAGAGTCATCTTTTTGTCGTAACAAACAAAATAATCGATTTTATTTGATAATTCCAGTTGTAAAGGTATTTAAAAATACAGATTAATGATGTAAGTTGCAATATTGATCTAGGTTCCAATAGAACTCCGTATAAAAATGATCTGATCTGGATACTTAAAGCTATCTTTTGACTATTACTACCCATATAGACGATGTACCAGGGCTATAGGGAGGTCATGCTGTCTGTAGTTTGTTGTTTTATGATTATGCTGAGAGCAATGCACCTATATAGGTATGATTTTATTATAATTTAAGAGGGTTTGATAAAACTGTTTCAAAATAAATAAAATAAATGGATTTTTTACTAGCTTTATTTAGGTTAAGCTAAACAGGGTTATCAAAATATTATTCTCATTCCTAGATGCTAGTCATCTAGTGCAACATAACATTATTACAATTCAATAGATTATATCAATATAAGTTTAGAAAATAACTATTTTAAGGAATTTTCAAAGAAATAAATTGTGGCATATATTTAAGAGCATTGCCACATTGTGGCAGCAAGGGCGGCTACATGGCACGGGTGAATTTTATTCGCGCCACATGGCAATTTCAAGTATGGAAATATCGCTGCACGGTGGCACCTCACCGCCCAATAGGTCAGGGCCCTTACTAAACTTAATACTTACTGCACAAAATAACTAAAACATAATAGTTTTCTCGTAATTAACAATCATAGCTCTCTAATCATAGCTTAGAGAGCTTTAGAGATCAAATAAAAAAAACTAGTTCATTTTTTATCTAAAACTCAGTTCCTAAATTGTTAAAGCATCAAGACATAGTCTCTTCGTATATTGATCCTACACTTAAGGAGTAATAATGTTACTTATAGGCAATGTCTGGTCTACGTAGCTGCTACTTAGCTTTAACAGTTTAAGAGTAATAGAATGATATTATTATGCCTATCTACTCTACCTTATGGCAAACTAGATAATACGTTACAAGACATATTATTTGAAATTCATCTTCATCTTCCTCGTCTCTCTCAGCTAATGTATTTGGAACTTCAGAATTGTATGGAAGGTTAGAATATTCTGCGAAACCGCTTTGGTTGGTATTGTCCCATTTGCACATAAACGTAGCAAATCATTATATTTTGCTACAGACATGGGTGGGCAGACTTTGTTCATAAAAAGGTTTCAATTGAACTTGATTCCCATACTGGTTATTAGTTAATTGATCCTCTTGAACCTCCTCTTCGGTTTTTCCTTTCCCCTTGCCTTTTCCTTTCCTTTTTCCCTTCCCTTTGCCTTTATTTTCTGTTGGTTTTTCATGTAGTTCAAATTTGTGTATTTCAGCGTCTTCTTTCATCAATAATTAAACAAACATTTCATTCGGGTATTTCTTTTTAAACGTCACTATTCTTATTTTCTGTGATTTAATAGCTTTCTTAATTTTCAGGGAAATGGCATTCGCATTTAATTCTTCAAAGTTTAAAAAATCTGTATGATCAAGAACATGTACTTGGTAAGGTTTTGGCCACTTTCTAGCTATGTAAGTTAGGCCATTGCGATGGACTCCAGACAATCCGTTTCTTTACTTCGTAACGCTTCTTTGTAGCGTGAACCGAGACAACGGGCATGTAGGTATGGCCGGGAATCAAGAATTTAATTTGAATTACTTACAAATGTTTCATATCTACATGCCCGTTGAGTCGGTTCACGCTAAAATAGAAAACGAAGTAAAGAAACGGATTGTCTGGAGTCCATCGCAATGGCCTAACTTACATAGAAGAAGCTAGAAAATGGCCAAAACCTTACCAAGTACATGTTCTTGATCATACAGATTTTTTTAAACTTTGAAGAATTAACTGCGAATGCCATTTCTCTTAAAATTATGAAAGCTATTAAATCACAGAAAATAAGAATAGTGTCATTTAAAAAGAAATACCCGAATGAAATGATCGTTAAATACTTGATGAAATAAGACGCTGAAATACACAAATTTGAACTACATGAAAAACCAACAGAAAATAAAGGCAAAGGGAAGGGAAAAGGGAAAGGAAAAGGGAAGAGGGAAGGAAAAATCGAAGAGGATGTTCAAGAGGATCAATCAACTAATAACCAGGATGGGGATAAAGTTCAATTGAAACCTTTGTATGAACAAAGTCTGCCTATGTCTGTAGCAAAATATAATGATTTGCTTCGTTTATGTGGCAATGGGACAATACTAAAGCAGTTTCACGCAGAATATTCTAACCTTCCATATAATTCTGAAGTTCCAGATACATTAGCTTAGACTTTGACGGTAGGTGGGGGAGTAAAGTGCTGGAGTGGAGACCACGGACTGGGCGCAAAAATGTGGGAAGGCAGCCCGCGAGATGGACTGATGATTTGACGCGAGTTGCAGGGAGAGACTGCATGCGGAAAGCACATGACCGCACAATGTGGAAAAATATGGAAGATACCTATACTCAGCATTGGGTAGACAAAGGTTGAAAAAGAAGAAGAAGAGAAAAAACTGAGACAGACGAGGAAGATTATGATGAATTATAAATAATATGTCTTGAAAAGTATTATCTAGTTTGCTGTTATGTAGATTAGATAGGCATAATAATATCATTCTATTACTCATAAACTGTTAAAGCTAAGTAGTAGCTACGTAGACCAGATTACTCCGGATCAATATACGAAGAGACTATGTCTTGATGCTTTAACAAATTTAGTAACTGAGTTGTGTTTTAGATAAAAAAAGAAACAGTTGTATCAAACCCTCTTAAATTATAATAAAATCATACCTATATAGGTACATTGCTCTCAGCATAATCATAAAACAACAGACTACAGACAGATGACCTGCCTATAGCCCTGATACATCGTCTATATGGGTAGTAATAGTCAAAAGATAGCTTTAAGTATACAGATCAGATCATTTTTATACGGAATTCTATTGGAACCTAGTTCAATATTGCAACGTACATCATTAATTTATAGCTTTTTAATACCTTTACAACTGGAAATATGAAATAAAAACGATTATTTTGTTTGTTACGACAAAAATATGACTCTAGGCGTAGGGCGTAAGGGACATTTGATACAAAATTCTAGTGTGTAAGGGACACTATCTTCGAAACTATGCTGTTTATCGAAGTTTACTTAATTCTATCAGACAGATATAATAATTAAAAGAAATTTCTCTCTAGGAATCGTCTCAATAGGATAGAAAATTTGAAATTTATTACAGTTTTTACTCACATTTTTTTCTTTTAGTTATCCTAGAAAGTAGGGGTTTGTCTCTTACGATATTTCAAATTATAACAGGCGATATATACCTATTCTATTCTATTTTATTCTACCTATACAAATTTACGATCATCATTTCATGAGATTAATAACTTTTGTTTAGTCGTAACTCAAACATAAAATAATCGAAGCATTTTTGATTAAGGTTTTTTTGGGATGTAAGTATCGTTCGTTCTCCAATCAGTGATGTTGTTAAGAGATCAATATATTTTTACGAGACTTACCACGTAAGTTTTTTCATGTCTTTGCTAGAACTACTGTCTTATCGAAGCAATTTTATAAAATGTTGTTACTTACTACAATTTTTATTTTTATTTTTAAATTTATACTGTGAACAATCTTATTCAAATATTGTCGTATCGGACAAAAGTAAAAAAATCTGCTACTTACGACAATTTTTATTCAAAACTTTAAAATATACTTTAATGGAATTAATTGTGTAAAGGCATATGTTTTATGTTAGTGTGTTACAACGTATTAACTTTGTAGGAAAAAAGACATACGACAGACGTATAAAAAACAAAGAGTCCTGAAACTTTACCTATACGACGTATACATTGACCAACTTTGACACTTACTACAAAGTGAAATCCCCTGTATCTCCTTTATAAAAAGGGATAGAATTATTTTAAATATACAGAAAGATGCGCAAAAAAATTCTGAATCGAACGGTGTACATAATGTACTTACGACAAAATGTCCCTTACGACATTTGAAATTATAACAGGCGATATTTCGATGCTAGTGTAAGTTTTAGAAATATTCCGTTTTAAAGTGCTTATTTTTGTTAGAGTCAAGTTTCTCCCCCCTCTACCAGCAAAACCATTGTATATGGAAACGTGAAAAAAATCATGGTAGTAGTGTATATGATGAATTCTCTACAGGTTATCGAATAATAGACCAGCTTATAAAAAGTACTAGTACAAGTAAGAAATTTGGTACTACAAATATCATAGAAAAATATTTTGATGAATGTTAGAAGGCTGTAATTTGGCATGGACATACATATTAATTATGCCGTCGAAGCTAAAGAATAAAATCTTAAAAAAAAATTTTTTTAGGGTTCCTCTGGTATACGTGAAGTGGGTATTTTTTAAATTCACGATTACCTTATGGTGTGAGGTATCGTTGGATAGGGTTTAAAAAAATAATGGGGGTTTGATAAAACCATTTTTCGATGCTAGTATACGTTTCAGAAATATTTTAAGTGCTTATTTTTGTTAGAGTAAAGTTTCCCCCCCCCCACCAGCGAAACTGTTGTATTTGGAATTGTGAAATGTACTTGTACTAGTAAGAAATTCGGTACAAATATCATAAAAAAATACTTTAATAAAGTTTAAACTGTCTTTGTAGTAAATTTCAGTACGAGAAAAGTAAAAAAAATGTGAAAATTTACTAAAATAATTTCATAACCTATTTACCTTATTTACCAGTCAGTTTTAAATGTGTAACAATCGCGAGTTGCCAATGGAACATTTGAAATATTCGAATAAAACTTATGGCCCTGCGGGGCTTGCGCGCGGGGAGTCGATGTAACAAATAGAGCGGCAGCCGCGCTCATTAGCGCGAGCGACTAGATACTGTTCGGATGTGCCTCGAAATTCTACCTATTAGATTGCAATTATTAGCACTTTGAATATTCAAATCTTTTGATTATTTTTGTTAGAATTAAGTATACTAACATATGAAAGACTTGAAATTACAATACTAACTATTTCTCTTTCAATTCCGGTTAGATATTCCATAAACTATTATAATATTATTTAGCAATTTAGTCTAGCCTACTTTTATTTCCAAAAACTTAGTTCTCAGCGGAGCAGTTTTCATTCGTAGTACTTACATAATATTGTAGATAAAATTAAATATAGGTACTACCTATATAATAGGTTATAGGTACGTTTCTTTTTAAGTTTCTCTTTAGCTATTCTTTTGTTAGATGTTATTTTATTTAGCAATATAAAGTCGTATACGTACTGACTAGCCTTCTCTTACTTTCAAAAACTTTACTCTCAGTGGAGCAGAGCACATTATTATATTTGTTTTTCTTCATTTATAATAAGTATATTTAGGCTAATAATAATATAATATTTTAGTTTGTTAAAGTAGTGATCAATAATAATTCTTCTAGTGTTTACTCGTCATTGATTTCCAATAATGTGTAGCTCGCACCAAAGATACAATTTTTGTTGTTCCTTTCTTTTAGGTAAGTAATCCATTAAACGTAGAGTACTACTTTTTTTTTGTTAAAATATTATCTATACTATTATTATAAAGAGAGAAGTCCGTACTGACTGACTGACTGATTGACTGACTGACTCATCAACGCACAGCCGAAACTACTGAAGCTAGAAACACCAAATTTACACAGTTGGTTAGATTTATGACGTAGGCGAGCAATAAGAAGGGATTTTGGAAAATTCCCACTCTAAGGGGGAAAAAGGGGGATTCAAGTTTGTATGAAAGTCCGTCATTTTAAAAGTTGGGATCATGAAAATTTTGATTTAGACTGCGATTAATAAATCATTTGACACGTGTTTTATTATTTTATCAACATCCCTATTTTGAGGGTACAGATTCAGTAGGGATTAAATGTTTGTATGGAAAGTCTGTCATTTCTAAAGGTAGGAACATGAAAATGTGGATTTAGGTTAAGATTAATAAATCATTTAACACGTGTTTTAGCATTTCATCAAAATCCCTATTTTAAGAAGGAAAGTAGGGATTAATTGTTTGTATGGAAAGTCTGTCATTTCTAAAGGTAGGAACTTGAAAATTTGGATTCAGGCAGAGATTATTAAATAATTTGACACATATTTTAGCACTTTTTAGAAATCCCTATTTTAAAAAGAAAGTAGGGATAAATGTTGTTATAGAGAATCTGTCATTTCTAAAGGTCAGAACTTGAAAATTTGGATTAAGACTAAAATTAATAAATCATTTGACACATGTTTAAGCATTTTTTCAAAATCCCTATTATGAAGATGAAGAAGGGATTAAATGTTTGTGTGGAAAATCTGTCATTTCTAAAAGATAAGAACTTAAAAATTTGGATGCAGATCTCAATTAAAAAATATTTGACACGTATTTAAGTAATTTTTTGAAATCCCTATTTTAAAGGGGAAGCAGGGATTAAAATATTTTATATAATTACTTGAAAATTTGTATTTAGGCTGAGATTAATAAATTATTTGATATGTGTTTTAAGCATTTTATCAAATTCCGTATTTTGAGGGGGAAAGTTGGGATTAAAATGTTTGTATGGAAAGTCTTTCATTTCTAAAGGTACGAACTTGAAAATTAGTAAATATTTTAACACGTATTGGAGTATACTTTCGAAATCCCTATTTTATAGGGAAAGTAAGGATTTATGGAAAGTTTGTCATTTCTAAAGCAAGAACTTAAAAATTGAGATTTAGACTAAGAAAATATAATCGTTTGACATGTTTCTCATTTTCTTCAAATACTTATTTTGAAGGGATAAAATTTTGTTATGGAAAGTTTGTCATTTCTAAAGGTAGGATATTGAAAATTTGGATTAAGACTGAAAAAATAAATAATTTGATACATGTTTAAGCTTTTTACGAAATCCTTATTTTGAGTCCTACTGCTTCCTAGCAGAGATTAGGTAAATGTTTGTCAGTAATTTCTAAAAGGTAAAAACTTAAAACATTGGAGTAAAAGGGAGATTAATAATTCATTTGATACATGTTTTAGCATTTTATCAAATTCCATATTTTGAGGGGGAAAGTAGGGTTAAATGTTTCTATGGAAAGTCCAGTTCTGAAGTTAGGAAATTGAAAATTTGGATTTAGGCTAAGATTATATATTATAAATGATTTGACACGTCTTTTAGGATTTTTTCGAAATCCCTATTTTAAAAGAGAAGAAGTGATCAAATTTTGTTTGGAATGTCAGCCATTTTTAAAGTTAGAAACTTAAAAAATTGTACCTATAATAATAAGACTGAATTATTCGGTTTGAGTTCCAAAATGTTTTTGAATCCTCCTTAGAGTAGGTATTTAAAAAAATGATAAAAATGAGCCTCCTTCATTTTGAGGTTGGTTAAAAATGTGTATTAATCTACCCGTGCAAAGCCGGGGCGGGCCGCTAGTAAATAATATAGTTATGAAGTAGTAATACAAATTAATTCATTGATTCATTATTTTATTTTGTTGTGTTGACTCGCATAGCAAAGTTAACTACTTTCAATTTGTTTATGTAAGGCAAAGTAGAGTTTTTCATTACTTATTAGCTCCGTGTGCTAACTTCTGCATATTAGGCAACTACGGAACCCTACACTTTGCGTGGTCCGACACGTGCTTGGCCAGTTATTTTTAAGTGGAAATACTGTTTTTTTACTACCGTTCATCTTTGTCCACCTTCTACCCACGGAGACAAATACAGCCCTAACACGATCCATGATCGATATCGAGAACGTAAGATTTTTTGCTCACAAAATAATACGAGAATCGGTTGAGAAATGCGACCTAATACACGAGAACAGCTGGACATACGATTGCCTAAGCCGAATATATAAATTCTTCGCGCTCACTCGGTCAAATTTATTTGTATTGCCTCTTGTATGACGTGCACAAACTGTACTCGACTTATCGATATGCACCGTCACGAGGCTCGACGTAACGACCCAGTAGACATAACGGAGCATAATTGCACACAAGACGTACTTTTAATAATAATTAGCCAGGATAAAAGCTTGTCACACAAAATTTAACATTAAGTATTTCAGTATTACGTCGTAGGTACTACATCTTACAAATGAAAATTTGAATAGATTCACATCAACATCGACAGCCTGTTACAGTCCACTGCTGGACTATGAGCCTCCTCCACTTAAGTGGAGGGTTTTGCTTAGAATTTTTTTTATAGATTACCTAACCTTTATTACACACAAGAAATACACAGAACAGAAATGTAGACAAGATAGTATGTACAGATGGGCGAGCTTTGTTGCTAAAGTAACAATTTGTTTCAGGCAACCTAAAATACCCATCTTTTGGTTTGATCTATAAATAACGTAAAAAGAATACATCGTCACCAATTGCTCCCTACTCCATAGTCAAATGAACTCAAGCTTTAGGGGATTACTATCATAAGTCAAAGTCAAAGTCAATTTTTTTTATTCGTATTAAGATTTTTACAAATCATTTTTCGACGTCAAAGCTATCATGGATGGCACGTTCACTACCAGTGTACGCCCTCTGTGGAGAAGAACGGCCAGAAGAAACTCCACAGGAATTGTATCTTTTGTACTTTTCTTTTAAATATATAAAGAATCATAATTACAATCTACTCAGCTGATTTGGAACAACAGTTGACCAGACGTTTTTATCATCTAAGTAATCATTTATCGTATAATAGGCCTTAGAACATAAAATAGTTTTAATTTTAGCTTTAAATTGGCTATCGGACAGATTTACAATATCATCTGGTATTTTATTATAGAAGCGAATACAGTTCCCCATGAATGAATTATTAACTGTACACAGTCTAAACTTTGGGTGCGCTATTTTATTTTTATTTCTAGTATTTATATTATGTATATCAGAATTCTTAGGAAATAGCATTGTGTTCTTCCGGACATACAAGATGTTTTCAAATATGTACTGTGAGGATACCGTGAGGAATCAAGATTCAGGATGAAAAGTTCTCTCCGCCGTTACCAGAATCTGGCCCTTCACTGAACGAAGGATACTAAGTTTTACCTTTGAATTTTTCCTTTATTTAGCTCAAAGGAAACTGGGTTATTCGGCTTTGGGATCAGCTCCGAAGTTGACTTACAAATCCCTTTAGGTTTATTGAATGAAGTTCACGACACGTACGGTCGAACACAAGTTATCTACATGAAATTTTTTCTTTGTTTATTCGACGAATAGTATTATTGCGTGTTATTTTAAACCAAAGGTTCAAAGTTTGAGTGGGAAGTCGACCATCCGGCTAGGACTAATTAAAGTTGGTGGGGACGTATATTATGAGCTATGTGATGTTGTTTTAATCACGTAAAATGGTACAAAATGAGATTTGTAATAACTCTATCTGACTGTCTGTCTAGTGGTTATGTTTTCACGGCTAAAACTACTAACCCAATTTTGATGTTTAAAGCAAGTTAAACGTCCTTGGTTTAAAGTTTACTTTTTACTGTAGGAAACGTTTTTTTTTTACGAAGTAACACCTCGCTACAGAATTAATATAGTAGTAGCCTCGCCACAGCAAGATTACTAAAACTAATAGCGCCATCTATATGACGTGCTTGAAGCAATGTAGAAGTCACTGATAGTTTAAGAAATGCGAAAATCCACAAACAATGCGGTCGTGACCGCGCCGCGGACGAAGAGCTACCGCACGTGTAAATAATAAAGTAAAGTAAGATAAATTTTCGATGTCAAAGCTGGTTAATAATAATAAACATCTCTTCATCTCTGACGGAAGACGTCCACTTCTGCTTATAATTATGAAAGAAGTTAGTCCCTGGTTAGCCCGTTCACTACTTATTAGTGTACGCTCACTGTGGAGCTGTGTGAACGGCCGGAAGAAACTCCACAGGACTCGTAACTTCTGTACAGCTTTCTTTTGAACTTCCTGAATCGAAGCCAATGTCTTTGCATCTGGTCTATTTCTAGTTCGTTGTATTATATTATTATTGTAGTAGTTTTCAACTAACCCATGGACCAACTCAAAATTAATTCTACTTTAATTATTTGAACCCGCCCATTTTGTAATTCATTTATTCAGCAATAATTGTTTTCCAAAAACAGGGCAAGTTTGAGACCCTCATTTGAATAAGCTTAACATTAGCGGGAATGTTTGTTTAATCTGAGTTGTGGCTCTCAAGTTTCAGTGTTCTTGATTAATTCAGGTTCAAAATTAATTAATTTTAGTGTATTATTAAATAACAGACAATATTTTTGATATCACGAATTTACTTGCTTATTTACATAGCAAGAAGAAACTACTACGAAATATATGTGATGTGTATGTGTATGTGTATGTATGTTCTATTTCTATCAACCACTTTCTGTATGAAAATATTAAAGGAACATATGAACGAGAATTGTTTTTATTTAAGTTGGCTACCCACGGGTGTGCGATTCATTAAATGAAAGTACAGAACACAATATTTCAACTTAAACAATTTTAACTCCACTAAACTAATTGCATTTTGCAACAAAAACTAAACAGAAACTTTAATTTAGTATTCACAGAGTAGTTCCCATGTTAGTCGTAAAATTATGCGCTCACGTTTAAGGTCTGTACCATGCTAGTGGCTCATTTATGCTGGTATAAGTATAATGGTGACATAAGTTAATCAGTCTACTAAATTATGCGCTCACGTTTAAGGTCTGTACCATGCTAGTGGCTCATTTATGCTGGTATAAGTATAATGGTGACATAAGTTAATCAGTCTACTAAATTCGGTGAGAACTGGAAATTTAAGTAGATAAGTAAGTAACATACAGTTCCATACACAAGAAAAGAACTACATAATTAACCTTAACATTATAAGTGCCGTCGTTCCGTTTAAGTTCTACAAATAACGTGTTTTATTTAAAAATGCCTAAAAATCGAAAACAGAGGATATAAGAAAACAGAGAAATATGTTATGTAATAAATTAACCTCTCAGCGGAAAGCGGAACACGGAGACATAATACAGCACCAACAATAACAAAATGTAAGCGCGATTAAAATGTACAATCAATGACAAATGGAGCGAAAAATAAAAAGTTTTGACTGAGTATAATAATAAGGAACAGACATTTTAAAAAATAGAGTAAAGTAACAAAAACAAAAACATCAACTCACGAAATAACGGTGACAGGTTTTATATTTTTTACATCTTATATTTTTCTCATTCTCGATTAGCTACGTCACGAAATAGGGCCCATACATTTTCCTTAACAAAAAGTTAAAAAAACGTCCCAGTCTTTCCTAAAGTAAAAGTTCTTAAGTGTCATGTCAACACACGACAGAACATGTTCCATCAAGGATTTAAGCACGGTATAAAGATTTATACTAAGTTTGTAGTTTGTAAAATTTACAAGCCCTATTTTCATGTTGGCTACATCCATTTTTTCGTCCACTAAACTGCAAAATATTATTATTAGTGTTTACTTATGTTATTATCAATTCTGTAGCTAACCTAACGGTATAAAAAATTTATATTTGGAATGAGAACTATCACACTGGATTATTTTCTTTCAAATGTATTGTACCAGCAAAGTGTCAGTTGAAAACAAGTTAATCTCCTATAGTTGGGTTATTATAGGATGAGTTCTGACAGCTTCAAAATTCTTCATACGACGTTAACAACGTTTTTTTATAATATTCAGTTTCAAAACCATAATAGCTAATCATTAAAAACAAAGTAACTTCACCTCTTATTTTATCATTAAACAGTATGTAATTTTACTTAATACATAAATAATATAAAAAAAAACTGTCAGAGCTTATACTACAGTAACCCAACTATAACACAGGCATACTAATGTCTAAAAGGAGACTTCAGAAATGTTAAACTATGTAAATAAGCAATGAAAAAAAAAAGATTTTATATTTTTTTGTATTTTTTTTATTCAGTCGGTTTGAAGTTACTGAGAACGTTTCTATTAGTATCAGAAACCGTTTTTGGAGATACCTATCAGTCGGGTATTCAAAGCACATACCATGGAATTATTTAAGAACGTGAAATAAAGCTGTCAAAAACGGAAAGGTAACCACCTACACATAAATAAAATGTGTACTGTTCCATTGCTTACAAAATAATTAAATGACAGTAAGTATGACGACAACGCCATCTATCAAAACCAGAAAAGGTAGTATTTACTTTTAATAACTGGCCAAGCACGTGTCGGACCACGCAAAGTGTAGGGTTCCGTAGTTGCCTAATATGCAGAAGTTAGCACACGGAGCTAATAAGTAATGATAAAAAATTTCCTTATTTATATTATTAACCCCAAAGTTTGTAAGTAGGGATGTATGGATGGTTGTTTTTTACTCTTTCGTGGATGAAATTTAGAATACAGATAGTTTGTACCCTGATATAACACATAGGATACTTTTTATGGGAAAAAGTCTTATTCCCACGGGAAAATCGTACCGGGGTAGTCTTAATTTTATCTACAATATTATGTAAGTACTACGAATGAAAATTGCTCCGCTGAGAACTAAGTTTTTGGAAATAAAAGTAGGCTAGACTAAATTGCTAAATAAAATTATAATAGTTTATGGAATATCTAACTGGAATTGAATCAGTATTGTAATTTCAAGTCTTATATCTTAGTCTTAGTCTTATTTCTTATATGTAAGTATACTGAATTCTAACAAAAAAAATAAAAAAATTGAATATTCTAAGTGCTAATATTTGCAATCTAATAGGTAGGATTTCGAGAAACATCCGAACAGCATCTAGTCGCTCGCGCTAATGAGCGCGGCTGCCGCTCTATTTGTTACATCGACTCCCCGCGCGCAAGCCCCGCAGGGCCATAAGCTCCGCGGCGCGGCGCGCTTTCTTCGAAATTCGAAATAGTTTTACTCGAATGTTTCGAATGATCCATTGGCAACTCGCGATTGTTACACATTTAAAACTGACTGGTGATGATGATGATGAGTCAATTAGACGGAAGCGGTCAGATGCGCAGGATATTTTAAGGCTGGTAAATAAAGTAAATAGGTATGTTATGAAATTATTTTAGTAAATGATGTTATGATTTTATTTTTTCGCAATCTTTATACTGTTCTAATACCTACTTAAATTTACTACCTACATAGACGGACTCTATCAAGTCATTTTCTATGATACTTGTACTGAATTTCTTACTTAGCTCAAGTACATTATAAAGTTGGTATTTTATTCGTTAACCTGTCAAGCCTACTTATTTCACATTTTTTTTACTTTTCTCGTACTTAAATTTACTACATAGACAGTTTAAACTTTATCAAAGTATTTTTTTATGATATTTGTAACGAATTTCTTACTAGTACAAGTACATTTCATAAGTTGATATATTATTCGTTAACCTGTAAAGCCTACATGATGTTGATAGTTTTCCTTTTAAATTCATCATATACATTACTACCGTGAATTTTTTCACATTTCCAAATACAACGGTTTCGCTGGGGGAAACTTTACTCTAACTTTACTCTAAGCACTTAAAATATTTCTGAAACGTAAACTAGTATCGAAAAATGGTTTTAGCAAACCCCCATTATTTTTTTAAACCCTATCCAACGATACCTCACACCATAAGGTAATCGTGAATTTAAAAAATAACCCCACCCCCACTTCACGTGTACCAGAGGAACCCTAAAAAAAATATTTTTTTAAGATTTTGTTCTTTAGCTTTGACGGCATAATTAATATATATGTCCATGCCAAATTACAGCCTTCTAACATTCATCAAAATATTTTTCTATGATATTTGTAGTACCAAATTTCTTACTTGTACTAGTACTTTTTATAAGTTGGTCTATTATTCGATAACTTGTAAAGCCTTCTTGATGTTGATAGTTTTCCTTTTAAATTCATCATATACACTACTACCATGATTTTTTTCACGTTTCCATATACAACGGTTTCGCTGGTAGAGGGGGGGGGAAACTTGACTCTAACAAAAATAAGCACTTTAAAACGGAATATTTCTAAAACTTACACTAGCATCAAAAAATGGTCTTAAAAAACCCCCATTGTTTTTAAAAGACCTATCCACTATAAGGTAATCGTAAAAAAAATAACCCCCTCTTGACGTGTACCAGAGGAAAGCTAAAAAAATTTTTTTTTTTTTAGATTTTATTCTTCATCTTTGTCGGCATGATTCATATGTATATCCATGCCAAATTACAGCCTTCTGGTACAAAGAGTCTCTGGGCTAAGCCGCGGACAGACAGACAGACGGTCAGACCGAAACTATAAGTGTTCCTTTTTTACTACGGAACCCCAAAAAAACGCCTCATCCCACAAGTTAGCTAAAATTGGTACGTTTTATTATACAAAACTGTTTACTGTGTATCGTTGTCGGGAAATCAGGGAAAAGGCCTTAAAAAATAAATTGAGTAGCGGTTCCCGGCTCCTCGCTGTTCAACGGCGGCCTCCCTAGGGAACCTCGCGTTTTACGACAGTTTTTACTGGATTTGCACTTGGCGTTGAGGTTACTTTGTAAGCCTTGCCAAGCTTGGCCTCGCCCGGTCTAATCTGATCTAAAACGCAAAATATCTATTGATTTGAAAGTTTACTGGCTTAAAATGCAACTGGTCTAAAACGTGATTCAAACAATAGAATAAGATAGTGTAACTCTATTTATTGATATTATTTTTTTCTACAAGAAATCAATGCAACTATTCAACAGCGGCTGCTGACACCTGTTGCCTCTTTTTGAAATTTTACCAATAAAAATGAATTTTAAGACTTATATAATAATTGCTTTATTCAACGCTCCTTAGGTAAAGGGAAATATCATGGTATTGTTTGGATATCACGCCTGCGAAGTAATTCAAAAGGTCTTTGTGACGTCACACAATCAACGCTGGTTGCGTAATCAACAAAAAGTCTGATGGCGCGAATTATACAGAAAAGGCGTAAGGTGAAGGCACGGCGCAGGCATCTTGCCGCTTCCGTACAAAATGTAGGTAGGCGACCAGTTGTAAATTACACTGAAGCGGCGCGGCGCGGCGTGGCGCAGGCACGTCGTTTCGTCGCTTGTTCCGCGTCGCTAGCAGTCAAGACTGGAGCGGCGCGCAAGCGACACGTCGTTTGTTGTACAGTGGGAGCAGTAAAATGCGTGACGATACTGAATTCAACATAGAGTTCTGCGAGATAGTAGAACAATATCCAGCTCCAGAGACATTTTATACACTGTAGGAAAACGATCAGGATATTCGCATAATTTTACCATTTTTTTTAAATATCTATGCTCTTGTGACATTTCCCACACAGGGTGCACCCAATATATTCGGTGTCTCTGCACCTGCTGCACATTAATGAGCTGCAGCAAAGCAAGCGCATCTTCGTCGTCTGAAGTGGAAGACATGCTGTCTGAAGAGGAAGACATGCTGTCACGATAAAGTCAGCCTGTATAATAACTTGTTTTGCCGTCTCTTCGCCTCTTTGATGAAATTCAAATCGTGTCCGTGCCTTATCTGTTCCACGCCTGCTCTGCGCCTGCGCCGCGCCTTCACCTTATGCCTTTTTTGTGTAATTCGCGCCTAACGCTATGCGCGCACTAGCGACTTTTGTCTCTCGAGACACTATGTGCCTCTCTTTCGCACTCTAGTAAACTTAACGAGAGAGACATACCGTTTCCCTTTGACCTCTGTTTGTCTTAATCTTTTTTTTTTCTATTTATGGCTTTTCACTATAATCATTTCGCCAGTATCAAGTGGTTTTGCTAAGAACAGAGACAACCCTAATCTCATGATATACAAACAGTTTTGGTAGCAGGATGTGCCCGATGCCCTGTGCGCTTACTGTGCCGCACCCGGCCACAATGCATCCGAATGCCCGGGAAAATTAGCCGCACCACCAGTCCCTCCAGTCTGCGCCAACTGCAAGAAAGAAGGTTCGGGGAGTACCGACCACTCTGCTCTCAGTGACATCTGTCTGGTGAGAACTAAGTGGGAGGCAATAGCAAGAGCCTCGGTGTGCTATTGCTAAAGTTCTCACTAGAGTCCCAGGAGAAAACACGGAGTCTTCGCCAGCTGTGCCGCCGCCACCGCGTCTTAAATTCGTCCAAGCCAATCTCGGCAGAGGGCGAAACGCCACAGATGAGGCATTCGGTGTAGCCGTGCAGCATAAGTGCGACTTTCTCCTTCTGCAAGAACCATACGTGGAGGCACAGGGAGAAATGTTGCACCGGCACGGCTGCCGAATAATCCAGAAAACGGGCACAAGGACGCAGGATGTCAAAGCGGCGGTCGTAATTATTGGCGATGACTTCGGGGTCCAGGTAGACCAAAAGCATGTCACTGAGAACATGGTGGTCGTGAGTGTGGCTCGATCCGGGGGAGAACGGCTAACCCTCGTGTCGGCATACTTTGAAGGCACCGACGAGCCATTATCACCTTACCTTGAGGCGCTCACGGGGGCGAAAGTCGTGATCGGCGGGGACTTTAATGCCAAAAGCGCCTGGTGGGGTAGCTCGGTGGACGATGACAGAGGCCAAGAAGTTTTGGAGTTCCTGTCTTCGTCGGGGCTGCACGTTGTCAACGTGGGATCAGTCCCAACCTTCGAAGTGTACCGTAAGTGTGTGTAGATGCTATTCCAGCAGAGTTGATATAACCCTGGTTACGGAGGCTCTATTGTGCAAGGTTTCAGAGTGGAAGGTGGACAGGACAGTGGACCGGACATGGCGGGAACGCCGCGTACCTTCACCGATTCAAGCGCTGCGACGACCCCAGATGCTTCTGCTCCCCGGACGCCACACAGACAATCGAGCACGCTCTGAACGAATGCCCAGCTTACGGGGCCAAGAGGTTGCAGCTCGAATTCGAGGTTGATGACAATGTCTGCACCTCGAAGTGGAGCTCCCTCTTGGCTGGGAAACGTTCAGGAGCCAAATTCGCCGATTACTGTGTGGCCATAGACAGAGACAGATTTTCATGAATGACGAAATGTATTGATAAATTAAATTAAGAATTATTGATTTGGACTTAAATATATAAGTGGAAATGGTGATACAAATAAAGGAAGTCAAGGTTAGGGGGTACAAAGAGTTTTAAAAATAGTAAAAAAAAAAACCCATGACATGACTAGAGAGCTGTGTACGGTAAAGGACTCCAGTATTTTGATAACAAAATTACTGCAACCACGTGAAGCGTTACGTTTGAATAAGCTACGCTTTCAGAAGAGATTGTTTTAATATCCTTAAGGCGAGGCCCTATTTGAAAAATCGTTCTTGGGCCCCTTTTTATACTTGCGTATCTCACGTCTCGGAATATGTACTAAATCAAGAAAATTACAACTAACAGAAGAGTTTATCATTTAGCGACGTAACCAAGTAGATTTTATATACTATAATCAAGGAATAAAGCAAAAATAAATAATTAAAATCACTGAAAATCACCCCACATTCAAAATTTTCAAATCTGTTTTCTCAATATTTTCAGCGACAATAACATATTTTTTTGTATTTTCTGGGTGGCTGTATTAATACCTAAACGGCGAAACTAGCTAGTTTTTAATTTGTTCTATATTTTTCACAAAAAAGAGAAAAAGTTCAAGAAAAACGAGTTTTTCGCACGATTCCTGCGCAGTGTCGGACTTTTTTTTTTTTTTGACGGACCTAATCACTATTTATACCAGAGTGGTAATATAGTGGGCGCGGACTTGCGGGGGAGCAGAAGGCTCGTACCCCTTAGGAATTTTATGACAACGTATCTGGGGGCGCCCTCAGACGGGCTCGGAACGCGGCCCAGAACGTTGCCAGGGCGAGAAGCGCGTCGGAGAAGAATGACGCGTCGGAGAACGAGAAGCGCGTCGGAGGTAACCTCCGTGAAGCATCGCACGCTAATATGAACGTTATTTCAGTAGTGCGTAGGTTGAACTTTCAACTAAACCGCGTTGAGTTGCTAATTTTGGATAGGACCCGGCCTTAATACCAACGAGATTGCTTCTATCAATCATAGCTCAGAATGACCTTAATACAAACACGTAGCAGAAGATAATGCTTCGAGGAAAATTAATAAAACAATGGTTCGTGACGTCCATAAGGCAGTAATTTATCATACCTGATAAAATGTCTTACACTTACTTAGATAGAAAATCTGAAAAGATAAGAATTTAAAACTGGATATTGTTATAATGTTGATCAAAAACTTGAATTCCATCCATCAGCATAGTTCTCGTTTAAACCGTCCGAGTTACAAACATTAATCTCTCTTCATCTGTCTTTATCACCAGTATGTCCTCTTTTTCATGCCAACCTTTTCCCCCTTAGAGAAGGGAAATCTCTGCTTAGCTTAATTCCTAGAAACCTTTCGACCCATGTCTACAGATACAACCAACTGTCTTAATTTCAAATTTCTAGACTCGGTCGTTTCAGCTCTATGTGGATCTGTCAGTAATTTTTTTTATTGTAGAGTATTTTTGCTACGCTAAATGTTTTCTTTCTTTGAACAGTAAGGGCCGAATTCAGAATTTAATATTTGAAAGGTCTACAAATTCTTCTGTCCTGTTTTTTTTATAGTAAGCCAATATTAAATTATTTAAAATACTAATATTAAATTTTATGTAAAGGGAAAATAAAACTGATCCTAAAATATTTGTTATAAAAACGTAATATATTAGGGTCTTTACTGTAGTAAACACAAATAATATTAAATTACAAAATATACTTATACAATATACCTACTAATAATTAATTTTATTTTTATTATTAAATTACTTTTTTTTGTTTAAATTATAATAATTTATACAAGAGTTTGAGTAAATATTTTTATGTAATTCCCTAGCCTACGGCCAGTAAATAGTTCACGTAAAACTGGCCGCTCTTATTCCCGCTAGATTGAATAGCGCAAGATTTCACACGTGAGGCGCGTACCAATCCACACACCGCGCTATACATGAATTACAATAAAATACCACTGAAAAATATGTTTTGTTACCGCTTACATAAAAAGAATGACAAACTGATTATATTGAGTGACTTTGATTGGTGGAAAGCAGTTTTTGTTTTGTTATAGGTATTTATATATTTAATTAAAAAAAAAAAACATTTACAGTGATAAATATATTTTGTTACTTTTAACACTAAAAAGTGACCATCAAACTTAATATTTTTGGATAAATATTTAATATTTGACTAACAACACCCAAAGTTTTGTTATTGATAGTCGAATGGTTATGTTACTAAAATCCTGATAAATTTTAGTTTGATAGTTACATTTATGTTAACATAACAAAAAAATGTTCAGTGTATGTCTTTTATCTTTTATTTTTATTTTTATTCATTTGGAACATACAACAGCAGTGTACAAAGGCTTACAAACAAAATAATAATAATAATAATACTTATAGGTATTAAGTCTATACACAGCCAGCGACAATGTTCACAGGTTAAATAATAAATAAAAAAAAAGTAGAAGGTCAGAAGCAGACAAAAACACACTAAAGTAGGTTCAAAAAGTAAAGTTACATTACCAAGCTATTGATCTAGCGGTTCTTTAAACACCAATTTCTTAAAAACATTTAATGATGTTGAAAATAAGTCGATATGTGTGAATCTATCGTTATAAGTTGACACTATCCGGCGCATAGGAGATCGTAACCCGGCATTAGTTTTACAGGGAATTGTAAGAAATAGTTTGTGTGTCGTGGCCATATCGTAGAAATTTTCGATCGTTTCATGAAATGGTCGCATTTCATGAAATTTTCACTATCCATTGGCCACATCATGATGTGCCTTGGCCAGATCAATGATAAAAAATCGTTTGTCGATATGTTCAACTTAAAACGCAGCTACTTCATGAAATGGTCAAGATTATTTGATCATATCGTAAAATTATTACATTAATAATTAATTAATAAATAATAAATTAATTGCCAATAGAGGCGCTGGAAGCGTTTTGTTTATGTACCAACATGGCGGCCGCGTTATTTCTCGCAGAGAAAAAGTGAGTAATTTGTTATTAAAATGAGAAAGAAAAGGAGTTTATGATGAAAAAGTACTCTGAAAATGTCTGTCGGACTTAGAATACCAAACATAATTTAGATTCTTATTAAATATTTCATGGACACCCTATTTTCACGATATGGCCAATCGTGGACGACAAAATCGTTAAATGTTCACGATTTAATGACTGGTCAAATTTAGTTGCCCACATCATGAAATGTGACCATTTCATGAAATGATCGAAAATTTCATGATATGGTCAATTCTACGATATGGCCACGACATATACACGCGGCTTTTATAAAAGTAATCCCGTAAAAAAACCTTTTTGTTAGATAGATAATAACATTTATTAGGCACAAGAAATTGAAATAAAGTTTTTTACTCAGAAACAATGAACTCACAAAAACTATATTAACTATCGCATTTTTTTGCCTCGACTACCTTTGATAAGGATAAACCATAAGAAAACTGTTGAATCGACGGCCATTTTTCTTTTCCTAATTCCCTACATCTCTACGTGACTGCGCACTTCTTAGCAACTGGAAGGCTCTGTAGGAGGATATTCTCCGCATTAACCATTTATTACAGGTTTCGAGGTTGTTTGTGATGCTCCGACCCATCCATCAGAATTATTTTTGGTTGAGAAAGTGATTCTGGTATTAGATATGCTGATCAAATATACCTACTATAATGTTGATTGCAATCATAATTAACATTTATTCTCATTGGTTATGCTCGCCTTACGTAAGATTTTTCCGTAGGAATAAGACTTTTCCCATAATAAATGTCCTATAAAAAAAACAAATATGTTTAGCCGTTTTTGTGTGATGGATTGAGTAACAATCATCTTAAAATCGAAACTTTAAAATGATACAACGAGATATCGACTGACCGATTGATCAACACAAAGAATAGTCTACTGGATGAAGAAATTTCAAATTCGACAATTTCTTGCCCAAAAAAGGCAAAAGGAGGTCAGAATTTGTATGAAATGTTGTCGTTTTAAACGAAACGAAAGCTATTATTATAATAATATTATAATTCGCAATATACGGAAATAAAATGTATATTAAAATAAAGCTGTCCACCTTTAAAACTTATAATGCCATCTATGCTACGCGTACAGAACTATTGTTGTATCATCTTGTTTAAAGATGACGTTGTTAATTTTAAAAACAGGGAATGAAATTTCAATCAATTAAAATTTCTAGGAAAAGTTGTTCAGTTTCATGTACCCTCTTTGCTCATGCTATTTCGGATTATTGCTATACCGTGTATTATCATGTGCGCTTGCATTTCCTACATTTTGATGCGAGGAAATGGTGCCAGTGCAGTATGCAAATTGTAGAGTACAACCTTTTGAATATTTAAATTAGCAAAAGTGGATTTCCGTATCAAATAGCAGGCTACAGGTGAACTGCAGTGAAATAAAAACTTTTCAGAAAATATTATGGCAACATTATTTATTTTATATCATCAGCCGTCGAAATCCGAGTTTGATTCCCGGTGGGGACACAGTTAAGCAAAAATCTTTGTGATATTTTCCCAACGATACACCGTTGGTCCCGGCTACTATTTAGTTGCTACACGAGCTATATCTATCAGTGGCCTTTGTCGTTTGTCGATCTTCCGACCCACGTTACACGATGAAGAACGGATATGGCTTTTTTTACATGACCAGACCTGTCGTGCCGCCTTTCGTCTTCCTCTTTCTGTATTTACCTGTCATCAGTCCTCTGCAGTCTGTCATGACCCGTCAACCTCGGAGGAATGTAGAACCAAAGATTTCTGCCGCGCGTCGCCTCGTCCTAGTTCCTCTGAGTATAAAACTCAACCGATATTGTTTGTCTGTACGAATAAAATTAACACTGTATTTGTATGTATATAGTTTGTTTGTTTTTTGTTCTAGGTAAACCGGATAACTCAACATTCAAAATCTTAAATTCATCTGTCAATTTTTTTTTCAATACTCAATACTCTTTCTTACTTTTTCTCCTTCTCTCATGAAGCTCGCTTGTCGAGCTAAATAAACACAATAACACTTGATACTGGCAAAATCATTTTGGGAACGCCATTTATTTATAAAAAATAGAATAGATATAGCGGTCAAAATTGAAGTTGGCTTTTTCACACCCCCAGTTTTATTTGAAAAGTTGTAACTGGCACTCGCTCAGTCGCTGCAGTCGACGATTTTATGGCGAGGTTTTGCTGAATTCGTTTGTTAGAAAACCTCGAAGTAAGTGAGAAAAACTGTGCTAAGAATTTTAGCAATTTTAGCCCTACGTCGTCGTCTAAGGAAAATTGCTCAAATGAAATCCATACTAATACCATGAATGAAAAATCTGTTTGGTAATGTAACCATGTAAACTGTTACACGGCTGATTTACTGATTCAATCAATCAATCATATGTGAACTTTATTATGTGCTGTGCTAATACTATAAATTAGTATGTCTAATCAATTAGAACAACGTTTAACGTTCTTACGCTGAAATACGCCTGTGAAAACTTCTACGGTTAGAAGCTTAGAAGTAATGTCGTTACAATAGTTAGCTTATTTGTTCTAATTCGGGTTCACGTAATTTTGAACAACCTCAACTCCACTCGTTAAATGTCCGAACAAAATCCTAAAAACTTACAAAGGTTTTCTTCACCAAGCCAGAAAAGAGTCTTTGAAAAAATCCATAGCCTAGCAAGCTACTCTGTTAAACTGCTTCAAATATCGACGTTGTTATACGTTGTTTGTTACACAACCGCTTTTGAACCACCCACTCCGGCACAAAGTTTAACTAGTGCCATAAAAAAAGAAACACTCGTTTGCCGAACAAGCTCCCACGCAGCGATCAACATTCCCACCCGGGTCACGTGGTACATTCGCCCGGAAATGTTTATGTGGACCGGTAATGACTAGATAAAACCGGTACACACGCGGGATGGACCAACATCTATTATTTAGAGCGCTCCGCCCGTAGAGTTCGTTGGACAGTGGCCGCGATTTTTCAGAATTAAACTGGTGTTTTTATTAAAAAAGAACGAATAAAAATGTACTCCGGCCTGCTGGCCTCGAGTTACCACATTTTGATATTGAAAACAAATTTATCCCAGAGCATCATAGGCAGACTCTCATTCTGATGGTTTCGGTTTGACTCCCGGTGGAGACAGACACTGTTTCACAAATTAGAAACAGGAAGTATAATTTGGAATCCGCATGAGGCAAAATATAACCAAATGTTAGAAAAGATACAAAATAAATTTCTGCGATATTTATATCTGAAAATGTATGGAGTTTATCCCTTTTTTCCACTCATGTATCCTACCTCGTTTGTGTTAGGCATGGTGGGGTATTATAAATTAGAAGTTAGAAGGGGGTTGGCTCTGGCAACATATATTTTTAAAGTTATCACAGGAAAATTAATCAATCCACAGATTTTACAATTGCTTGCATTGTGCATCCCAAACATGAGGCTTAGACTTGGACCTCGAAACCAGCTGTTTGCGTTACCGGTCTGTAGGACAAATATCCTAAAGCATGCCCCGGTTCCCATAGCTCTCCGAATATTAAACGCAGTGTCCTTAGAAATTGATGTTTTTAATTGTTCATTGGCAAAGTTTACTCAAGTTACTTGTAAATATTTAAGTTCCTGAAATAATAACAATTATAATAATTGATGCATATAATGAATTTTTCGGTTTAAACAAAAATTGTTATTGTTTGTGTTGATTTATATTGTGTTGATTTTAATCACAAGAATGTATATTTGTGTTTTTAACTAATTTAGATGTGGCGGTATCGACTTGGGATCTTCCTGTAATGATGCCGTTTTCTTTGTATACTTAGTTTAATAAATAAATAAATAATAAATAAATAATTAATTTCGGTTAGTTAAAACATTGCAAGTTAAATTACATGATTGTCGAAAATATAGATGATTCCGTGCTTCGAAAGGCACGTTGAGCGGTGGGTGCCGGCTACTATCTACGGAATCAGTCGTTACATACACGAACTAATCAGTGGTCATTGGTGGCGAGGCGACTCTATAAAATCTGTTGCGAGGACAGATTGTAAACGCAATAAATATTGAGTAGGTACTAGCTAATCCGGCAGATGTTGTCCTGCCATTTTTCTTAACATCTACCCTACAGCTACCCTGCGCAATTTTTTTATTTAAGAACCTTCACCGAAGTATAAGAAAACATATAAAAAAAAATAATGAAATCGGTAAAGCCGTTCTCTTGAGCGTGACCAGGAGAAATACGGTTTCATTTTTATTGAACTTACAACCGACACGATAAAGAAAGAGACCTAAAACCGGTTCGAGATAATAATATCTTGGTTGTTGTGTTTTTGAACTATTATTATTTTATTTTATTATTGTTACAAGTCACCATAATATAACTTTTCCACAGATAGGTACACAGATCTCATTTGTGTAAAAAAAATGCCAAAACTTCTGTAAACATTTTACATCTTTTGCTTAGATTAGAAATATTATATAAAAAATGGTTTGATAAGTTCATGCAATCATGATTACAAAATGCACATTTTAGCTACATACCCAGACCATATTGCTCTATCGACCTCTGCAAAGGTGGATGACCGATTTGTGATCCCCAGACACGGAATGTTTATATCGAAAACAGTTTATTAGTTAGAAAGCCTAAATACACATATACAGTTCTATAGTAAACACAGTCCATTGACTTCGTGTTTTGTTGTATAGAAAATGTATTTTTCTTACCATGTGGGTTATTAATGTATGTAAGGTCGACGAACGATGGTCCCCGCCACAGCTTATGAGCGCTACTAAAAGTGGTGGACTAAAGGCACCCTGCGTCTTTGTATCACATTTTAAAAATGATGGTTTAGAACTAGGTTTAGAATGTCCTCGTTCTTGTCGTTTTTCAAATAAAACATAAACTTTGTGCGTCTTTCCCCAGTTGGCTTCAGACATTGCAGGCTGAAAAGTAAAATGATTAATATTACTTGAATGAACCATGTCATAAGCCATTTCGGCTCAAAACCAGGGTTTGCGAGGTCAGTCACTGACCTTATCTACACGATAATGATAATGAATGAAAGATCCAACCTCAGGACTTTTTTTTCAGAAGGTTATCTCCAATATTTTATTTATTTGTTTATTTATTTTATTTACATGGAGAATAAACAGAAAACAGTACAGCTTAGCTAAGCAATTAACAAAGGAACTATCCTTTTAAAAATGCTAAACGACTAAATAGTAGCCGGGACCAACGGCTTAACGTGCCTTCCGAAGCACGGTATCATCTTAATTTTCGGACAATTAGGGATTCAGTCTGCAATGTCCTAACCAAAGTGAGGAAAATCTTACAAAGATTTTAGCTTATTTACTAAAATAGACATAGCACTGCTTCTATAGAACATTTCTCGCAGAGACATAACAAAGAAAATTAATAAACGGGGAGCCAAACTATGTTTGTTTGTACGAGTATTATGCCAGTAACCAAGAAGCACAAACGCTTCGTGCCTGTAACGTATTGTCAAACTAGTCAACTCTCGGGAGCTCGGGAGTATGTTTTTAAAAAAACTAAAATTATAATTAAATCAGTTTTTATTTAAACTGCTAAACTAGGTGAGACGTGTACACAGAGTTTGATGCGCGACACGAATGACAATAAAATGCTTAGGGCTAACTAACGTTTATTTCTTATCTACTGAGTCCAGGAATCATGCCACCCGTGATATGCTGACCTGACAGCATTTATGCATTGACAGCGATAGTTCTTAAGGGTTGTGGGGACATAACTCCTCCCTCATTAAGTTCGAAATTGTCTGACGATTTTGAGTCGAGACGATTTCGAATTATCTTACATTTCCATACAAGGAAACCTATACAACTTAATGCTATGATTATATAAATGAATACAGTTGCTAGGCTAACACTTCGCATATCTATAAATGCGTTTCCTTTATCGAAATCACTGTTTAAACTGACACTTTTTAACACGTTAGAGAGTAGTTTTAGATTGTCCAAATTAACGCCTTTAATGTTCACCTTAGCTTCTTCACTAACGTTTATCTTCTTCATCTCTGGTAGGCTAGTGATTGGGGTTATCCTGATACTAGTGTCTAAAGCTGCAGTCCGTCGGCGGTCTAACTTTATGTCTTCTAAGTAGAGGTCGCAGTTGTCATCTGTGATAATAAGGTAAGTTCCCTGCACCTGTCTTCTTATGATGTCATCATGGCACCTCTCCGTCATAATGTGGCTGGTACGGCTGTAGACTATCCAATTCTTGGGACCAATACGTTGAATTTTGACATCTTCAATTTCAACTGTGTGCAACTTGCAGAGTGGAAGCTCTTCTTCAAATTTCATCAATTGTTCAACACATGTAGACTCTGGATATGCGACTACATCGCCATCTTTGCACAGAAACTGTTCAGTGGCTATTTCTTCACAGGGGCTATCTAAGGGCAGGTATTTCAAACCTTTCGCCAAAAGGTATGGGTATTTTGGAATTATCACAGAGGTAAGGTTTTGGACTGGATTGAAAATAGGTAAGGAATAGATTTTTAAATAATTGTATATATGACCATCAATTAAAGGGACCTCCATAACAAACGTAATCTGAGTTTTCCTAATATAAGCCTTAACAGTAAAAGTTCTTTCAATATTAACTAAATTATTAATATTAACAGGGTAAACTAACTTGCTAACCTTACTTATAGATTCTGAAATAGCCAAGAGTTCTTCTGAGTTTATAATAGACTGATGGAGTACTGAGACTTTACTTAATGCTAATGCTGTTTCGATTTCACTTACGGTAAGGTAAATTGAATGAAATTTACTCATAAAAAGGTGATATAGATTTAATATGTATACAGTATAAATCGAATTATTTTCTTTGGTAGCTATGTATTTAATAATTGTTTCCACACGATTAAGACGTTCGTTCATTATAAGGGTGTTATTATGTAAGGTCTCGGTACTATTTATCATACTGTCTAACATTTTTGAAATAATTGTTAACTTACTTTCTGTTTTTACTTCATTGCTTTTTATTTGGGAGATTAATTTGTCATATCTTAGAGCATCTTCGTGATCGAGGTTTCCTGTAACTATTTTTATGAAAGAACCAAGAGGATTTATAAGACCTCTTTTAACTCTACTGTACGGTATGATTTGTTTGAATTTTTGTATGGTTACATCGTGCAAGTTTTGAGCCTGCAACTTAGTGTTGTAAAACTCCTTCTCATAGGGGTTATTACTATCAACTAATCTATTAAATTCCTTAAACTTAAGAGAGTTAAAAATAAAATCATCTTCTAAACAGCTTAAATCTAAAATCTTTACGATTGTCCATTTATCTTCCTGTCGGTATGCTTGACCCAGTTTAACAGGTAGAATGCCAGGATTTTTGTCAATATGTTGAAGTTGAAGGGCGTAAATGCCTCGTGCCATCATCATCAGCGTCAGGCTCAACCAGCACCTGCGGAGGACGTTTGACATTTTTAATGGGTACTTTAGTTTCCCTTGTTCCTATGCGCACTGGTAATACGTTCCTTATTGGTTTGCCTATTACTATCGCTTTTTGATACCTATCCTTATCCTTTGCCTTCCTTTTATTGACATCTTTAGCAAAGATCACATCTCCAATCTCAAAGGTCGGTTCACCTTCTCCGCCTTTGGCTTCCCTAGCTTTTTCTTTTTTCGCTAAGGCATTTTCGCAAATGTACCCATAAAGATATTTCATTCTTTTACTATGATCTTTTAATAACTGTTGTGTGTAAGCCTTTTCAAAATCACAATTAAAGACTTGGTTTGAACTAGTGTGGCCAAAAACCGCTTCGAACGGTGTAAGATTGGTTGTCGAGTGGATTGTATTATTATAAGCCATTATCGAATAAACCATAATGGAAGCAGCATCGGTATATTTCTGTTCATAACGGGCTAAACGATATATTTCAATTAGAGTCGAATGAAACCGCTCTACTATACCTGTAGAGTTAGGGTTATTTGGAGTGGTGATATGGAGTTTAATTTTATGAAGGTTCATGAGCTCTTTCATGAGTTCATTGTTGAACTCGCTACCCGGGTCACTTGAAATTTTACAGGGCACGCCGTACAAAGAGAAATACTTAGTCAACGCCCTTACCACTTCCGGGGTTGAACGATTCGGAATTTCAAATGCCTGTGCAAGCTTGCTGAAAGCATCTACCAGTGTTAAATAATGTTTCCCTTCGATTGAGAATACATCCATAAATACTTCTTGAAACGGCGCGTCTTGAGTTTGGGTAAGTTGTAGAGTGGGTTTTAATGGTTTACGATCATATTTCATTTTGCGGCATGCCTCACATCCGTTTATTACTGCGGCTACTATATTTATCATGTTTTCCCAATAATAATTTCTGCGGATTCTGGTTGTTGTTTCTTTAATTCCACGATGGCAGGTGGGACCTTCATGATACTTAGTAATGATTGCTTTCTGCTCTTTTTCATCTTCCACGTATACAACCCTTTCAGTACATTCATAAAACTCTACCATTCCTTTTTTAAACAGTTCTATTACAATTCTAGAGAAGTCTTTTCTGAAAGTTTCGTTTTCGAAATAGATAAAATATTTACATTTTGGCTTTATATATTCTTTCAAAAATTGCTTTATTATATCGTCATTATTAATAGGTAAAAATGCCTCTAAAATTTTTTGTTTCTGTCTAGAAAGGTTTGCAACTTGCATTTCATTTTTAAACCACTGAAAAATAAAGATTTGGTTCGGTTTCGTATCTATCGCTTCATGGAGAATGGGAATACCGAAAGATTCCGTTTCTTGAGCAGAATGAACTGTCTCAGTAGAACTTGTGTCCGAAAGTATAGGAAATTCTGCTTCTGAAATATTACGTCCTAATATTTCTGATACAGACATCGTTTCTGATGAATCAGAAATCGTTATTGTCTCACTACTATCGAGACGTTTCGCGCGTTTATTTTCTATTTCTAAAATTTTGTTTTCTAACTCCTTTATAGGGTCTTCTGATCTTTCCTTTTTATCAACATGCACTTTCATAGATATGTCATCATTCACCACGTCTTCTTCATCAGAATCTAAAGCGTTTAGTTTTATTCGCGAAAGAGAATCGGCATTGGCGTTCTGTTTTCCTTTTTTATATTTGATGTTATAGTCGAATTCCTGTAACCTCAGTCGCCAGCGTATTAATTTGGAGTTTGGTTCTTTTAATGAATTTAGCCATTCGAGTGGCTTATGATCGGTGTATATGTCAAATTTATTACCATATAGGTAGGGCCGAAAGTGTTTTGTCGCCCATACTACGGCGAGAAGTTCCTTCTCAATAGTGCTGTAACGTGACTCGGTGTCACTTAGTGTCCTACTTGCGTACGCTACTGGTTTGTCTTGTCCTATGGGGCCCTGTGAGAGCACAGCTCCTAAGGCCACATTGGACGCGTCTGTTGTCAAAATGTAAGGTTTTGTAGGGTCAGGAAATTGTAATAGTGGTGCGCTTGTTAAAAGTTCCTTACATTTTTCAAAAGCATCGATAAATTTCTGATCGTGTACTATTTTGTTTCGTTTTTTTAAGCAAGCTGTCAAAGGTTGTGTGACCTTGGCAAAATCTTTTATAAAGCGCCTATAATACCCAATGAGGCCTAGGAAACTTTTGATCTCTGTTGTCGTGTTTGGTAAAGGGTAATTCAGAACAGCGGATATTTTGTCGTCATTTGGCCTAAGGCCGTCTTTGGTTATGGTGTGACCCAAGTATAGCACTTCCTTTCTGATGAACTCTGACTTATCCAGCTGAACCTTGAGATTAGTCTGTCGTAGTCTGTCAAATACAGTTCTGAGTTGTGTGAGGTGTTCTTGTAAGCTAGTCGAAAATATAATTATGTCGTCCAAGTATACAAGGCAATGCAAACCTTGTAAACCACGTAGTACATTATCCATGGTTCTCTGGAAGGTGGCAGGAGCCGTTTTCAAGCCGAACGGCATTCTATGAAATTCATAGTGTCCTGCTTGTGTGCTGAAGGCTGTCTTTTGTCTGTCACTCTTGTCAACTTCTATCTGATGGTATCCACTAGCAAGGTCAAGCGTTGTAAAATATGTACTTTTTCCCAGTTTGTCAAACAGGTCTGTAATGTTGGGTAGCGGGTATTTGTCGTCGATAGTAATCTCATTTAATCGCCTATAATCGACCACCATCCGATACTTTGTCTGACCGGAGGCGTCCATTTTTTTTGGCACCAAATGTACGGGTGCGTTCCAAGGTGAGTGCGATTCCTGTATAATATTGTCTTCTAAAAGCTTGTCGACCTGTCTCCTAATTTCTTCTGTTACCGTTGGAGGTTGTCTATAAGGCTTTATGTAAATGGGGTCTTCGTTTTTTGTCCTTATGAAATGTTTGACTTGGTTTGTGAATGTAAGTGGCACTTCCTCACAATAAAATATATCCTTATATTCATTACATAATTTAGAAATACACGCGCGTTCCTCAGGGTTCATATGGTCGAGTCGTAATTTGGACAAGTTGTGTGTCAATTGTGAATCTAAGTTTTCATGCATATTGTAGTCAATAAAATTTAGATTACTTTCACTAGGGATATATTCTGTAACTTCAAAAGGGGCTGTAATTACCAACTCCAATTCCTCTTCCAAAGTACTTTGAATGACAGTGGTTGCATAGCCTTTGACGCAATTAACTAATGCATCGGGCATTCGCATACCATCACAAAATTTCGTAAAATTTAGAATTGCTTCGCCCGAGTACATGTTGGTTGGAATTTTAACTCTGGTTTCCGCACGTGGGGGTATCGTCAGGACATAAGTGTCAGAGTGATGAATAATAGGTATGTCCGAGAATTTTGTCCTTAGCACTTCATCCTTGAGGTTGATGATAGCGTCTACTGATTTTAAAAGATCGTTTCCAATCAAACCATCATAGCGTGAGTCTACTTCATATAAGTAAAATTTGTGTATCGCTGGATAATTAAATGTTGCCATTAATGGAACCTGAATAACTTCGTCATGTTGTGAACTAGCATGTGTACTTATAACTTCAAATGGTTCGCGAGTCACACACGATGCAAAATACTGATAAGCCTTCCGAGGGCTTATGAATGATCGGGTACTACCGGTATCAATCATAAATTTAGAGTCAATTTCCGGTAAGTAAATATATGGTAATTTTAATTTTCTATCACAATTCAGCTCTATACTTTCTTTCTGCCTATCGAGGCCTGTACGTGAAAATTTTGCACCTGTTTGTTATCAACTTGACAATTTTGCTCCGGAGCCATAACATCGTACTGCGGCTTATCGGCGCTTGCTTCCTCTAAGGCAAGCGTGGGTGTTGGTTGCTCATTCATATCGAATGAACTTGAACTTGGATAATAAGAATAGGGATCTTCACTGTACGACGCATACTCATATGTGTAGGGGTCTTCCATACAATACGAGTCGTTGGTTTCGTAAAGTTCAGTTTCATTTAATTGAAAACCTTGTCTAGCAGGGTACGCGTGAGGCGCGGTGCGCATGGTTACGTCAGAGGGGTAAGACGGTTGAACATTTTGTTGCAGGGGTCTGTAACCTTGTTGTTGCCCAAATTGCTGGGGTCGCATAGGGGGCATTTGTTGCAAGCCCACTGGTCTAAAACCATAGGGTGAAGGACGAGCTACCTGTTGATTTTGTTGAGGCCTGTATCCAAATTGTACGGGCTGGGGCGGACGATTATAAAATTTATTTGGTACTTGAAATTTAAATTGAGGCGTCCCAAACTTAAATTGATTTTGAGGATTATTCACGTATTGATTTTGCTGCGGCCGTGCACCATAGTTTTGAGAATGATTCATACCAAATTTAAATTGTGGAGTAGGTACAAGTGGGATCTGAGGTTTTGAGTATGAAGAAGTGTTTGATCTATTTTTAGTCTGGTATTGATCGTGGAAATTTGTTTCTTCTAGAACTACGCTAAGAGCTTCTTCTAATGTATTAGGTTTATTGAGGCGCACTATCCTCACCATGTTTTCTGGTAAGTTGTAAAGGAACACATTTAGTGCCGTTTTGTTATAAATTGTAATTTTACTATTTATCATCTCAGCATCATCTAACAAGTTAACCTTGGCAATAAGATTGGCTCTTACAGATTGTACGCGATTGCAAAAATCTAAATAAGATTCACCTGTTTTAATTTTTAATGATTCTAGTGCTATGGCAATACATTCCTCTGTCCGAGGATCTCCGAAATGTATCTGCAATAATTCTTTGAACTCCGCCCACGTCTCTATGTCCGCACGCTCGCTTATCAGTGCAGCGGCATTCTCGGTAAGTCTGCTCGTAATAACTTGCATAACGTACTCATTTTGGGCACGATTGCCTTGAAACCTTTCAATAATATACTCGCACTTTCTAAAAAATAGATTAAGTTGCCTGCGATCACCACTAAAGAGGGGGATGATTTTTACAAATTCACCAGGAATCACAACCAAATTAACCTCCGCCATGTCTATAAATTACTAATTAACTTATACAATAACACTTTAAAAAAAATCAATCAACAATTTTAAATTACAAGTTATACTTTTTATATTTATGTACTCTTATTTATAAGCTTAATATTATTTAATTCAGATCACGTTTGAAATGAGAGAGGTTCGATCTCAAGTACACGTAATAGGGACTAGAAGGGAGGCGAAAAGTTTTACTCACCATTTCCCAACAGCGCCCATCTCCAAATATCTCCACTTTTCACTTAGTCCGATGTGTGACAAATTTATTTGTTCGCAAGATTCGCTTAGTCCGGCACACGCACTTTTTCCACAACGCGGGCGATTTTAGTCCACTTTTCGCGAAATAGAGCGAAGCGCACGGGATAGGAAAGCGAATCCTACCGTCTGCGCCAGTCAACTCTCGGGAGCTCGGGAGTATGTTTTTAAAAAAACTAAAATTAAAAAATTAATTAATTATTAATTATTAAATCAGTTTTTATTTAAACTGCTAAACTAGGTGAGACGTGTACACAGAGTTTGATGCGCGACACGAATGACAATAAAATGCTTAGGGCTAACTAACGTTTATTTCTTATCTACTGAGTCCAGGAATCATGCCACCCGTGATATGCTGACCTGACAGCATTTATGCATTGACAGCGATAGTTCTTAAGGGTTGTGGGGACATAACTAACTATCCACATAACGAAAATGAAGGTGCTATCTTGTAAAACAAACCTTTTACTCTCCACGATCGATGTTGGAGCTATCAATTCAGCTTCAGACTGCCTGTCACCCCGCAGAATCCCAAGACCGGTAAAAAAAGTTATAAGTTATTTTTACAGCTGGTGTTAGTGCTCTGTTTGATAACAATGTCAATAGTCTACACTACTAAAATTTGAAAAATACGATCTTGCTAGGCTTACTTATAATTTAATATTTTTGAATCACAGAAAAAATCAAAAACGAAAGGCGGGGTTTGAACCCACATCTTCAGCCTTAGTTACGCTTACTTATAATTTGTCATGAAAAAAATTATTCATCTTTATCGACAGTTAAACTGTATTATGACAAAGATAACAACACAACAACACATTACAATAACATTTATGCAGTTTTTTATAACCTTGCACTTTGTTGTTAAATGTAAACTAATAACACCTTGTCAATCAAATCAAAACCGTCTATTGTTCAATTTAAAGTAACATTTACGTTATTATCGGCACATTTAGTAAACAACTAGTTGACCCGGTGAACTTACCGATAAGTTTTTATATTGTTTTTTTTTTTATAGTTTTTATAGTGCTATTCGAGACAGAGACAAATCTAACAATTCAAAGATCATAAAAGTCGGATCAGGTCCTACGTTCTTCAGTTATAAAATATGATTTCTGCTAACCCGACTTTGTTATATATCTATATAATTAGATTATGTCAATCAATCCATCAGCCTATATTGCAGTCCACTGCTGGACGTGTGCCTCCCCTCGGGCACGCCAAAGCGCACGATCACCCGCTTTCCTCATCCAGCCACCACCAGCGACCTTCCTCAGGTTCCTTCTTTTCTTAGATTATGTATGTAAGTAACTTAAAAGAATAAGTAATGATTGTAAAGAGTTAAAAGAAAAAATATTTTCTTGTAACAGAGTGAATAAAAGGATCACAAAACAAAAAAACATTGTTTTATTTCAAAAAAACATCAATTCCCTGAAACATTAGAAGGATTCATCAGTTATGTATGAGCCAGTAATAATACTGTAGCATTGTTTTCGCGGCCCGTACGTATGGGAGCCATATTTCATGACTACTGCATTTTTCAAAACGGCGACTTAATCTGTTTTATATCCATTGCAGTATAACCTGTTAACCTTATTTAAAACAAGATAATAACTTAAATTTATTATTACAGAAAATTAAATTAAAAGCGCTTTAGAATTAATCATCATCATCAACAGCTCATAATAATATGTCCCCACCAAGGGGCTCACTCTTCATCCGTAAAAAAATCGTGTAGTGCGCAAGCGTACGTACAATTTGTATGGCGGCCACTTCGACACGGTTTTGATCTGTAAAAATACCGATCCGGAGTGAGAATTTACGGATCGAAAACGAACCGGATACGTATGGGTGCGTAAGCGTCACAATTACTAGGATGGCCTAACCGGATCAGAAACAGATAAGAATCGAATGAGAATCGGATACGGATGAGTGCGCAAACGCCCTTATAGTCCTACCCGGGTATCTGTGCAATAGTCAAATTGTCAAAATTAGAACTACCTTACTCTGTCATTAATCTACGAACAGCCTCCGTGGCCGAGTGGTCGAGATTTCGATGCCCATTACGGAGGTTCCGGGTTCGATTCATCAATCCCTTTGTGAGACTTTCCCCAGTTCAGTTAGGACATTGCAGGCTGAAACACCTGATTGTCCGAAAAGAAAGATGATTCCGCGCTTTGGAAGGCACGTTAAGCCGTTGGTCCAGGCTACTATCTAGTCGTTACATGAACCAAATCATTGGCCTTTGGTGGCTCTATAATACTGACACCAGGGTTTGCGAGGTCGGTTGTCGACCTTAAAAACCCATACAGCTATGTTGATGATGCTTAATCTACGGAAATGACAACTTTCAGAAATATCATGATTGGTTAGAAACAATTTTGTACGACTACTAGCTCCGCTTTTCATTGCACAGATATGTCTGTAGCTCTGTCTGTCTGGTACATACTTGACAAATAAAGCCGATGTACTAAGCAGCAATGAACATCGAATTTATTGCAAAAAACATCTCGCTTTGTCGTCTCAGTAGCAGTAGAATAAGTCGTTGTTATCGCGAGTATGACGGACGGTCGCAAGTCGACTATCATTTGATTGATGCCCGGGGGAGAGCGGGGTGCGGGAGGGGTTTATTGTCCTCAAAACTATAGGAAAAATACTTGTTGTCATGATCGAATTCACGTTTGGGATGCTGTGTGTACTTATGAAGGAAAATATGGAAATGTCTTTGAAGAGTGGGTCCGTATTTCTTTATTGTATTAAGACGATAACTCGCAAAGTTTTTTGATTTCTTGTTCTAAGCACATGTTCGAGCTGCTACGCTGGCGTAGTGCTGATTGCTTTTTTTTTGTGTGTTTCATGGTTGACTTATCACAAAATACTAGTAATTTATGTTTTTTTTGTATTAATATTCTAGTTTCAAGCTACCACTACAGCTTTGAAGGACCGATCATTGTGGAGATCTTCGGTGAAGCTTGTCTAGCAACAGCGTCTTTCAGGTAAAAATGATGATGAAGCTTTTCTGTCATTTGACTGGCATAATCCCTCCAAGAAAGAAGCAAGAAGTATCTAGTGGTTTAGGTTAAAAAATCGAAATTAAAAAAAAGTCGTATAAAAAAGCTAGTTTTAATATTTTGGCCCTATGGATACAAGCATGAATACACGAATGACAAGTACAACAATATCTTCGAAGTCACCACAATAGTCTGCGCCATATTGTAAAATGTTGTGAGCGTGGTTGTGTGACGTCACGTGCCGCTGGACTTGTGACGTCATACAAACGATTTCACGCGGCCTCACGCAACGTATACAATGGCATTGGTACCACGAAGTATACAAAGTGTTTTCCAATGTGCGTCGAATTCATTCTTTTGGAACGGGAAAAATTCAATCAGTCTAGGTACTACCAAGTATGTACTGAGTAAAATCTAACAACATAGGTATTAATGTATAGTAGTAGTGAATCAGCGGGAGTATTCCTTTGTAATGAAGTTTATAAATTAAAAATATCTATATTTTTACTATAAAATATGTAACTAAGAATAGTTTTTAAAATATATCAGGAAATTCAGGAACAGTAACTACGAGTAGAGTATCTATGCTTAGAAATTATTTCAACTGTAATGTTTTTTGTCGTCACTCAACAATGTATCGCTGTAATTTGCGTACATATTTTTCTTTTTTTACCCTCCGCCTTCAGCTAATAATTTTCACCCTGACTAAGCTTTTATCTTAGTAGGTGCTCCAATAAAAGCCACCGGAGTGGTCGCTGGATTAATGGCGTGAGCCTCCTACAGACAAAACAAAGGATGAACGTGGACACGGAAAATAATGGCGCTTATACACAAACGGCCAGCGACACTTACACTTGTGTATGTGATGGGGTTTTAGCAAAATAAAAATAAAATATATAAGTGAAAAAAATTAATTAACAAGAAGTCTCTAATCTAATATATCTATAAACAGTATAGTAGTGGTTTATAATAAGATATTAGTATTCTATAGAAGGTTTTGGGACAAACAGAATTTTCTAATAGAGTAAACTACCTCAAGCTGAAGTCGCCTTCTTTATACCAATAATCTGGATTAAGTGTAAATTATCTTAATACAACCTTTATGAGTTCTTATTTTAAGTCCTTCTTTAGAGCGACTTGATTATTTAAAAAAAAATTGTTCTTATAATATTCAATAACGTCCATTCGGGTATTACATAATAGTCAATCCATAAAACAGAACACCTAAGTACTCGAAAACGTAAGGAATACAAGTATAAACGCCACGCTTTAATAAAAATGTTTAACTTGTCAATAGTACGCCATCATAGCATATTATTAATCTGTTATAAAATAGTTTGATCTTATGTTTTAGTTACTTTGGTGTTGTGATTGCATCAGTGAGAACAGCTGCCATTGCCTTAATATTGTTTTGAGACTATCTACAAAACTAATTCGTGCTCTAAAAATTGTTTAGTAGAATTCGAATAGGGTTTTTTGAGAAAGAAGATAAGATACCACTCTTAACTCCATCTACAGACGAACTCATTCTCTCTCTCAAGGCACTCTTATTGCTGACTATGAGTTTGTGCCCACTTTTACTAAACTAATATAATAAGCGTTCTAGGAGATATCTTGAGGGATGAAATGCTCTTAAGGTAGACAGTCGAACTAAATTCTACAAGATAACGTATAACCCTTATTTAGATAAAGATGTGCTCCTTGGGAGAACACGTTTTTAACGCACGCTTTACTAAATCGCTGTACTCTTACGTTTTATTTGGTGAGAATCAGGCATTTCTGTGTGTCGTACGAGTCTTTTCACCGGAAAGTGAATATTTGCCCGGCGATCTTTGACTTCCACAAATATCGGGGACAATGCACATTAAATATATATTTCTTTGGTCACAGTCATGTGAAATATTAAGCACGATGAGCTTGAGTCAACCTTATAGAATCGTAAGATGTAATGGCGTGGTTTGTATGGGAATTTGATGGTGCATTTTAATTGAGAATTTCAATGCAGCTAATTTCTTGAATTCATACTAAAGGTTCTTGAGTTGATTGTATTATACTTGTTTGCTTTCTCCTCATTCACTATATCTCATTCAATGTTACTCATCACTCGTTCTTTTTCTTTTACAAATCTACAATTCTTATTTGAGGGGTAATTTTAAAAGGCAAATCTTCGTTTTAGCAACTTTTACCCCACTTTTTCGTTCAGGGAAGGGGAGAGTGGAGCGCGGCCAACGACTTCTATCGTACAAGTGTACTGGAATAAATATACTGGAAAATTACACTTACTTGTAGTTTTGTGGCAATTTAAAACGTCCTCTGAAATAAAAATTGACAATAATATTGTTTAAATACAAATCTATTCTTTAAAAAAATGTGACAATAGCTAACGATATAATTTTAAGTAAGTACCGTTTTCCTCTAGTTCATTTCTAAACAGTCGTTATCTTACGAGTGGAAATTGTTCAGTTTTATGCTACTATACAAAAAAGTTTTGCGTAATTAGATCTTCTTCATTTTGAGTCGATTCGGCGACTAAATTTGAGAAGAACCACGGATACGGCGTAATTAGATAACACACATAGTAGAGTTACTGCTAATATTTGTTCCATGAAAGCTTAATTGTGATATCGAAAGAACTTACAGCTCATCGCATAACTTAAATAACACGTATATTGCGCATTTGACCTAGATTTATATGAGGAATATAATATACTTTGGCCACCATCGCCCCCTTATCTCCACCTTGGACCGACGATCTGATGAAAGTCGCGGGAAGCTGATGGATGCGGCAGCACGTTATGATGATTCTTTTTTTCCTAATGAAACTAACACCGTTTCTACCAAAGTGCTAATATAGCGGGCGCGATCTAGAAATTTGTGAAGATCCTTTGGGGGTAGGCTTTTGTCTAGCATTCGACATCTTTCGGCTGGAACGATGATGATGATGATGATGGCATCAATATAAGTAATTTAAGACGAAACTACTCTAATCTAGTGTAGTAATATAAATGAGGTCGATGGGCAAAGCGGATGATAATTTTTGCATAAGTGCCGTCGTTTATGCCGAAGACATTGGACGACATAATTTTGCATTGAAAATGTAAATTCCTTTTAAACTTTAGCTGAAACTTTGCGTTCTATTAGAACGGAAGACGTAGGCGAAGGGTGCTTATTTTTTTATACAAAAATTGAGCAATTGTAAATAATGTGATGATTATGTGTTGTTCTCGTTGGTCATCGGTCGAAGCATCCTGTGTGTGATTTAATTTGAAATTTGTTTTATTTCTTAATTGTAAAAAGTAAAAAATCATAAGTCAGCCATTTCGAAAAAGAAATCGCAAGTTTTTCAGCTCACAGAGCCACTGGTATATTTATTGGTCGGAAGTTAAAAACCTTCATAGTTAGTTCCACTTACCCCGGATATTAAAACCGGTTCTCCTACACCGGGCAGTCGCATAAATTCCGGTTATAGCAGTAATGCACACTTTCAACCGGAATAATGTTCTGCGCGCGCCAAATTATTATACATCTAGTTCATATTTATGACTCGATAAATAATTACTACTGGCATATTAATAAAGGGAAATTGTATTTGAATTAATATTAATAAATCCATAAATTTTCACAGATTATCCGAGGATTTTCATTTAAAATTATACTATTTCAATAGGGATCTTAACAGGTTTACTTTAAATCCTGTGTGACGACAAGCAACGCAACGCCCAACCTACATCGGTGGGTTTATGTATCCCTACATAATGTACCTAGATATGCATGCACTAAGAGATTCGTCCTTTTAAGTGGGTAAAATTGGTGAGTAAAATCGAAGAAAATACAACCAATTTCATACAGAAACCCGGGGGGTAAGCCCCCCGGGTGCCTAAGGTCATTGTAGTTGTTAGTTTCAAATTTAGAAATTTTTGTAGCAGACATCAGCAATGCAGCTGGAGCAGTCCTGTTCTAAATTCAAAATGCAGTCGCGAATTCTTGAAATTTTCTGTCCTGTTTTATCAATGTTTTGTAGGTAGTGCGATTAGATTTTGAAATAATAAAGGATTAAATTGAATGGTGTGTGGTGACGGCAGAGTAGAATACATTTGTCACCAACCCCTACTCTTCCCGTGGGTGTCGTAAGAGGCGACTTAGGGACTACACATTGAACAGGGAATGGGCAGCAGCGCTCTCTGATACAGTAACCTTTTAATCTGCGATCTCCAACCCGCCTGCCAAGCGTGGAGATTATAGCCAAACCCTCCACTTAAGTGGAGAAGGCTCGTAGTCCAGCAATGGACTGTAACGGGCCGTTGATTTGATTTGAAATTGAATGGTATGGAAGTTAGCTGAGATATCCCATGAAATAGATGGCATAATGGATATAAAACTAAATAATAATGAAAAGCACAAAATGCTTGGTCGATGAATAATACTTCAAAAGCTCTAGGAGGCTTGTTAGTGCTATAAGCGTTGTACAAACACGACCGAGTCTCTGTGAGTATTCGCTTTGAGCAATAACGCCCTCCTTTTAGTTTCTACTCGGTCGCGTAGAAAAACTGATTATATTTCGCATTCTACTGAAATAATACTAAACATTTCCCTGACTTTAAAGAAAAAATAGAGTTACGACGATTTTCGCTACCTATTTTACTTTAAGGATATTTCTATAGAAATTACTGTCTTGGTATGGGACGACAGAAGGTTTGAACCAAGTCATGTTCAGGGCAAAAAAAGTGACAGCTAGGCAGATAGAGATTGATGAGAGGGTACCAAAACTATCTGAGGACAGTTGAGAGATAACTGCAACTTCGATCGCAAGAGTTTTATTTTATTTTTTGAGGGAGTTACGTTACGATGTTTTCCTGCGGTGAAAATTGGTTTAATAAACTCCACAAAAACAGCATCTCACGCGCGTCAGAAATACTTGCTCATTGTATTTTCTATTAGTATCTAGTAATACTTCTAATACAATCTTAACTCAAATTCCTTCAAAATCAATTTTAACTATGTCTAGTGCAATATTTTTTTAGAATCTGGTATAAAAGCCAGCTCATACGAATAATCCCTAAGCCTGCCTAGACGTAACTTTTGCAAAGAAATGTGAAGGTAAGCCGACCTGGGGTTGCCAGACGGGACAGATCCAGACCGCATTAAGGTATCTACTTACAGTGCGGAGACGAATCGTCGGTCAGAGAAAATAAATCGCCAAAATTTAGAATAAACGATTGCTCATGTAGGAATTATTTCCAAAAATCATAGCCAACAACTTATGCCTACTTTACGAAGCATAAAAGCATTACTTTTCTAAGTATTAGATGATTCACCCTTCAATTTGAAGGCTCCGTAGCCCAGGTGGTAGTGTTTATCTGCCTCCAACGCACAGGGTCGCGGTTTGAATCCCGCCCAGGGCAAACATTCGTGTAATGAGCGCTTGTGTTTGCCTTGTGTCTGGTTGTTGTTTAACTTTATAAGTATGTATTTATATATTTATGTAATGTATATCAGCTGACTGGTACCCATAGAAGAAGCTCTGCTAAGTTTGAGATCAGAAGGCCGTGTGTGAAGATGTCTCCACATATTTATTTATTTAATTTCCAAACTAAACCGAAAACAGTCACAAATACTTTTTATTCTGACAAACGTCTATACCTAATTGTTTATCTGAACCTTTTATTTTGGTGATTTTAATGTTTTTTTGTATATTTATTTTTCCGTAGCCTTAAGCTGGAGTTGAGTCTCTCGGCGAGGAGAGTATGAGCTGTTGGTGATAATGATTTTTCTGTGCTCGCAAAAAAGTATTTATAAATTCTAGATTCAAGCCTTTCAAACGAGAGCCGAACAAGCCGAAGAAGGGCAAGTGTATAAAATAATGAAAAGTGACTTACTACCGGCTCAAAAGGGCGCCGAACCCAGAGCCAATAATAATAAAAAAAAGTGACAACGCGTTTCAAGACAGTCGTGATATGTGCAATGAGTACCTATCTTTAAGCGCTACGTCGTCATCGTGTCGTGGCTTATGAAATTCAATGAGCATTTTGTCTACACGCGACGAGAAAGTGTCACAACGGTAATCCAGTCGGGCGGTGGCAAGACATAGGAGTAAAGCGAGATCAAATGGATCTTATAGTGGCCCATTCTCACCGTTGCGCTCCAACCCTTAATTTAAGTTCGTCCGTCCTTTTCATCTTTTAAAGATTAAAAAGGGATAGGAGATGGTCATTCTAAAATTAGAGCTGTCAAAACACCTTATGGACGTAGCTATTACACAACTTTAGAGAGTACGTAAAACATCCGACTTAAAATATCTTAATCTGACAGCTGCGCAATTATTTAAGATAATTCGTTCTTCTGCATTCATCACCATTCTTTCATTGGTCATAAAAACGAAAAGGAAAGCTGGATTTTAAGATTATAATTAGAACATTGACTGTGTGAATCCTTGCCATAGTCTTATACAGGGTCTATTCTATAGGACCCGCTACGCCAGGCAACCCTACCGGTTATTGTGGAGATCCTTGGCTTTTGTCTAACAGTGAAGAATCTTTCGGCAGATAGCAAGCGGCAAGCAGTCAAGCGGACACTGTGGAACTGTAATTTATTACAGGCTGCATCAGTTGTTTGTCAGGAAGGAATGAAAAAAATGATTTCGTGCTTCGGGAGACACGTTAAGCAGCGGATTCCGGCTCCTATTTACGGAAGGTCTCGTTACACGAGACATATGCCATTTTTCTGCTTCTGATTCCATGTCAGTGGTCTTTTGCGGCTCTACAACACTGATATGTTTGGTTGATCGGCCTTACAACCCACACGATGATGAAGAATAAGGCTGGGATGTTGACGATTAACTCTTTCTGTTGTACATCAAATAATTGTATCGTGAGTAGATCATCCTCCAAGGCCTAAGCATCTCCAAAACGACTAGAGAATGAGAATTTTTTTTAACACCGAGAAGCTCGAACCTACCCTAGGTTCGAGCTTCTCAGTGGGGACGTATATGAGCTGTTGATGATCACTCGCTATGTATACCAGAGTAGCGCTATAAAGCAGGCGGGGGCTTGTAGAGGAGCAGAAGGTTCAGACCTCTAAGACCGGAGTGAGTGAGTGCCCACTAATAGTTAAGTAGTAAATCGCTAGTTTTCTTCGTTTAATCCACCGACATTGCTCTCAAGATAATCCTGTGCGCATCTTCCGCGTAAACACACCATGCACTGCACGATCTCGCTAAATAACACGCTGCCTTCACGTTCCCAAAAGGTATATCATAAAGCACGATGTGCATTGTACTTGTGTAGAGTCACAGAATTAATTATTTATACTACCTTACAGAACGGCCACTCCCCCCTCCCGCCAATCGGCACTTCTTCACCTCGCTCCGCATTGTGAGGTTGGATGGAGGGCGAGTTAGGAGTATCTAATCAAGATGGCGTCGATACTCCTAGTAGCGTTGCGCACATTTTAATAGTATCGAGAATATTCGTTCAAAAATTGTGCAATCAACGCATCCGTAAGGACTTAATTCGACTTTTGACAGCTTTAAAATTAAGATGTTTTTCTTTTTTTTATCTTCTTTTTCGGTTTGCTTGGTCGGGAGTAATAAAATGTTTTTTATAGTTTTAGTTTAGTACTTGTAAGTACTATTCAGAAACCCAAATCAACGGCCCGTTACAGTCCACTGCTGGACTATGAGCCTCCTCCACTTAAGTGTTTGGTTTTGCCATAATCTCCACGCTTGGCAGGTGGGTTGGAGATCGCAGATTAAAAGGTTACTGTAACAGAGAGCGCTGCTGCCCGTTCCTTGTTCAATGTGTAGTCCCTACCTAAGTCGCCTCTTACGACACCCACGGGAAAAGCAGGGGTTGGTGACAAATGTATTCTAATGTAATTGTAAACCCACATAGACTAGAATTTTGTTCGATTTCAACATTATCACAGATTAATGACCACATTTCTTGAAGTTGATAAAAATTCATCAATCCAATTTTACTAATATTGTAGACCTTACAACTCACACAAGACAAAAGAAGCATATTAAAATGTCTTTGTTGGTTTGTATGTCCTGTTTAAAAAAAAAACAACGTAATACACGACGTGTAGATATTAGCCCTAAATTTTTCTTTAGGAATAAAAATAAATAACATGGGCTTAGCAAAAGATCTCTACAGCAGCTGTCTTCATTAGTAAATTATTTAAAATTGGGGATAAATTTTCATCTGCCCGATTATTTAATAACTAACCATCTCGCTATCGCGCAAAATTTTAGCCAAATATAATAATTCATCGTAAAACATAAAATTTAAACTAGAGGACGGTGAAATTGGAGCGGAGTGCGCGTGGCAGCAGGTAAACCATGAAATATGGGCGGCTTGGCTGCCGCGATAGACCTGCCGACCGCTTACATTTTATTTACAAAATTTCTACCAGGCCAAACTTCACCATCATTCTTTTGGTAGCCTTTATCACAATTTTTTAGTTAACCGATTAGAAGAAAAGTGAACGCACTTGAGTCACCGAAGTTAAGTATATGATAAAACCGTAAGCTACGCTCGCGTTGCGTAAGATTTTCCCGTGTGAATAAGACTTTTTCCCGTACAAAGTACCCTTTGTATTAATTCAGGTTAAAAACTATCTCTATTCCACATTTCATCCAAATCCGTTAAGTAGTTATGGCGAGTAACAAACATCCACTTATACATCTATACATACAAACTTTCACGTAAAGATAAATAAAGATAAAACTCCGTCTGTTGTAAACTTTACAACCCTTATGATAAGAAGAAACAAACAATAAATATACGCATTTGTATGCTTAATATCGGCCAAAACAAATAGGCTATTTTAGGTAGAGCCAGATGAAAAAATAAGGAATGGGTACCTACAAAGTAATACGTGGGGTGCTTTCTCTAAATGAAAAGGCTATGTAATTCGTGAGACTGATTTCAGACTCGGTCTGTGGTGCAAACTACAAGCTGTAAAAGAAAATTTACTCAATATTAACACTTTTAAGTTTTCGCGGTTTTTAATATTAATAACACATAAACCAAAATCGTGGTAATAGCCCAGTAGATATGTGTGTAAATATCACTCTATATTTTACTTAAATCCACTTTGTTATTGATGTGTAGGTATATTATCCAAGGCTTCTCCGAGAAAACTGGTCGACACCCAGGCGTCGTCGTTATCAAATATGTGTGTTTTTAATTAGATCCAATTTTCATTTTTATTTATTACTCACTCGTAATCTTGCCGCGTCGTCTATGTTCGCATGGTAAATTGTTATTCCCATGAAAATCAGATGGATTCCTGCAGAAAAATATGTCTATTTAGAAGAAATATTATGATTACAGGTGGCACCCTTTACTTAATAAAATTATTAAAAAACTTTTTTTTTCTTCATTTAGTACTTGATTTCTGTTAAGCGCCATCTTTGAAAATATAAATTTGACTGGCCACAAATAAATAATGTGTTAAAAAGAAAAAACCTCTCGTCACCTCTAAACTGGCGGCACACGGCGCGGGCAGTTCATCTGTATTCATTGCTGGCTCGCCGTCAATCGGGCGAGTCCGCGCGATGAAGATTGATGCGATGGACGCAATAAACGTCCCGCCCGCCCCGCGCCTCGCACCCTGCACCCCGCGACCCCGGAGATTGTTTAGTAATGTCTACATAGAAGCAAAAAGGTTTAAGATGTATTTTTATATCAAGTTTTACATTTGACCTAACGAAGAGATCGAGGGACAGAATTAAATACTTGCCTTAAAAGCTCCCAAGTGCACCTCGTATAACGACAAGATGTTGACAAACGTTTTTATGTATGTATTACATATTATGTACAGTAGCTGGCATAATATGGATGGGCAACCGCAAATTAACACGACTAAAAGCAAGATTTCCAGCCAACCAAGTTTTTAAGTAAATGACATAACTTTATGCAGCATGTTGACTAAATATAGGTCATGTACCTATATGCTTAAGGATTTTTTTTCTACAACTATTCAACAACAACGGTCGTATTTTATTCTTCTCTTATAGCGTTCCGCCCGCGGCTACACTCGCGTTGTGTAAGATTTTCCCGAGGGAATTATACTTTTTCCCGTAAAAAGTATCCTATTTATTAATCCAGGTTACAAAATACCTCCATTCTAAATTTCATCCAAATCCGTTAAGTAATTAAGCGTGAAGGCGGAACAAACATCCAAACATCTAAATATCCAAACATCCTAATATAACTATTTTTTCACATTTTATAATATTAGTAAAAATATGGGACTCGACAAACTGGTCAGTTTGAATTATTTTAAAAATGTTCTACATCAAAAGATGTTCAGGTTCATAAACAGCCTCCGTGACTGAGTGGTCAAGATTTGGACGCCCATTACGGAGGTTCCGGATTCAATTCCCGGTGGGGACACTGTCAAGCAAAAATCTCTCTGTGAGACTTTCCCCAGTTTGGTTAGGACATTGCAGACTGAATCACCTGATTGTCCGAAAATAAAGATGATTCTGTGCTTCGGAGGGCACGTTAAGCCGTTGGTCCCGGCTACTATCTAGTCGTTACACGAGCAAAGTCAGTGGCCTTTGGCGGCTCTATAATACTGACACCAGGGTTTGTGAGGTCGGTTGTCGACCTTACAACCCACACGATGAAGAAGAAGAATAAACTGAGCAAGTGTTTACCTAACACGTTAAGTTAAAACCACTATATTATAATCATGTCTTAAAATTTTAATACCAAAGCCACTCCAGCACTACCAACTCAAACACCGCACCGCATTGTGACAAACAAGACGCTAAGTAAGTATATTATACAGGGTGTACCTAGTTCGCTCGTTACGCGCACCTGGGTCGGTAATCTGCACTCCCTGTATATCACACGGCTCTGGCTTATCGACCCCCACACCCCAAACACCCCATAACACCCCCCGAAGAAGGGGGAGACTTTGTTAATCAGAGCTAAGGGCAGGTAATGATACAATCTTTCGTAAAGGTATTATTTATTGGTCGGGGATGAATGAACACAAATGTGGGGCAATCTTGACGGTATTGGGGAAATATGAAATAAGGTTAGGCTGGTCTTAAGATGGGATGGATATCGCAGTATTGTAGTTATAGAGACTTGACACCGACAATATAAGATCGTCAGAATCTTTAAGCCTCTTTCAAGCAATCAAAAAGGAAGATGCAGGTCAATATCTTGTCCAATATAGTTTTTTTTATCCCCAATTATTAGGCGGCAGCATAAAGAGCAGTCAATTAAATCAGTCACAATTGTATGTGACCTTTGGCGGCTTCATAACACTGACACCAGGTTTGTGTGGTCGGTGGTTTACCTTGCAAGTTTACAACCCAAGTCTGAACGGCCTCCGTGGCTAAGTGGTCGAGATTTCAACGCCCATTACGGAGGTTCCGGGTTTGATTTCCAATGGCGACACTGTCAACCAAAAATCGAGACTTTCCCCAGTTTGGTTAGGACATTGCAAGCTGAATCACCTGATTGTCCGAAAAGAAAGATGATTCCGTGCTTCGGAAGGCACGTTAAGCCGTTGGTCCCGGCTACTGTCTAGTGGTTACACGAGCCAAGTCAGTGGCCTTTGGCTGCTCTATAACACTGACACCAGGGTTTGTGAGGTCGGTTGTTGAACTTACAACCCACACGTTGATGATGATGATGACCCATACGATAAAGAAGAAGACTGAATAAGGACTTAGCGAGCCTTTCAATGCACAAAAAAGTTATTAAATTCAGATAGAATGAGATAGATGATTTAAAAGCCGAGTTATCTTAAGCCGTAACTCAGACTTCGAAATCTAATATATGCATCTCAAAAACTTGCAAAATCCACATCGAAATTCTTCTAATGTGACGTCACAATGTAACCTTTTATTCCGAAAGCAACGGCCAGGATTCTACAGACGGACTACATTTTCTCTGGATTCTAAATGGCAGTGTGCATACAAAAACTGAATTAAAACTGCTTATCAACTTGGAGTCGGATTTCAGAGCGTACTTTCTACTCAACAACCTTAGAAAATAACTTAGCCAGAGAAAAACTTGGCAACGCCAAGTTCACTACTTCAAGATTGTAAAGTAAAAAAAAAAAAAGTCGACAACCGCTCTCATTTGTCAGGAAACCTGTTAAAAAACAGAGTTATGCCACCCCTTAGAGCACTTTTCCTCTGACATTCATAATTTCCGTTGATGATAAAATACAAAGCCAACGGCTTAGCATACCTTTTGAAGCGCAAAATTAATATTTCAATAGATAACTTTATTATGACGTATTCGTTTCTGCATCAGGATTACATTTCATTAGCACATCTGAAACACATTTTCAAAGCATATCATCTACGTAGACATCTGATTTCAAAATAAAACTGAGGCGGTCTGCCGCCTCCACCTATACTTTCCTGTACTTATACCTGAGTATGCGAATGCAAGTAGTAACAGGATGAGACTCCGTTGCCAGTAAATAAGCCAGGTTTATGCTGCACAGGGTGTGCACTACTGGATTACCCACTCCGCGCTACAGGTGTGCGCATTACAGGCACTCGGGACACCCTGTGAATAAGACTGGTTTATCTTCTATGTATTTTGTATCCAACTGAATGGGTTTGTTAGTTGTGTTTACTTTAATTTCAAGAATCTTAACTTGATGTATTCCAAGTCAAGCATGGGAGACGCCATAAAGTAATAAATAATAGAGCGTCAAATAAATAATCAAAGTGTCAATGAGCTGGACACTCTATTTACGAATACCACCCCGGCGACGCTGCTGTACTACTCCAAAAAAAGACTGCACTTTCTTGAAAGATTATGATCTTGACCTTGAGCAATGTGTTTAGCCGCATGTTCTGCCTACTATACATTATAATAATAAAAGTACCCAAAAAAAACGAAACACATTTCAACATTCAGGCAGGGTTCTAATCTCCGCTTCGTCTCACGAAAAAGATTTACCAATGATCTCTTATAAAATAAAAATACCCCTTTCATTGTTAGGGGTTGTTTTCAGTATCTTTGGCCACGGGTTGGGTTATTAGAAATCTCAGAAAAGCAAAGACGCGCGTCAGAAACCTTTGTTAGAAATATTTTAATTTTGACATTGACATCCACATTTTATTTTATTATTTTATTTTATTTTTTTATTTTTATTTTGGACCACCAGTAGAAATTACAATAATACTTACAATAATAAAAACAATTACAAAATATCTAAAACTGAATGCATTTCTTGTTAAGGTAGCCACATCATTCACAAATACAGGTAGGTATGCATCGTGCTATAAAAGTAGGGGTAGTTTTTTAGTTAGACTAAGTAAGTACATATTAAAAATAATAGTAACATATTAACCACAAGTAAAAAGGAGAAAGAGACGTTGCCCTATGCTAACTCCTAACAATGGACAGGACTTTGGATCTGAAGCAACTAATAGAATCGTTAAAGATGTCTACTGTATCCCCCAAAGAGTTGTAGTTGCGGCTTAATCTAGATATGGGTATCTTCATAATGGTTTTCAAACAGTGTTTTAATCTTTCACCCTGAACATCTGCCCTGGCTCTTTGTACGGCAAAGGACAGGCTGGCCCGCGTTTGACGAGGGTTGCCACGGCATCGATGCTTGATGATAAACTGGGGTGCGTGCAGACCCTCCTCCTTTAACTTCTTTTAACGTGCTAGTAGGTAAGTACTTACTGAATTATCAAATAATGGATTTTCAGTAAAATTAAAAAAAAAAACTGATCAAAATTTGAATTAAAACCAAACAGTTTATTTTTCGTGGTCATAAGTAAATTTTATTTTAAAAATTATTCAAACCATTTCAAAAATATATCATTTCCTACATATTTGTTTCACGATAACATACAAAAACAATCACAAATAACCTCGAAAGAAATGCTCGAGTTGGAATCGAACCATGAGCTTCCAGCACAGAACTATAATATCTATACTGTGACAGAAGGCTATACTGTCAACTAGGCGATACCTGTCATCATACAAAATTTACCCCAATATCTCTTAAAGTCTACATGAAAAACCCATGTTTGTTTTTGACCCGTCTCGGGGTAAAATAAACAGCCCTATCGCCTAGAAGGGTAGCGCGGGGTAAGAGTGGACAGTGACAAACGACGCGCATATTTCAGCCGCCGCTCCTACTATTGCCATCTCGTGGCGCTTGCCTAATTATGAGCTGCTCCTTTTTGCCCCGTCTACTTTCAGCGTGAATAATGTGAGAGTATGAATATTTTAGTTTTAGACAGACTCAGGTTTTACTCTCGTGGATACTAACTTTGAAAGACATACCATTACCATACCATACCATTTTGCATTCTGCCTTCTGCTCCCCCGCAATTCCGCGCCCGCTGTACTATTTCTTTGCTTAAGTAGCCTTGGTGGTCCGTTAGAGAAAAACACCTTGAGAAAACATTTTATTCCTACAGGAAACAAAAAACTGCAGAGAAGAAAACAAAATGAAAATGACGTTAAGGGTTAAGGGTTTGTGGCCTGATGTAAAAAAAAGAAAAATATTAATTCTAACTGAAAAAATATTATATGTATAAAAAATTGTTACAAAAACATCTATAAAGTGGAAAACAATCGATAAAACTAAACAACTTTTTTCAAGAAACATAAACGGCAAAAGTATTGGCTCTCTCATACAAATCTCGCGACCAGCTGACTATTTTTCTACGGAAGAGGCGATTTTGTTCTTTATAGAAAATGGTCCAGTTTCAGGTATTTTCCCTCCTTTTCACTTTACGGAATTTTAAATTTACCCTGTATATCCAACGAAATTTACGAAATTTACCCTGTATATCTAATGAATTACCAACGAAATTTTCATTGGCAAACGAAAAAATGGGAAGAAAATAACCCAATTGGAACGAATTTCAGATAATACACACGATCATAATAGGATTACAACGCGGGTCGCCCCCAATATTAATAACCTCGATCGACCTTCCTTTCCCAGATTAAAAACCAATCCGAGGAATAAGCTTTTCCGCCGATACGTGCTCGAGATTCCGACAATGTGCGGGTAGTTAATTAATCTAAAGCTATCTGGGTGTGATTACACTATGCGAGTACCGTGGCAACACTGGCAAGTCAGTAAACTCGGCCGAGTGCTCGGAATAGTACGAATAGTAGTAATTCTTGGTAGTAAAAAATGGAATTGTAACGTTAGGCTGAGATTCCACCAGAGATGTGCGAGGAAAAAATCACCAATAGCATTACTTCAATTTTCAAGCCTTGCTCTGGTGGAATAGGGCTTAGCGAAGCGAGGTTTTTCTACATACGAAACTGTCAAAACAAGCGAGAAACATGTGCGAGGGATGCGTTGTGAAAAATGCGTGCGAGGAATGAGTCTGAGGAATATGTGCGAGGGACGCGTGTGAGGAATGTGTGCGAGAGAATCAGCTCTCTACGAGTACATCGGTCGAGTGACTGACTTGCTCGATCCTGGAATCATAGATAAATCAAACCAATGAGCCAGAACAGGCTGGTATACTACCTAGAATACGAAATTGCGATCAAACATTTTCATCTCACGCTTGACCTACTGGCGGAAGAATAACTTTGACTTTGACAGAAGTAAAGTAACTTTACTTGCGCAGTTTACTTCAGCCTTACTTGGGTGAATGCTAGGAATACATTCATGGTACAAAGTATGAAATTAAAATATTTGAGTTTCTTATGATCCAGCAAAAATTAAAATCGTCACAAAATTTATTTTTTATGCAAATACCTAGATACCTTGTATGGTAAATATAAATTGAATTAGTGAGTTAAGGGATCAATTTTAAAATACCTAACAACCAATCCAACGCATTCAGTCTACGCATTAAATACAAAAATATTGAAAAAGGAATACTTCTTGTTTACATTTACATGATATATTTTATTGGAGCGTCGGTGGTGCAGTAGCTAGCTAGAGCCGCTGCCAGCCATCCGGAAGGCACCGCCGCCGCCGCTGGTTCAAACCCCGTTACGTACCAACGTATTTTACTTAATACTTTATTAAAATTGTCCAGTTACAAACATTATGCATAACAATAGTAACCACACTAGGCACACCACACTAGGTATCGCGGCTACCATTTGTTCAAAGAACTATTAGAACAGGGACATATGGCTAGATATTTAGAAAATAAAGTTAAACAAAGTTATACAAAACAGTAATGGAAAATAATTAATAAAAAAATCTAAGCTGCATAGAAGCTCGAGCACGAGAGTACGTGAGTATTAGTGTGTGTATCCGGATATGTAAGAGTGAAGGGGTGAGGAAAGGGATGTGTGTGTAATGTGTGTGAGGTGAGTGTAAAAGTCATCTGAGTGAGCTGAAGAATGCAGTGTAATACGGTTAAATTACGTGTTTTTATTAGTTATTAGAAAAGACAATTCAGTATTTTTTCTGAACGGTCGTAATCCCAAGTCATTCAATGTCAGTCAGTCAATGTGTTTTCGGATTTTGAATTCGATAATCTCATCGACGATTGATGAAAAATATTGTACTAGATCTCGTAGATCTGCGACACAACTCGGTCAAAGAAAAACTTGGTTTTTCGGAATCACCAATTTTGGAGGCTAAAGTTTGTTACTGTATCTTCTGTATTTGTTTCAAAATATTTCATTCACATACAATATAAGCGCTAAAAATCTTCTTACATAGATTACAAGCGTATTCTCCTAGCTACATTGTAGGTCGAGATTTTACAACCGCAATGAGCACTAAGTTAGCCAGAACAAGAGTTTCAAAAGGAACTACAAGTTGCTTAAATCAAATTCTCGCTGGCGAAATAGTTCGAGTTGAGCTTATTCCGACAGAATCGAAATCGAATTTTCGAGTTCGAACTTAAACAAAATTGCTAGAGTCCGCATTCGGAATTTGTTGCGAAATTTATTTGAAATATAAGAACTAATAAAATGTCGAGTTTAGTCACAGGAATGTGAATTAAACTGGGTCAGATTAAGTGTTGTCCTTACAAACATTATTTAAATAATAAAATTTTACTTTACATTACAAAATGTTTACAATTTATTGACACCAAGGCCATGAGAACCAGAGTGGCCTAACAAAGTTTTTTTTCTAATTGAGTTATGCTGATGACCTAAAATGTATTTCTTGTATATTTTTCATAAGTCCCAGAGTAAACTAAGTTGTAATTTTTGTATTCTATAACAGAGGGCAGCACTATACGATACATCATTTAAAAAAAAAGGCCCGAATTAAAATGCCATAGTGGCCTATCTAAAATAGGCCGGTATGGTTATTTTTGTAATTAGTTCTCATGGCCTCAATAGTAACATGAGAAAAAAACAATTCTTAAAAAGAGGAGATGAGAAGAGGAGACCTTCCTCATTATTTTTATAATACGAGAAACTGATTGACTGATCAATACAGAGCCGATATATGTAGAAACATTTACTTTGGGTTGCTTTTATGACGCTGGTAACTTCGATCACGTGATCGAAGGCTGGTAAGCACTGACAAGCTATTTTTTTTAATTCCGCCCTACGGCTAAAAAGTGATTATAAAAGCTAAAACAAAAAACAACACGAACAAAGTCGCGACGCGCGGCTTAAGACTTATTTCCTTTAAGACTCTATGGAATTTGCGTAACATTTTTAGAAAAAAGTAAAGGGCCAGTGTGTAATGAAACCTTTACTCTACGCCCCTTTCTGGGCCTCATTATAAAAATGCGAGTAACCCCAGCTGACGTATTCAGCGGTGTAACTTTTTAATTACGCGCCCACATTTCAGAGCCGTAAAACTCCACGGATTATAATCGCTGACTTTTAATCTTAATAAGTTGGTAGGACTTTTTTCTAGGGAGGTCCTGAAAGGGAATATATAATGAAGGTAGATTTAAAATTTAAATTACTGAGAGAGAAGTTTGAAAGCGTGTTGTGCATGTATATCGTGTGTTTTCAGACTTTTGAAAATCTTAACTAGCTCTCTAACAGAACTTAGGAATAATGGAGTTTAATACCGAAAATAAATGGCGCAACTGCTGAGGGTTCCTCAAATTGAAGCTCTGACGAATAAAGAGGTCGAAATTATCCAATAAACGTCATATTGGTAAACTAAGCCAGTTCCAGTTTTTAAACAAAGAAAGGTGTAGTGTGCCATTGGGCAATGGAGAACACCGATAGGTTCTTATCTCACATTAAAACATTCCTTATATTAAAGTTTATATCATGTCCATTACATTACTTTTTATTTCACTTCAATACATGCAATATTACCAAAGTTATGACCGCGAGAAGTTTCGAGCGTGTGACGTCATTTGCAGGCGGTTGCGGGCGGTGTAATAGGAACGTTGCGTGCATATGACGTCAATATGACGTCACAGCTACCACTCGCCTCGTGCGGAAGTATGCACTTTGATTGTTAATAACTCAGTCATTTTTAAAGATATAAAAAAATAAAAACATAGTATTTTTTGTAACTTTTTATAAAACATTTTGGTATTTTCAGCTAAAATCGTTGGTCAGACCCATTGTAGTTTTTGAAACAGACGACTTATTTTTCAATTGGTATAGTTTACCTGCACTGGAGATCACGGGTTTAACTTCCAATAGAACAGATATTGGTACAGTACAATTTTATTTGTCTTTGAATTTTGACTCTATCCGTTCCACAGATCCGCTCCAATAACGCACATGACATGAGTAAATATCGACAATTAAATGTGACAGATATGTGAAAGTGACCGTGCCAATTTTGATCGGATCCATTTTAACATCATGCTGAAAATGTTCATGTAATGGTTCATGTAAATAAAATGTTATGATCAATCCATGATGCTCGATGCCTCTAAAGTTAATAGAATAGAATAAAGCAAATCATATTGGATTTCGTCTTAATTTTTCTATTTGGCTCCCAGAATTAATAATGGCAGAAGATGAGAAATTTTTGAAGAGTAACGGAAACGGTACCTTATAGAAGAGTATTTTATTATATTCAATTGTGGATGTCGGTTAGATAAATACCTAGTTAAACTTCAAGAGCCGTGTCGTATAATCCCAGTATCTCCCGATTAGAAGCCAGATCGCTTACCCAACTCCTTCTAACTTCAGATACCACCAGGAGTTTTAAATTGAACGTGTATGTGGCAAAACTTTTACCCCCATGCATATTTAAACAACCGCAAACACGTACTGTGGGCGGATCACTCCAGTTTAAAACTTCAGTCATTTGTTTTGGTCGGCTTTAGACACACTTGTCAACGCCAAACGTTTTGGGGCGCGTTTCTGCTTTATTCCTAGAATGTTGTTGTTGTTTTTGTCATCAACCTCCACTGAGGAACTAATCTGAGCAGTTCTTATTCAATACAACATGTAACAATTAAATGTCGGACCAATGATTATTATAACGAAATACAGAAGAAAGGAATGAAGTGAAATTCTGTTAGCGCACGATCGAAACTTGGGTTCTTCTTTTTCCTGTTAATGAGCTCAATCTCAATATTTTTGTCATAACCACGGCTACGTCGACGGCGTTATGGTTTGCCACATTAGGTCATTTTTAGTATAGGTACAGGTGCATACTATTGGGTAACGTGACACGGAGAAATATCAGCTGAAAAAATGGAATATCGGCAGTTTTTTTTTTTCATAGGATGTTATTACATCACTTAGATCCGTCATTACAATTTTTTGGGTGAGTTCACTAACACAATGGCGGGATCTGTGAAGAAGAGCTCACCGAAGAAACTCCACAGTCGCTAGTCGTCGCATATTCATAATGCTGCAAAATAACCAAGTAAAGAAAATGCCTTCTTATTCCGTTTCACCTTGTTGCATCAGTGAGGGATTTTTCACTAAAAATTTACACTTTTTATCTTATAATAACACCTTGAAAACTTTTGAAAATTGGATCAACAATAAAAAAACTATAAAAAACTAAATGTGTGAAAATTGCGAGAGTTTTAAATGTTAATAAAATCAAATCAAAACTATCAAAACCGTTTTAAGCATCAGTTTTATTCGGTTTAGAAGTTTGAATTTGAAATGGTGGATGGTAATTGGGTACGGGGCGAAGCTGATTGGCTGACAGCACGGCGCGGGCGCGCGGAAGCGTCAGTCGCGGTCAACGCGCGGTTCCAGGGAATGCGCCTTGCACGCAAACTCGTTACACCATAATATCTGAAGTCCTTGGATTAATGAGATGAGCTTTTTGATCCTTTATTTTAGCGAAGTTTGCAGATCTAACTTCACTTGACACCGCCAAAAAAACTGCGTGCAGTACACTTAAGCATTCAAGAGTGAGTAAGAAAGTTAAACCTAACTCACTTTTGCGAAAAAAATTAAAATTAAATCAACCAATCCGCTCTGTGGTCGACTGCGGCTCGATCACCTTATTCAGGTTGCGCTAAAGCCTTTCGGAGGGGACGTATTTTTTTTATTTGATTTTGTTGATTATTATTTATGATAAAGAAAGAGGAAGATACTACCGTATTCAAGGTCAACACTTAATTTGAGCTACAAGACTTTGCAAAATTCCATCATACCTAGACTCCTGGTCACCCAAACACGCCGGTGCAATTTGATTCAATTAGCGCGCAATCAGCCACCTCGCCGGCGCCGCATTCCACACCGCACCGGCTGAAAGCGGATCTGGCTGAGACACGGAAATTACCTGCCCTTTCGAACGAGCGCTGCGGTCCTTCGGCTTTGTCGGAAGGAACCCTGGAAAGTAGGCTATTAGAAAAGCTTTCTGGGTTTTTTAAAAACAGTTTGGCTTTTGTAAATCTCGTCTTGAGTTTTGTTTCATCATTATGTGGGTTGAAGGTTGATAACCGATCTCACAAAATGGTGAGAGCCGCCAAAGGCCGCTGATATGGCTTATGTAACAACAACGATAGCAGGAGCAACCAACAACGGCTTAGCGTACCTTCTGAGGCATCCTCTTACTTTGGACACACAAAGGTGATTCAACTTGCTCTAACCTAGATAAGATAAGATTTTTATTCCGAAATAAGGTATTTTGACACAAACATTTTCGAAGCCTCTGGTAACCGAACTAGGCCGAGCCTGTGTCTCGGAAACCAGCCCCTTCCATGTGAACATTTTCATATATTAACCTATTATAGTATACGGTAATTATGTAATATAAAATAGTAAAACTTAATGATAGTACACATTCGCGTACGTATGTGCCACCAACAAAACAAGCGCCAAGCGTTCAGTTAACTTCTAACAATATACATACCCACCCCCATAATTTATTTTCCTTAAAGTAAAATTTACCTAGCTTACACTAAATATTATGTGATTACAGACTACGATACAATTACAAGCAGGCTTACAGAAATAATTACCTTACAATAAACGAGAAATTAGACGACCAACGTATTTACGTTGGTTGATTATTATTCTACACTCATAATTCAGTAAGGTCTGTTCACTTATTGATAAAAGAGCACGAGAACTTACTTTTTTACCAGAAATACACCGGCCATCAAAGTAGTGTTATACTTTTTTAAGAGGTAGGTACGCAAGTTGTTCAAGATGCAAGCATACATTAAAAGCCGTTAAAATCATACAAAAGCAGCACTTAATTGGTTGAGCGCATCGGATGACGCACGGTACCTGACTGACACTCAAGCGCATGCAATTGGTAGCAATAGAAGCACGTTACAGAATCATAAGGTGGTAACAAGAACTTTCCATTAGCTAGATAGATAAAGCGTTTAGTTATAAAATATTAAAAGTGTAGTTAAATATATAAAATAAAATAAATAATATATTGATATTTAAATTATACGAAGAGAAACGTTATTACAGTGCGCAGTATATGCGGATACTATAGTATAATATTGTGTAAAATATTATCAATTTTGGTATATTATCTTAGGATTATTAGTACTTAATTAAGTAATGCGAACATATATTCGTACTCGGTATTGAAATATAAAACAAGCAATAGATATAAATAAAATTAAACCTTTCCACAACAATATTCCCTAGTCTAGGTTCAATCAATATAGCAATCTAATGAATAAATTTTCAATATCATCATAATTTTGAGTTTTTAACCATTTCATCAACTTATTCTTGCAGTCGTTCAAGTTTAGCGGATAGATATCAAGAGTTTTATTTAATTTGTTATATAGCATAGGGCCTAAATAGCAAATACATTTATGAGTAAACATTGTTCTAAACGACTGCGAAGGACAAACTTTATTTCTCCGGCGTGATAATAAGTTGTTAGGGTCAAGGAAAAGTGACTTGTGTTGATACAAAATGGTTTCTTTGACAATTAACTGCCTAACTGTCAGAAGATCACGATTTTGGTAAAGGTCATAAGTAGGTGTCCTAAAGGGTTAGAACGTCATAACTTTGATAAGAGCTCGTTGAGCTTTTTCCATTTTAATAAGAAGTGTTTTGCAAGCACCTCCCCAAGCCAAAATACAATAAGTTATAAGCGACTGCGACATTGCGTAATAAACAGTTTTTAATAGTCTGTCGTCTGCTACGTAACGCAATGTTCTAAAAATATATATCAATTTACGGATCCTATCTGATGTCATATTAATGTGTGGTTTCCAAGTAAGAGTTTGGTCAAGAATAACACCAAGGTATTTTATAGTTGTAACCTATTTTAACTTGGAACGGATTTTCAAAGTAATATTTGGTTGGTTTTCTAACTAATTCGAACTCAAAACCTCCATACAATCGCTCTACCACTCAGCGAGCAAGGCTGTTTGATTCAAGTCGTATATTTCAAGGCTAAGAAAATTGGGTTATACTGGGCCACAGGTTCCCACCCAACTTATGAAATATTACGGAGAGCGCGGGAACAGCGGTAAATTAGTGGAAGGCACAAATCACACAAAAGACGCGCTGAGAATGGCCCACATTGTTCTGTCAGTTGGGACAAAGCGTCACTGGGACTATCAACCGACTGGCTCATTATAATTAACTCTGTAAGGCTGCCTGTTCACTGCACGACTGTTTATTCCGATTAGTTTCTAGTTGTAAGTTGCTTACATTGTAAGAACGTTAACCTTGCGATTATTTTGGTATTAATAATACTGTTTTATTACTGTTTGACTCTTGCCCTAATCATCAACTTGTATAGATCAACTGGTCAGAAATGCAGGACAGTTTTCTACTACTGTAAACAAAAATACTTTGACAATTGCATTTTATTTCGATGCTATCTTTGAATGCTACCAACAACTAACTTTCGTGCTTTTTAGGCATTGGAATGAGCCAAGTGCAAAACATTTTACATGTTCATCTGAAAGTTTGGAAGCTTTGCACTCGATGGATATTGCATGAGTTAACGGAGAATCAGAAACGACTGCGTGTCCAGTGGTGCCGTAAAATGATAAAAAAGTTTAACGAAGGACAATCATTGGCTGTTTATAATATCGTGACAGGTGACGAAACCTGGGTGTACTGCTTTGAACCCGAAAGAAAAAGCCAGTCGGCAGAGTGGGTCTTTCCTTTTGAAGATTTGCCGACGAAAGTTAAGAAAAGTCGAAGCATTGGTAAAAAATAGGTTGCTTATTTTTTCGGCAAATCAGGACATTACACTACAGTATCGCTTGAACATCAAAGGACAGTGACTGCAGATTGATACGTCAACACTTGCTTTAATGTGAAGATAATGTTTTTGGAGCGTCTTTCACGAATTCCAGTGAAAGATGCTATTTAAGCTGAGCAGTACCTAATAATTAGCACAGAGGAACTTATTATACTACGTATTAGTTATACGTGGTAGTATTATTAGTACCGAGACTCATCCAGAAAAATAAGACTCGAATCACACCACGTTACCGTATATTTCCACATAATAATATTAATAATAATGTGAACTGAAGAAGTTTCCCCATATAATATCTTTATTTCAGGCCACAGCCAGCCCATAGTGTAAACAAAATAAAAGTAAAGAGTAAAAATGTAAAATTAAAAAGGATATAAAACAAACACAAAACAACATTATTAATAAAACAATATCAATTCTCTTTATCTAAGAGCGTCATTCCCAGCCTTATGCATTTGGTCCAATGCTTAAAAAAATTATGTATGAGTTTATATATTTAGCCGTGTGGTGACGGCAGAGTAGAATACATTTGTCGCCAACCCCTAATCTTCCCGTGGGTGTCGTAAGAGGCGACTTAGGGACTACACATTGAACAGGGAAAGGGCAGCAGCGCTCTCTGATACAGTAACCTTTTAATCTGCGATCTCCAACCCGCCTGCCAAGCGTGGAGATTATGGCAAAACCAAACACTTAAGTGGTGGAGGCTCATAGTCCAGCAGTGGACTGTAACGGGCCGTTGATGATGATATATTTGACGCTCTTCCTCTAGAAAGCCATGTTAAGGAAACCTGCATGCGCCTGCAAAGAAATTTAATGAACTTGGCTGACTAAGCTTTTCTCGGCGTTCTCTGTTCTTTCTACACTCTTATGAAATAATTACTTTTCAACGATTCAGGAAACAAAATACTGTCGAAATCGTTTGTCATATCCAACATTTTAAGTTTAAAACGCATGGTACGTAAAACACAGTGTTTTCCAACGTGGTTGCGCAACTTAACTCTTTGGAAATTGTCAGTAGGTAACGATCTACCGATGCTTCCAAGCTGCAACCTTCACAACACTTAATTAATCATATACAATATATGAAATAATAAGTAAGCTTCTAATTTCGATTTCCTTTTCTACTGTATTAAATAAATTGGCTATCTGACAATCAAAGGCAGTAAGCTCAGACTAATCCAAATGATTATAATGTCCTGAATAGTAATAACTTCTAGCTAGAAGCAATCAGTGTTGGCAGTAGAATACTGAATAGTTCATTTGTACCTACCAGGTTTGTCTTTTTTAGCTTTTTAGAATAGAATAGAATATACTTTATTGCACACAAGAATATAGATTAAAAAGTACAAAAGATAGATGAAGGGGTGTACAGATAGGCGGCCTTATTGCTAAGGTAGCAATTTCTTCCAGGCAACCATAGGGTACAAGAAAGTTTCATTGAAACTTTGGGACAGTGCACACAAGAAAAACAGAACTATTAATTAAAATTATAATATAAACAAACTACTTATACTAAGCTATATATAACAAATCAGCATTATATATTATATACATTTTTAGTTTGTATTCCAGGCTTTGAATGGACATTTCATATTTCTAGACGTGAGGTTTTTATAAAAAAAAATATTATCTTTATCCATTAGTAGTGTGCAGTACCTGTGCAGGTTACGTCACGATGATTTCCTACATCTCAATTACAAATAAGAAGAGGTTCGCTCTCACAGATCCGGACGATGAGATCACCGTCGCGATTAAAGCTGCCATTGCGTGTAGGCCACACACTACTACAGAATGCCCTTCAGGTAGCAACCGCCCCCGCCGGCGGGGACGTGGAACTAATAGTAGAATTAATTCAGTAAGACCCGGTAGGGGTCATTCTTCTCCAACGCGCTTCTCGCCCTGGCAACGTTCTGGGCCGCGGTCCGAGCCCGTCTGAGGGCGCCCCCAGATACGTTATCATAAAATTCCTAAGGGGTACGAGCCTTCTGCTCCCCCGCAAGTCCGCGCCCACTATATTACCACTCTGGTATAAATAGTGATTAGGTCCGTCAAAAAAAAAAAGCAAAACAAAACAAAAAAAAACAAAAAAAAAACTAATAAGAAGACACATTGGTACGTGGTGGGGATCGAACTTACGTCTCTCGGACAGGAGGCAGCAGCTTTAACAATCACACTACCAACCTGGTGGGGTCGTAATGATCTGAAAATAATAATATTATTATTATCTATTAGTCCTTTCAAACTTTGAACCGACTGATTTGACATTTTATTAATCAGCTAAAAACGTTCAGCCATCAAATCAGTATTGATAATAATTTCACATAGGGACTACACATTACGCCGTTGGTCCCGGCTACTATCTGGTCGCTACACGAGCCATGTCAGTGGCCTTTGGCGGCTCTTTCTTCAATCTTACAACACCATGCGATGATGATGATGATGATGATGGGGACTACCACAGAGTTACTAATAATATTAAACCACTAAATAAGATATGAAACGATATTTCTAGCAAGGAAATTATACAGATGCGGATTCTTGAAATATCTTATCAGAAATGAAAAAGAAATGTCAAATTTTTTTAAAATTTCGTTAGCCCTAGTTGAATAGACGTGGCATGTATAAATGTAAGTTTATGTATGTATTAATTCTTCATTATTTATATTTCTCTTAATCCGTGACAGTCCAGAAATAACTCAAAAGTATAGATTTGAGTGACTTACACGGCATTTAACTCGTTTTTTAATTACATTCCATAACTCTGCCACCATGGTAAATTAAACCATGGTCACTTAGAGAAAAAAAATACCACCAAGGTCGGTTGTCGACCCAATAAGAAGAAAACTTACAAGAAGACATATGTGGTGACCCCCTTAACCCACGATCCATACTCTAATCAAAAGAATCACGAAACCAAATTGAAGTATCCAAGTGTAACAGCTAAAAAGTAAGAAGTTGGAGTTAAAAACAGTCGTGAGCCAACAGAACAAACAATTGGAGGAGAATCACGGCCTTAATGGATAGAAAATGGATAGTACGGCGGGGAAAACATTCAACCGGATTATGCATAGTCAGCCTCACGGATGTTACTAAGCTAGATACGACTTCTCTACTAGCAGACAAATAAGCATAAGCCATCCATCCATGGTATGGCATGGCTGTGTATGTGCATGTTTGTGTGGCTGTGCTCTCCCTATTGTCCATAAGAATTTGTTTTTTAATCCATCACCATAATTATCTCCATATTATCCGGTGGGTATAACGTTGACAAGCAACCCCACAAATTCTGACACTAGAGTCAAAATTAATAAGCTACCAATAACTTCATGGTTAATCATTCTCTAATATAATACAAAAATCAAATTGATCTGTTGCTGTGTCTGTGTTAAAAAAGTACAGTCCATCAAACATACATACTAAAAATATTTCATTTTTTTATCATTATCGTGTAGGTAAATAGTCGACGTTATACACAAACCCTGCTATAAGAATTTTGGAGCCGTCAAAGGCTCCTACCATCTCAATAAATCAGCCTTTTGCAGTCCACTGCTGGACGAAGGCCTCCCCAAGGGCACGCCAAAGCGCATGATCACCCTTTTTCCTCATCCAGCCACCACCAGTGACTTTCCTTACCATGGCTCATGTAACGACAAATTTCCGTAAATAATAACCAAGACTATATAATAGCCAAGCTATATGTGCCTTGTAAAGCAGAATCACCTTTTCAAACTGGAGACAGTTGCACAAAGATATTTTTGTTTCACCACAGTCTCCCCACTGGATTGAACTCAGAACCACCGTAATGAGAGGCAAATACGCTTACGCCTACGTAGCCTATTCTAAGCCAGGTCACTTCCAGCTCCTCTCAACCACCGCTCAGCAATGGCGGCCTTTGGACCGCAGCCAACCGCACTACGAGATGAAATTTAATACGCACCTACTGAATATTTATTTATGATAATACTTAATGATTTATACTGGATTCTTTCGGCTAATAATTCTCCGCCTATTCTCGGGACCAAAGTTACCGGGACGAATCGATGTTATGAATACGGAACGCGAACCGAGTTAGGTTTTTACATTTTCGTTCTGGCTGTCTACTAAGAAAAAGCCAGTCTACTGTCGTTAGAGCAATATACATTGCTCGGCTCATAGGTATAATGCACTTCGCAAATTAAACTTGTAAGAAAAAGACGGGATCGGAGTTTGAAAAGCTTGAGATAGCTTGCTTTGGCTTGATGAAATTGAAATTTTACGGTTTGAAATTTGCTGACACAGAGACTCGCTTAGTCGTATAACGTAAAAAGGAGCACTAACTTCAATCCTTTTGTTTTCTTGTCTTGTGTTTTCTCTAATATTGAAAAGTATTTGTATACCTATATATTTGTATGATGTCACAATCTTATGAATAAAGTAATTTCTATTCTATGTCATCCCACTGTTGAGCAAAGGCCTCTCACTATTTTTAATTATGTATTATTGTTAGCACAGACAAAAGTGTCTATACATACTAGCTTAATATATAAAGCAAAGAAATGCGGACAGACAAAAACCCGTAAACGAGCTACAAGAAAGAAAGAAAACATTTATTTTAGACACAAATCACAATGTGTTACAAGACGCTCTACGAAGTGCTACGGACCCGCTACGAACGTGTCTACGCGGCTACAACATGGCTACAAGTACGACGCAGCTCGACAAATATAACTACAATTTTGTTCATAGTGAATTTGCGTAGGACATTAAACAAGAATGCAGTTTTTTTAAGTAAATTAATAAAGCAGTCATAAAACTTAAAATTCGTGAAAGTTGGCAAATAAAATACTGTTTTATTATCATAAATAAAATAAGTCACAAAGATGTACTCGTATGTTCGACTTTAGAATGTTTTCTCAGTCTACGAAAATTCGCCTTTTGAATAATTTATTACAGTTGTAATATCACCCTTTCTCCATTCCCATAAGCACTACATAAAGCAAATTTTCAGAACGCATCGCGGTTACAAAGGACGCTCGGATAGTCGGGAACAGCCGCAAACAAGGCGACCTCGCACTTTGCAGCTGCGGCCCACGACCTATTTACCTTAGCCTGTATTTCACACTAAAATCAACTCTAAGACATAGCAATAAGAATTAGTGTAACTGCAACAGTAGCCGCTAACCGGTCATTGTTTCTGTTAAGCCTACTACACGCAATATGTGACGGTTTTCATGTCCGTTGCTGTTTTAGTTATTTGTTTTTCGTTGAAACTATGTTGTAAAACTGCAATGTATGTTGAAGTAGCCTGTAAAGGCCCATTTTGTGGAAAATATTTGTAAGTAGGTGTCACGCATTTTGGAGTATATTAATGGTTAGGAACCGAAAAAGGGACACGTTGTTTTGTGTAATTGTTGTCCGTAAAATTATTATTTTTGCGACGTCGTAGTCGTGTGAAATAGTCTTTCTTTGACATGGTTCTTTTTGGTCATATGTAAAAAAAAATACTACGAATGTAATTTGTTCTGGGACTTCTCGTCAGATTTTAACTACTAGGTAAATTTCCTACAGTAGCTGTAAAAACATTTAGTCAGATTGCTAGTTAACAGTGATCATTGAATGATGATTAAATGTTGTTGAACGTGCCAATCACACCTATTTTGTTGCTTCGGCGAAAAATCATTTCGTTATAAAAATGAAAAACAATGCCCTCAAGTAAGTTGCTCCGTTATTTGCGCAAATTATATTGACTTCCATTTGTACTCGTATAAAAAAAATGAGTACGTAAGATGTAATATTTAAAAAGATTCTATAATTGTAGTTCTAACTAGGTATAATGTTATTTTTATAACTTAAAATTACACGTATTTATTTATAAATCCGATCCGGAGACAAACATGACCTATGACCAAATTGTACTCCCTTGAGTGGTCTGGTCAAGCCAGGGAAAAATGCAGCGTTTTGTTTGAAGTTGAATATAACCGGCCATTTGTAGTCTTACGACACAAGGGTTGTGTTCACGTTTTGTTTGTTCCGGGTGAAGGCATTCCCGGCTTAAGAAGATTATTGTGTTTTGTTGGGGTCCTGTTTGACCACGTCTTAAGTAAATAGATTATTATTATCCTCTAAGTAAATCTTTTTTCTTTGTTTACGGAGGCGATGTAGCATGAATTTATTATAGCACACCATAATATTGTAGTAGATAGCAACACTACCTTCTGTCAGGTCACATACGATTATGTTGCTGCAAGAAGAAATACAAACAAACAAATATAATATATTTTGGCGTTGATAATGTACGTACAATTATAAACTGATCACTCGTAGGACTTCAAAATATACTGGTTCATTAATAAAATGTGCGTCCCAATCACAAAATTATTTTTCAATGACTTTCCAAGTAAGGATTTTTCAAAACTAAAACCATTGTGAACCAGCAAAAAAAACATTGGTATGATAGTTCATACCAATGTTTTTTTTGGATAGTTCCAAAGCTTTCAAATCGATTAGAGTGGCAGAAAAAGCCTTTTTTTCCACCCTCCGTTTTTATAAAAGCGAAATGTTTGCCAATCCGTTGAACTTTAAAACCAAAATAAATAAATCGAATTTACAAGCGAAGAAAACTTTCTTTATCTTTATTTATCAAATACTCAAAATAGCTGCTCACAAAGTTATTATAATGGTGAAATTATTTGTCTTCATTTCTGTTTGTGTATGTCCCATGACACTCCGACACAGAAATTTTTATTTAGCGCTTTTTAACATGTTTCAAATCATTATCAACAGCTCATAAACGAACTCACTAAGGGGTTCAAGCCTACCCTGAATTAGGGCGGGTGTTTCATATTACCATTAAATAAATAATAGTTATAGGTACTTCATCACACAGTAGAAGGCATTCCAAATAAATGGTAGTCTCTGGAGGAGTCCATAGCCTAGTTGGTACGCCTGCCAATGAAGCACAGGGCTGCAGACTCGAATCCCGCTCAGGGCAAACATTCGTGTGATGAGCACTTGTACTCGTATAAGTATATATTTATCTACTATAGCGGCTCGCCCGCGTCTACGCTTGCATTATGTAAGATTTTCCCGTGGGAATAAGACTTTTTCCCGTAAAAAGTGTCCTTTGTATAAATCCAGGATACAAATTATTTTGATTCCAAATTTAATCCAAATCCGTTCAGTACCTAGTGGCGTAGCGTGGCAGTAATGGCGTGAAAGCGGAACAAACATCTAAACATCCAATTATATTTTTACATCTATATAATAAAAATGAATTGCGGTTCGTTAGACTCGCTAAAACTCAAGAACGGCTGAACCGATTTGGCTAATTTTAGTTTTGAAATATTCGTGAAAGTCCAGGAAAGGTTTAAACGGTAAAAAAATATGAGTGGGGTAGGTGTAGGGTAGGTGTAGGGTAGGTGTAGAGTAGGTGTTGGGTAGGTGTAGGGTAGGTGTAGGGTAGGTGTAGGGTAGGTGTAGGGTAGGTGTAGGGTAGGTGTAGGGTAGGTGTAGGGTAGGTGTAGGGTAGGTGTAGGGTAGGTGTAGGGTAGGTGTAGGGTAGGTGTAGGGTAGGTGTAGGGTAGGTGTAGGGTAGGTGTAGGGTAGGTGTAGGGTAGGTGTAGGGTAGGTGTAGGGTAGGTGTAGGGTAGGTGTAGGGTAGGTGTAGGGTAGGTGTAGGGTAGGTGTAGGGTAGGTGTAGGGTAGGTGTAGGGTAGGTGTAGGGTAGGTGTAGGGTAGGTGTAGGGTAGGTGTAGGGTAGGTGTAGGGTAGGTGTAGGGTAGGTGGTAACGGCAGAGTAGAATACATTTGTCAACAACCCCTACTCTTCCCGTGGGTGTCGTAAGAGGCGACTTAGGAACTACACATTGAACAGGGAACGGGCAGCAGCGCTCTCTGATACAGTAACTTTTTAATCTGCGATCTCCAACCCGCCTGCCAAGCGTGGAGATTATGGCAAAACCAAACACTTAAGTGGAGGAGGCTCATAGTCCAGCAGTGGACTGTAACGGGCCATTGATGATGATGATGTGTAAGATGTCCACATTATTATTATTAGATTATAATAAAAGATTGCCTTTAGTCCATTCTACAACACGTAATCTTTGCCAAACTCTTATCGTCTGTCATCGATAAAATAAACGCATACCTCTATCGTCTCAAAGTAGGTTCTCATAAAAAGTACCGGAGCTAAAAAAGACTAAATCAATTTCTCATACGAGAAATATTAAGCTTTGCAAATTGGAGAACATATCTACTGAGAAATAATATCAGCGAGCGGAACTCCAACCATACGGGAGAAAATTTTGTCATAAAATAGCAATTTACGTTTGGAGAATAAAAAATAAGGATAGGAAGAGACGAGTGTAAAGTAGATTGTATCATAAGAGAGCAAACATTTCCCAAGAAAAAAAAGTTGCCTAGGATACACTCTACTTTCCATCACACTAATATTAAAAATATTAAAATATGTTTGGATGTTTAGTCGTTACACGAGCCATGTCAGTGGCCTTTGGCGGCTCTATAGCACTGACACCAGGGTTTGTGAGGTCGGTTGTCCACCTTACAACCCACACGACGAAGAAGAATTCCCCAAATGTCTAGTAGTAGACTATATGATGGCAATTTGTCGCAACTGTACTTTTTATATTCTGTAAGTCAGAAAAGGAACATGTTTCACGAAGCCACAGTTTACAAATACATTTCAACATATATCACTCAATTTGGAGTGTATTATAACACAAAAGATAAAAGACACCTTTTTCTAACCAACAATGTATACAGATAGGCGGTCGTATTGCTAGATAGCAAGAAAATTTTCCAGGCAATCTTTAACAAACGTATTTTTTTACTTTAACAGATCTATTCGCTATTTATACCGAAGAGGTAATACAGTACGCGCGACTAAATGTAATGAAATTCAGAGCTGTCACATGATACTGGTTCGTATGTTCCCTCCCACTCCAATCACAGTCTCCTGTCGCCGACATTCTGAACGATATTTGGATGAGCACTGAAACAGCCTGATTGAATTCTGATTGGAGACGAACAACACAATCATCCCCAAAACGTTCCTATTATACATTCAAAAGAAATATAATTATCTACACTTCGCTGTCGCGTGTGGAGCATTTTAGTAAAGGGGTGTTTGATGAATGAATTTTTTTTTCAGGTCTTGTAATGATCTTGGTAAAAAACGTAAATGTTCACTGTCATTGTGTTAAATGGATATTTTTTAAGATAGACAGATGTTTTTAAAAGATTAATCTGGATGAGCGTATTATTCTAGAAACTAAAATTGAAATGCTGTGAGATAGATAAAACTTAAAAAAAAACTTTAAAATGCTTAGAAATAAAGCAAAATCTCTCGGGTGGGGTTCAGCATATGAAACTAAACAAATTTTGTCCAAGGCCGTTGAAAAAATTTAATAAACAAGGTTTTTAAGGTCAGTTGTCGACACACGCTACACAATGAAATAAAGGGTCAATTCTCGTTAATTATAGCTCAAGCTGTAACACATTTTTTACCACGGAAAAATACCTCATTTCATGGTTAAATCAAACATTATGTACGCGAGCAGATATCTAGGTAGTGTTATTTTAGTGGTAAAACAAGCGGCCCGTCCGCCTAGACCTTAAGCCGGGTACAGCTTAGCATTCCAAGCCACGCACGTCACTGTAACTTATCCACGTGTATGTAAGCAGTTGCGAACTACTCAGGTTCGGTCTAGAATATTCTAGAACCTTTAGCTACGTAATAGAAACGAGCAGACTTGGGGAAGAGAGGTTCTGACTACGTGTGAACTGAGAAAAGCTTTAAGTCAATCGTGAAGGTCAGGGTTAGGTTAAGGGGTCGGTCAATGGTTTGTGACTTTACCCGTTTGTTTTATGAATAGACTTTTACAGAGAGTGACACAAACGAAATCAGTCCTAAAAGCCAAAACAGTAAAATAATTATTTCAGCATGACATAGATGTCGATGTCTGGAAGCTTAGGATGACTTCAGGAAAAATGATGATCTAGAGGTATCTACCATTGCACAGGCATTGGCCTGTTTTGATAAATTCCAAGAAACAGAGACAGACCGACGGCAGAATGAAGCAGTCATAGCTATTACAGCACTAAATGACAAGAAAACATCTGCAACTAGTTTATTTGCAGGTCACTAGTCTGACAATATCTAGTTGAAGCACGAAGCTAGTTGCAGATTTCAAGAATTCGGCGTAGTTTTGACGTAGTTCAACTGTTTGTTCGGCGTTGTGCTCCTATATTCAGGAGAGGGCTGGATGTTTACGTTAATCAAATAATATACCTACACCCTCACGCCCGAGCTCTCGCCTAATTTCCGTTTATTTGTGAGTAACATTTATACTTCGAATAAAAAAGAGGAAAATATCTAGAAATTTTAGGATTCCGAAATTTTTCTAGAAATTTTGAATAAATAAAAAAAACTATATTTGTATTCTATGTCAAAATAACTAATAATTTTCAGAAAATGTCTCAGGTTTTGTACTTTTAGAACTTTTCACAGAAACTTTTTATATTTTTGCAGGCGTGTGCGTGTTCCATGACGATGTTAAACATCTTATTAAGAATTTCAGATTCTTATATATAGTCTAGATTAGAATAAATAATTTCTGAATTCAAATTTTATTTAACGCAATTATAATAAATAACTGAATCACGGTCAAGAGCAGGCCAGTATTGCCACAGAGCAGTAAATCTCTGAAGTAAACGCCGGCAGTGGCCCAGTGGCAACAATAGCGCAGCTAATACCACTGGCCATACATCTTCGTGATCTGCACGCACCATTACACCAGTGTCCAGCGACCACAGAGTAAACATCACTATAAGCGTACAGAAGAATTCAGTAGATATTAAAGAAGTAAACGTCGGCACGGCGGCGGCAGTAGCCCAGTGGCAACAATGGCGCGGCTAATACCACTGGCCATACATCTCTGTGATCTGCTCGACCCATTACACATGCAGCATCCAGTGACCATAGAATAAATAACAGTAACAGTTCTGTTCAGTGGCAAAACCTTACAGCTGAGTAAGGTTTTACTTCCATTGAACATTCTATTAAAAAAAACTGGTCATGGCAGTTCTCATTCTTCACTTCTTCTAAATTGCTGAAGGCAAACTTGCATTTTATTATTCTGAATTAGAATAGAATAGAATAGAATATACTTTATTGCACACAAGGATATAGCTAAGGAATTAGGTTTGAAAATCGCGAACAACACTAACGAATCTATGATAGAAAAACTTAGTTGAGAACTCGATGAGTCCTTTCAATATGATCCTTTATTGTAGTGATTAATAGTCCAAGTTCCGGAAGCATAGATTACGGGGCGAGTGGGCCGAGCCACCTTTTGTGCAAATATTCAGGAATTTTGTGCGTTTTCCTCAAACAGAAAGTTGCCTACACACATTCCCCTTGCCGTACTAGATACAAACATTTTAATAATAATGAATATGTAAGTAAGTTAATAAAAAAAAATCATAATGCTACAAAAATCGTAAAATATCGAAAAGTAAAGAAACTAACTTTTATTTTTGTGTGTGTACCGTACCAGCAATCTGTCAGACTGGGAGATTAGACTTTAGGTAACCACACTGACCCACTCTTTAATCGCAGCATTTCGTTTCCTCATTACTGAAGTATAGTAAACATAAATTTTATTCAAAATTATTAGTTAAACGTCGTAGGGTTTGAACAGCCACCACTCCGCCGCCTAATAGACGGAAGACAGTAGCCCTCGCCAATATATCATCTACGTTCTACCGAGCACAAGCTTGGTAAGTAAAAAATGTTACATACATTTTTTTTTTAACTCCAACAAATAAACAATGTCAAAACAAGCTGTTTCCTACCGTCCATTCAAACGTCCGCTACAGTTACGAGTATTTCTTAGTTTTTTATGCGGAAAGCCTCCCACGTAAAGTAAAAGGTAGTTTTTGAGCAAAAGGTTTTATTGTCGCAGCATACGCCGCTATCAACTTTTATGGGAAGGTCCGGCAAAGTATGAACCTGTAAGCCTACCATTGCAACTAACTCGAATATCAATCTCTTTGTTCGAACTCATTCGAAACTCATTCTCTGTGTTGGAAAAGAACAGTTTATTGCAAATTCTAATTGGTAACATAAAGAAAAACAGAGATAGGCTTAAATTATCATCGTTTAGGTGCGTATACAAAATGTATACCCAACTATTCTATAATACGGGGTACTTGTTTTCAGTAAGCCTATTGAAGCTCCGCATTTTTAGGGGTGAGCATAACTTTACGTGTGTTTTTTTTTTCGAGAAAAAAATATTAAAATTATATTTACTATGGAACACTTGTTTTATGAGCAAACTTCCAAAAAACAACCAAAAGAAGCTTAGTAAAATAGCTTCAGTTGAGAGTAAAGTTTATATAATTATTGTTATAATTATCATGTTTTCAGGCAAAGGAAATCCATTGCTGGATAAAGGATCTACACTATGACAGGATCTGCGCTGCCAAAATTCAGCGGATTTTTCCAAAATTGGTAATAGCAGTCGTGGACTTGAGTTTCCCGTAACCTTTAGCAGATCGTCAGTCTATCTTGATGGTCTTTTAGTGCATGATCAATACTCAAAGTTTTGGTATATAAATATATTTTTTTACCTTTTTATAAGCTGCACCTGAGTAACGCTTTAAGTACACAGAGATCATTTTTCGTTTCCATTCCGTGTGGTTATCGCGGGAATAGTTTATTAAGGAGTGTCCGGGACGCTCTGTGTCTCCTATCCGGGGCAGAGGTCACTGAGTTTTGTGGACGAACATTTATACTGGAGCCATCATGAGGATCTTAGGAATAGAAGGTACAAAAAAAAGAGGACGATTGAAGTCTTTGTCTGTCTTATGCAGCCTTAGTATCAGTATAATCAGGGTTTCCCGAATGCCGTCTTAGATTGCCGTAATTAGTAATTAAGTTTGATGAAAATTGTTGTGTTTTTTTGTAACATCATCATTTTATCCAAAAGACGTCCACTGCTGGACAAAGGCCTCCCCCAAGGATCTCCACAAGACCACTCCTGCGCTGCCCGCATCCAGCGGCTTCCTTTTTTGATAAGGAATTTTGTATACTCGTAGGTACAGGATAATCATCATCATCAACAGTTCGTCCCCACTAAAAGGCTCGAGACTACCCTGAGCTAAAGCGATCAGGCCTTAGTTGACCACGCTGGTCCAGTGCGGGTTAGTCAAGTTGTGTGTAGGTTTCCTTACATAATATGAATTCAAAATTCAAAAATATATTTGGTGGTGGGGTTCGGACGAGAGCCAGTGGCCACCACCACCGACGCACTATTTAAGCTTTACTAAAAATATTTTGTTTTAAGTGAATGTTGTCTGGTTTCAGAATTTCTATCATTTCAAAAAGTTCTTTCTTAATCTAAGTTCTTCACGAGCCATGTCAGTGGCATTTGGCAGCTCTATAACACTAACACAGGGTTTGTGTGGTCGGTTGTCGACTTAACAACCCACACAATGATCCACAATATTCTGTTCATAGAACTGCATTGTAGAAAATCCAGAATAAATTTCTGAAGCGTTTAAAGTACAAATTTAAAAATATTCCCCTTAACTTGCTGCATAGCTTGGAAGTGCGTCGTGAGCACAGGGATGTCGTTTTTCTTTATAAAATCTTACATAACTTAGTTGAATCTCCTTACCTCCTCAGCATGGTCTCTCTTAACTGTCCAAGAGCCAACCTTCGTCTATTAACTCGAGCAACCTTCGCATTGCCGCGTTCGCGTACCAACTACGCTAAAAACCGCTTCATCTGACGAGCATGCAATTCTTATAACACTAAATTCAAAGATGTTGATATCTTCCATCTTAAGTTTCCTAAATTTGTTTCCACCATCAAACAAATCAAGTAGTATATCGATTACAGATAGGTAGCATCTTTATTTTAAAATTTTAAAATTATCAGGCTTAAAATTCTTCTAAATTTTTATAATTTCATCTTGTACCCTCCATTGTTTTTTACCCAAGGTCTTGTATCAATAATTAGTGAAAACTTAATTGGCTAATGTAATGTTTCAAATGTTATTGTCTTATGTGTCATGTAAGCTGCATGTTTTCCGTAAATAAATAAATTAATAAATAAATAAATGATGACGATGATCTAAGTTGAGGCTAGAACAAAGTTTAACCCATATATTCAAACCATGTATATGTCGCAGTCATCTGGTTGAATCTCCTATTCAATTGAATGCCTAGCGCGTTCATTAAATGACAACATTCAATTAAATGACTAAAGGACAACTCGTCAAGTCGTTGAATGTAACGTTCAACGTCTTGACTAAACGTCATTTAGCGAAGTCGTTGAATGGGTTAAAGCCGACTTTGTAATGTTTGGTTAGGGTGACTATGAGTCCGCAAATTAAAAGTTAACCTTTCTTTAAATACAAATAAATGAATTATAAAATGTCTCGTTAAATAGGATCTGTACGACTTTGTAATATTTGATTAGGGTGACCATAAGTGCGCAACTAAAAAGTTAACCTTGCTTTAGATAATAAAAATGAGGACATGACATAACACACCTTATTATGATTTTATATTGTATTTTAAGTCTTAAGATAGGCAATACTGCCTATTACTACCAACTAATTCAAGAAATTCAAATCAATAAAAATATCAACACAGTGCTATCTGTCCGAGCTGTTTGACGCCATATTTGTTTTGGTGACTACTAGCGCCGCAGTGGGAAAAAAAATGAACTTAATTTGAATCACCTGACTGATTTTACGTCCGCTCTTTTCAAAGGGCTATGTTACAATCCGCTAACTAGTTGGACGTTGAGTGACGCTTGTTCAATCAACGTTTGGCCTAGTCATTTAATTGAATGTTGTCATTTAATGAACGCGCTAGTCATTCAATTGAATAGGAGATTCAACCAGATGACTGCGACATATACATGACATTCTATCCAAGAAAAAGATTATATGTTTTTTACTTGGAATCTACACTACGCCACCAAATTTTCAAATTAAATCGTTTATCTTTCTTTTATAGCTACTATAAATAGAAGACATAAGATAAATCTTGCTATAAATGAAACTCAGTCCGATATATTACACCTCGATTAGCGTTGATAAATCAATTCTAGCCACGAGAGCTTTAAACCGAATAGAATTATTGCTTCTACGTAATTGAAAATAGCAGACTATCGTCTCTGACTACTAACAAAAGACGTAAAGATCTCGACAAACATATAATGATGCCTTTGAAAACTGGAAATATCCAAATAATTACTACTTGTATAGACCGTCTTATTTGTTGATTAAATTTATTTTGACAAGTTAAATGGATTGTCCATTCAAGAAACAACTTTTTTATCACCAATTATTTTAACAAAGCTAGGCAGGGAGTGGTTCACATACACACCTGATTTGATGACCCACGACCAGCTCTGTCAAGAGTATAACGACTAAGAAGAAGAAGAAGAAGCCAGGGAAGTTAAAGAAGGGTAGTTTTTTAGTGGACAAGGTGACATGTTACCTTCCTAATATTCATATTATTATTTTGCATAAACAAACGTGCCTTATTTATCATAAAAAAAAATTGTTAATGTAGAAAATAAACGATTTCTTATGTTTTGTATTTTGTGGATAATTATAACCGGAATGAGATTGCTTTCTCCTACGTGCCAACCCCCATATTTCCTTTTTATCTTTTATCTACACGTGGCTTCACTTTTTATGCTTATCGAGTATTCCCCAGTTTCCGTAGGTTTGTTAACATCGCTCGGATCCCCGACAATGCACTTTGAGTGCAGCAATCACTGCCGAAGCTGAAATTACAGATTACAGGGCAGCCGCCCGACGTATGCAATGCGTTTGACGTCATCGGAAGTGAAGCGTGCGCACTGATGGGTTAAACCTATCACAGACAGAGCGGAAACATATTTACACTAACCCAAAAAAGAGTGTAATGTATTCATGGTTCATATATGTATATACGTATGCATGTAATAAATTATTTCATAATAATTATATCACACATCGTGAAGAAACCTGAACATTCCTGCAAAGAAATTAAAAGTTTGCGTTGTGTGTGAAGTCGAACATACTCACTATATAAAGCCAACGTATTATATGCTCAGGGTTTAGTACTCGTATAGTAAGAGACAATCAAACTTCTCATCATCTACAATCTGTTAGAAGATAGCGCCAAACAAAATGGGGTATCCCATTAAACAATGTAGGTGTCATTTTATTAATCAAACTGGCCACAACAAAGACAAAATGCCAAAAAAAGACAAAGAAGTTTTTTTTTTCTCAGTAGCCCATCCTTCGTGTAAGTGGCCAGTGTGTTCTGCTCGTAAAGCTAACGGCACTATATTAATGAACAGTACCACAGACACCGCAACCGCTCTTTATGTAGCGCAGTGTTTTTCAATGTGTAGAGAATTAATTTATACTTGCGATTGAGAAAAAGAGAATTAGAAACCACACAAAAGAATAGAGAGAGAAAGAGAGAGAGAGAGATTTGGTTTGTGTAGAGAATTTACTGTCTCATGCAGATGGGGGGTCCACCCCACACATTTAGCTTTTTCTCTATATGAAGATCTTCCCTTTTACTTCTGCTGATCTTAATCATGTTTTTACGTGTCTAGTCACTCGCAAATAATATTTACGAGTAGTTTAACTACTGGCTGTGGAAGGGCGAGAATTTATGTCATAACAAAATTTATGTTGTCAGCCTTTATGCGTTCTTAGTGATCCAAACTTGAAATAAATTTACGTATACTGCAAGCATGGTTGAATACAGATGTGTCTTTTGTTTTTTGTAATAACACAACGCAAAAACATACAAAATAAAAAATAAATGTGTTTCATCATCAGTTTGTGGCAGTCCACTGCTAGTTGCCTGGAAACAATTGCTACCTATCAATAAGGCCGCTTATCTATTGTATAGGTATTACTGATTTTTCCGTGGCATGCTATTCAATGGATAATACAAATTTTGTTTTTTCTAAGGTGGTGGAAACTTTGACAACCACTGATATGGCGCAACTAGCCGTGAGTACAGCGCGCTATTTTTAAAATTTACGTGACTAATTAGAGGAGCGAGCAGTTTTAATAGCGGACGCTTTTGTATCCTCCAGTACGGGTTTCTGGGGAGTTCTAGGACTAATTGAGGGAGTACACTGGAGACGGCGTAATTTGAAAGACGAAGTTTTGTTGTAGAGTACGTTTTTTGACACTTTAAGGAACTTCACAGGAAACGAATGCGTTTGTTTGTATCTAGAATTTAGTCTAAAAATGTGTGACGGGAACAAGTATTCAATAATTAGTCGATCATTGTTTATTCTGACAGTTAAACAAAGTCTTGAAACCGATCTGGTTCAAATTAAAATCCCAGCTTTCTCTCGCTTGAGTTTTCTTCACATTTCCTGTAGACGCCCATGTCAGTGCTACAAATTAGGCAATAGAAGAACCCAGTTAGCTTGAGGAGTGACTCAAACTACAAAAACATTGACAATTTGCGTCTTCAAGCTACGATCGCGAAGTACGTAAATGAATCTTTTAAGATCGCTGTGGCCATTGCAACTAAATAATGTGTATCGATTTTAACCTTTTTCCTACTCGTAAATCTTATGGAAATCTAAATTGATAAACTTATCGTTTATTTTTACTTAACTAGAAAAATATCTTGAACGGAGTATATTATAATTTTTGTTCACGTAGCTGTCTGAATATTGACCAGTAACATCGAGCAAAGTTGGGCACTTGACTTGGTTATGACGTCATAAATATCTTTAAAATTCCTCTCGATATTGGAGCGAGGGCGGTGGGGACGAGGTACATGACTGAATTTAACAAAATTGAGAACTAGAGACGTGTCATGTGAATGTTATTAATTGTTATATTTATTACCTCTCGTGCCTCAACAACAGATTCGGGATATAGAAACTGGATTAGGTTGCACTCAGCCAACATCTTGAAATTTAGTAAGGAAAGTGTTCACACATCGAAGATTTTATAATTATGTTTATGTTATTTTATAATAATTATAAACTTTTGCGTTCACAATAAACGACAGTATTTATAAAAATTATGTCTCTTAAAATCTTGTTCTTGTTAATATCTGTGGTTGGACCTTGATGCAACGAATTTGATAAGAAATCTTTGATTGCGTCCTATTGATATCTCTGTAGAGCGCAGAAATTGCAGTTTCATCGGGCAAAGAAAAGCCTTGCAATTTAAAAAGGAGACACTGCCTGCCTGCAGTGTGCTTGTCTTATATTAAGTATGACCGTAAGAACTTTTAAGGACTATGGCTGACACATCTACTTCTTTTTTCGCAAGAAAAAATGCATGCAGGTTTAACGGCCAAAAAACAGCTAGTCCTTTATAAAATTAAGTAATTTCCATGATATATCTACAGTGTTCTTAAATGATTCCCAGGCAATATTAATGCTAGCAACATCTGCTCGGATCCGGTGGAGTTCGACCGAGTTAATGCCATTAGCTATCATCAAAGACTAAAACAATTTTGCCTCAAAAATCCTTTGCGGCCGCCATATTGCATATTCATGATGTTCTAATACTCCCGGGAATAGCTGTCCGTAAAAAGTTAATTGAATTTTTACCGGGAATTTTAGGTTGTTTAGAATATGACCTCCGTGAAGTGGCCAGTATTTCACAGTAATTGAGAGGCTGGCTGGTGAGAGGGATCTTCAATTTTCGTTTTAAATTTCCTTTGGCCGTTTTAAAAGTATTTAAAATGAAGAAGCGAGATCTGTGCTTCATTGTTTGTGGACTTTGAATTACCTTAACGAGTAGGAAGGCTAAAAGAAGGTCGCACATTTCACTCCTCCACGACACGACCCACGTTTAAAATTGTAGCGAATTTTTAATCTCATTATAGTTTATTTTTTAACTTCCGGGCTGATTTCTTTTTCACCTTATAAAGTTAATTTAAAGCTTTAAATATTTCTACCTAATAATGTTTATTATAGTCTCACGATTTTAAGTTATGTTTATGAGTAATGATTCTTTTGACTAACATAAAACACATGCACAGTTAGACTAAGTATCGACCAGTTATAAGTATCGACTTATATAAGGTGCCCCGTTATTAGTGTCAAATATTTTCAGGGCTGAAAGAAGAAGTTCTGATCTTCAATTCATAAAAAAATTAGATCAATTTACGCGTTAGTTTTCAAGTAATTAAGCCAAACAAATTGGTTACCTAATTATAAAAAAACATCACCCTCAACCAGCTGATCACTAAACCTGATACCAACTTGACTGTCTTATTTGATAACAAACCACTCACCTCGACAAAATCTCAAGTTTACGTGCTAATCCCACTATAGAACTAGTCCAAAATGCAAATACACCTGAAACAAACACTTATCAAACATTCACTCACAAATTCTATTAGAATTAATCATCGAAAACCTAAGTTTTTCGCAAAATTATCAATAAATCGCTCTAACCTCAAACCATATTTCGATCGGGTATCTCTACGTTGTCTTTGGATTTTAGAGATGAGGTATATCACGCACTCATACACAATTTAATTATTTAATCGGAATAAACTAGTTGAATCTTTGAAAATATAAAGAGAGAAATAGATAAGACAAATAAGTGGTTAGACGTCTATCCATTACCATTAAAAAATGTATGTAATGAATGAATTACGGCCGCGTTCCGATACGCGCTTAAATCACTTTCGAATCAAACTGTCAGTGCCATCAGCGATCAGATTGTATGGGTTTCGCCTGCTGGCAGTAATTCGGTACGCGCTTTGAGTGCGCTAAAATCGATTTCTTTATTTGCGTGACCCCTTACATCAGGGCTGCCAGGTGAAAAGAAATTTTAAATAATATAATCGTCTTTTTATTACCAATTTATATTTTTATTAATTTACCTAGTTTATATTCATTCATACTCACTCATATTTATTTTTAGGTCATTCATAGGTCAACCAATCAATCGTTCAATCTGTGTTGCCATTTCTACGGCAATTGACGTGTTTTACGGAAATCAGACATAATTTAAGGGAAACCTATGGCAATAAATAGTTTATTTATTTATTTTATTTGTCATGGCAGCAATTTTCCCCACCAAACAAGGCAGTAAAAAAATTGTCACTGGCAACACTGCGTTCAATGGTCAAATGGTAATTCGTTTCTTTCGCTTCGGTTCGGATGTCGTATATTGCGTTTCTGTGATAGTATTTCCTTTTATTAATTGGATAGTTTTTAATACGCATGGCCTTTGTTATCGTGCTTTTGATGCACAATAAATACGCCAATGACAAATTAGAGTAAGAGATATACGAAGTAGGATATTCCGAAATGCTTGTAATCACCAATTACAATTATTAACCAATTCAATTATATTCAATGAAATCAATGAAATCTATTATTTGGAAGCACTATTTTGTGTCTATGGTCACCTTATCGCCGTGTTTGTTTACCAAATAAGACACCCAAGGTGATATTAACTGTACTACATTTGCATTCATGCACGCACACACGCGTTTGATGCGTGTTTACATGTATCGAAAAAATCGATCAATCGTGTTTTTAACCCCCGACGCAAAAGAGGGGTGTTATAAGTTTAACGTGTCTGTGTATCTGTGTATCTGTCTGTGGTATCGTAGCTCCTAAGCGGATGAACCGATTTTCGTTTAGTTTTTTTGTAACATAGATAATTTTACCCCGAGTGTTCTTAGCCATGTTTCATGAAAATCTCTTCAGCCGTTTGAAGGTCATCAGCTCTTTTCTAGTTGATGAGGGGATCTGACGAACTTCCTTATCTCCGATCGATTCGAAATTTGGTACCTTGTTACTTCAATCATATTGAAAGTATATGGTAAGGTAACCATGACCTGATCAGCCGTTTGAAGATCATCAGCTCTATAATAGTTGATGAGGGGATCTGATTTACTTCCATATGTCCTATCGATTCGAAATTTGGTACCGTAGTCCTTCAATAATATTGAAAGTATATGGAAAGGTAACCATGACCTGATCAGCCGTTTGAAGATCATCAGCTCTTTAATAGTTGATGAGGGGATCTGACTACTTTCCATATGTCCTTTCGATTCAAAGTAAAAATACTCTCCAATTTTCTTTTAGATATAACTGTACTCATATATCATAATTTATTTGTTATAAAGTTTAAAAATTATGAAATAAAAATAAATTAAAAATTTAAAAACCCCCGCAGCAAAAAAGCAAAACATTAAAAAGTAAAAAATAATACCTATTGTTGAGCCATCAAATTCTATAAAGTAACACCTATATATTTTAATTTTATTAGAGAAATTGATGGATGGCACGATTTGGTTTGCTCGTTCAAATGACGCTATAATGTCACGTCGGGGTACCGCTAAGTTTAAAAAAAAATATCGTATGAAAACAAGTTGGTCGGATATGCTAACAAATTAATAGATAGTCAATCAAATGAAGCGTCTGACTTAAGCGGTACACTGACGCGACATTATAGCGTCATTTCAACGAGCAAACCAAATCGTGCCATCCATCAATTTCTCTAATAAAATTAAAATATATAGGTGTTACTTTATCAAATTTGATGGCTCAACAATAGGTATTATTTTTAATTTTTTAATGTTTTGCTTTTTTGCTTCGGGGGTTTTTAATTTTTTTTTATATCCAGGTTATATCGAATCCAAAACTTTATAGATCATACTGGTTTCACAATAAGATTGCAGTTGTCAAAGCAGTAATAGTCCAGTCTACTAAAGAGGTCTTTCAGAACTCGTTTTACCGCGCTTCAGAAATCCTTAATGCTTTACAAGACTAGTAAAAAAGCTGAGCTGCAGAAAAATACCTCACTAACCCTTTGCTTTTCTACCAGCCAGTATTCTGCTTTGGCCTTTAAACCCATATAAAAAAGAAAAGAAAGAACGCTTTACAGACTCAGCGGAGTCGACTAATTTGTAATCAAAAGAGTTAATCGACTTTAACTAAACCAACACTCAATCGGAGTTGGATCGTTCTAGACTCAATTCTATCGCTTCCTAATTACATCGTCTATTCGAACTGATGATTCTCCAGCGCATAATAGCTGGATTTCTCGAACTCTACACCTAATTCAGAACTAAATGGGTACCTATTACGTCAGTAATATTTGAATCCTGATATCGTAATTAACTGTTTATGTGACAGTAGAGATTGGCGGATATAGAGGTAGGTACTACATTTGCGAACATAAATCACACTTCTAGAACGAAATAATAGGCGGACTAAGGTATATTTTGTGTTTGCACGCTCATCGGTTTAGGGTACTTCCAACTTGACCGTTTTTTAGGACTTCTCAATTAGATTGTGTTGACTTTCTCATATAAATATAACATACAAATAATAATTTGCTCTGTAATAAGAAGATAAATAACTGCACAGTCAGGTTACCATATTTCTATAAACCAAGTTCTTCCACGCAACATTTAGGTTAGTACAGAACATGTTATTATTAGAAATAAACTGTTGTTTATATTATTTTGCATCACATTCTTATGACTGGAATCAAACTGAAGAAGCTTTTAGTAGCGCAACCTGTAACCATTTTAACACCCTGCAGAAAATTTATTTGCGTAGCCACTTTTTCTCTCTTAGTCACGTCCACGCCTGTCGATCCATTGTCCTCAAATAATTGGTTCCTGAATCGAGCCCAGACCTCTGTAATCGAATTACTATGCCGTTATTATTGGCTGCCGGAATCGACGACTGGTTCACTGAGACAAAAGGACCATTATCTGTTAGTGAAAGGTCTACAATTTTATTCTTTTTGTCAATTTAGTAAAAGGACTGGCCACTGTTATTGGTACTTGGCAGAGTTTAATTTATGATTTATGAATATGTACCCCTGCCAGGTGGACTGATGACCTGAGGAAGGTCGCTGGTGGTGTTGGATGAGGATAGCGGGTGATCGTGCGCTTTGGCGTACCCTTGGGGAAGCCTACGTCCAACAGTGGACTGCAATAGGCTGATTAATTGTACCATTGTTTTAGGTTCTGGGCAGTTCTAAAATTTTCTTTTCCGTTCGAATTTCGAACATGAACGTTCCTCTTTTTTTTAACGGACAAATCGCTATTTCTACCCGAGTGGTAATATATCAGTCGCGGACTTGCGAGGGAGCAGAAGGCTCGTACTCCTTAGAAATCTATGACAACGTATCTGGGGGCGGTCTCAGACGAGCAAGGCTCTCGGCCCAGAACGTTTCCAGGGCAAAAAACGCGTCGGAGAAGAATGACCCAGACTGGACCTTACTGAATTAATTGTACGATTCGTCACTGCCAGTGCCAAGCTTTATATTTTAGGTGAAGCTGTCAAATAAAACCAAAGGCCCATTCTCGACATATATCGGGTTCGTTCGCTGAACATTTTTCTTCTCGTGATTATATTCAAACGGTGAAGGCGGGAGACGCATATTTCATTCGCGTGGCCGTCGATAGCTGAAATGAAATATGGCGGCCGGCCTCGCGCGTATACCGCCAAGATTATTATAGGAACGCGCGCAACACACTGCAGCGCCTTTCATATTCACCCACAGAAATTGTTCCCGATTTAAATGGAATATTCTATGAAAGAAAATTCTGAAGAGAAATAAAAATAATCCCGTCACTGTCGAGAACTCTCATTTAAATATGACGTGAAGTCAGCGCGAGTGCTCGTAAAACTGAATTTACTTCCGAGTTACGACCCCTAATTAAAAATCGACGACCTACTGCCCGAGCGCTGCTGCAAGACTGTTCTATAGCTTAGTTTGCTTTCTATAAACTATTCACAAACTAAATTGCCTCGATGGTGCTAAAAAACGTCCGGAATTTACCTAGCGCATAAAACGGAACGCTTAGTTTAAAATTCAAATTCGGAACGTCTAACACGGCGGCGGGCCGGCTCAGTCGATTTAAGTGCAAATACGGCCGAGTGCGGGAGTCCTAGCCGGACATTTGCTATGGTAATGAGCGGGGCGCACTCTCCGCGGCCGGGTAATTGTATTCATGGTGCTACAATGGACCGGTGCACTGTACAAATAGCGAATTACGCCCGCCTGAATAAAATAAATGTGGACTCTAGCGGGGTTTTTCTTAATACAATCTGCGCTGTTCCATTTACATAAATGCAAGCGAAATGGAGGTGGATAGTATTTAACCATGCGAGAAAATGTGTAGATACTCAAATGTTTATCTTATATATTATATTAAAAACATTGTATGACAATTTACACGCTCATAGAATAGGTAAGTCATTTCCCGTTGTCCATGTTATTGTTGACAATGGATGTTAGATTAGTAATAATAATTTATATTAAACTGATACTTAACAACGTGGACAACGAGAATGAAGAAAAAATATTTCATTCGGCTCTCGTTCTGGATATTCTAGTCTCGAACCCCGTTGAGAACACTATCGAAACATGGGTTAGTAAGGTCGGTCATTGACTTTATAACCTACATGATATGATGCGAATCTAAAACAAAAATATAAACTTGAAATAAAAAAAACTGCTAAGTGATCTACAACGACTCATACATAGAGTTACAAATTTCCATGAATATCAAGGGGAATTAATTTAACTTGGCAAGTTAATTATTGTCGCACAAAGAGCTTTGTTCTTCGGATCACGAGGATCCAATCGGACTCCAACAACTGCTGGATTTGACGGCATTGAGAACGAAGAATGAACGAGTGAATCAGTGAATGAAATTAACTGGTTCTTTGTAAGATGTTCAGATGTTTGATTTATGACATTTTGACAGTTAGATGTGCTCTGGTTCACCGAAGGGCTCAAGCCTACTCTGAATGAAAGTGATCAGGATCACGCTGGTCTATAGTGTGAATAAATCAACTTCACACACTTTTGAATTTCTCTGCAGGTTTGTTTGTGCTTCTTCACGATATTTTCCTTCACCATAAAATCGGTAAATAAACGTATTCTGAATTCGAAATTTGAAAACACTTTGTGACGTAGTGGGGATGAAACAAGTGCTAAAAATCAATGTTTTATAACTTCAAGTTTTATAAGGACTGATTGCAGCTTTTATGAAAATGGGGTACTACCATATTATCGATCAAATGGTATCTTGCAGATCTTATTTTGTAAAATTTAAAATACTTACCTTAGCATCTATCTACATATTGGAATCCTGCAAGTTTGTTAGAAAAAATAGTCACCTATACTCCCCTCTAGAAAATAAAAATAAAAGGAATAATAGAGACCAGAATAAATTAAAGAAACCATTCACGAAGTTAAAATTGGTGTCTTCTAGTCCTCATCATATGGCCATCAAAATATACAATCACATACCGAATGACTTAAAAACCATAGAGAAAGAACCACTATTTAATAATCATTTAAAGAATTTCCTCATTGACAAATGCTATTATGATGTTAAAGAATTTTTCAATGATAAATTAAATAAGTAAATTGTTGCTTTAATAACATTAGTATTTTTAAGTATTCAATCAATTTTTTAGTGACATTAATATCTTTGAATATAATTTGGTAATGTTTGAGTAAAGTCTAGTCTTATTAGCATATTATTATTTTTTTTATATTTTTTTTTTATAGTTATTGAATTTCATAATGCAAAATGGTATAATTTTATTACTTATTTTATTGTTGATATTACTTATATAATTTAATTTATGTTTAATTTAGTCACTTTATAAATTTAATATTTTAATGCATAATTATTGTGATTTAATAGGTATAAATGGGCAACTGATTGTCCTCTGCATGTGTTGCTGTGCCCTAGCAGGGTGTCACAATGTACTTACCTTTGTTCTACCACCTTGTGAAAATTTTGTGACTTGCAATAAATTATTATTATTATTATTATTATATTGCTGCCTACGGTTCGTAGCACCGTAGCACAATAACTACGTAAAACTCGTAGCGGACCTCTACGTGAAAATTTCGTAGCAACAATTTTATAAGTTCGATTTAACTTTTTGTTTAAATCTATAAAAAAAACATAGAGTAAATAATAATTATTTGTTTTAAATACGCTATAAACAACGTTTTTCAATTTAACATCACCAGATTTTATGTTCATACGCACGTAAATCGCAGCATTTCAAAAGCGAATATAAGAAATATCTTTTATTTCCTTAACAATTCTCGCTAAGCTTTTGAGAGTACTGTAGTTACACAGTACGAGAATTCGTATACAAAACGAACGCGCATTTTCGGAAGCTGGAATTTTCCGGGCTGGCTTTGGGAATGACTTTCTCATACACTGTGAAAATTTTCGCCCATTCAGTTCACTCCACTCGTGAGAGTACTAGGGCTGGTAGATTTTGTTCTCCTATTTGATGTTATTTTTGTCAACTTAAAACATTATTTACGGGTTACTACAAGGGGCTCCGTGATCCCTACTTTGGAGATAAAAGATACTCAGGAATAAGTTCACGATCATTTATTCTACGACTCTACAATTAGATATATGTGTCACCGTTAGATTGTGAACGCCGTTAGTTTATAATCTTACTCGCGATATTATAAACTTACGGAAAATTGTGAACTGAAACCAACCTTTTGCTTACTTTTCTTGATTCACGGTCTCTATACCTCTATTGTAGTGCTATAAACTAACAACTAACAACAATATAACTCTATTACAACCCGGTCTAATATTTTAATGTACCTACTTATGAATGAGTTCTTCAAACACTTTGGACAAGGCAACTGCTTCACTTTCAATTTTAGCGCTGATGTGGGATGGTGACTTGTGAAACTTATCTTGTGAGGAACTATCCTGACACATTATACTCATAGGTATAGTGAATGCTTGTAAAATCGACTACAAACAGCGCTACAAAGTAGTTATCAAAATTGAGGAACTTAGCCTTGTTTACTTGGCCTTTATCTGCATACATTTTGTAGATAACTAGAGTTCTAGTTATAGCGATAAAGATAAAAATGTTTTTATTCGAAGTAAGATTTAGCGTTGGAGCAGACGGGTTCTCGAATGGAGACCACGTCTCGGAAAACGTAGTGTGAGACGCCTCCCTGCCAGGTGGACTGATGACCTGAGGAAGGTCGTTGGTGGTGGCTGGATGAGGAAAGCGGGTGAGCGTGCGCTTTGGCGTGCCCTTTTGGGGAGGCCTAAGTCCAGCAGTGGACTGCAATAGGTTGATTGATTGATTAAAGATTTATCAAAATCATTTTTCGACGTCAAATCTAGCTAGTTAAAGGACAAAAGAAGTTTGTTCCTGGTAGGCACGTACACGACAAGTGTACGCCCTCTCTGGAGAAGTACGGCCAGAATAAACTCCACAGGACTCGTATCTTCTGTACTTTTCTTTTCTATAATGCGTTTTCTATAATCAGCTAGAGTGCCAGGACGTGTCAATGTACCGAGCAAGGTGACACAGTTCGTCGGGGACGATCTCCGAGGTACTTAATAACATCAGTGCTATGCTGCAGTTCCTCGAGGAAATCGGGTGGCTCAAATAGTGAAAACCACCCCCAAACGCAAAAAAAACGCGAAATAGGTGCAATAGGCGTTGAGTTGCGAAAACCAGCCCGATACCATACAATATCATATCAACCAGTCTGTGGCAGCCCTACGCACAGTAAACCGTCAGCGACTTGGCACGGGCTTAATATTTTATTCGGCGTCTATACATTGCGTGATTGAGCCCATAAACCGCTAATAGCTGAGCAGCGTCTGCTAGCTGCTGCAATATGATACTTTATAATGAGGGGGGCTTCAAGTGGTGTTCGTAATATTCGCATGGGATGCGTACAGAGTAACTGAATAACTTGCACAATCATTTAAAATAAATTACTTAAAATCTGGACAAATTGGAAAAGTTAGTTTTGTTTTAGTTTTCAACTTTTACTGGTGATATAGTATTGTATTATAGGACAAAACCTTTTGTATATACAATATGTTAGAAAACATACAAGGTTATCAGTGATCAAGTCAACATGTATGAAGTCAAAAAATATTTTTGCGAATTTTGTAAACTTGTGGACAAATTCATCATGGGCTGAACTACCACTCGAGAGGTTTTGCTTTATTTTTCTAACACGTTGTATAGCAAGGCGTGGGTTGCTAACACGTTGTAATGTTACTTTTATTGTGCAATAAAGTGTTTACATACATACATACGTTGCATAGCAAGGCGTAGGTTGCTAATACGTTGCATAGCAAGGCGTGGTGGGTTGCTGACACGTTGCATAGCAAGGCGTGGGTTGCTAACACGTTGCATAGCAAGGCGTGGGTTGCTAACACGTTGTAATGTTACTTTTATTGTGCAATAAAGTGTTTACATACATACATACGTTGCATAGCAAGGCGTAGGTTGCTAACACGTTGCATAGCAAGGCGTAGTGGGTTGCTGACACGTTGCATAGCAAGGCGTGGGTTGCTAACACGTTGCATAGCAAGGCGTGGGTTGCTAACACGTTGCATAGCAAGGCGTGGGTTGCTGACACGTTGCATAGCAAGGCGTGGGTTGCTAACACGTTGCATAGCAAGGCGTGGGTTGCTAACACGTTGGATAGCAAGGCGTGGGTTGCTAACACGTTGCATAGCAAGGCGTGGGTTGCTAACACGTTGCATAGCAAGGCGTGGATTGCTGACACGTTGCATAGCAAAGTGTGGGTTGCTAACACGTTGCATAGCAAGGCGTGGGTTGCTGACACGTTGCATAGCAAGGCGGGGGTTGCTGATACGTTGCATAGCAAGGCGTGGGTTGCTGACACGTTGCATAGCAAGGCGTGGGTTGCTAACACGTTGCATAGCAAGGCGTGGGTTGCTAACACGTTGCATAGCAAGGCGTGGGTTGCTGACACGTTGCATAGCAAGGCGTGGGTTGCTGACACGTTGCATAGCAAGGCGTGGGTTGCTGACACGTTGCATAGCAAGGCGTGGGTTGCTAACACGTTGCATAGCAAGGCGTGGGTTGCTAACACGTTGGATAGCAAGGCGTGGGTTGCTAACACGTTGCATAGCAAGGCGTGGGTTGCTGACACGTTGCATAGCAAGGCGTGGGTTCCTAACACGTTGCATAGCAAGGCGTGGGTTGGTTTCAGACGAGAGTGAGTTCTAAAACATGCAAATATCAATAAAATGCAAGTAAAAGATAGATAGACAGATAAATCGTTTATTTGTACATGCAATACACAGTTTTAACAGTATGTTAAAAACATTAAATATTACACAACATATTATATAAGAAAAGCTTTGCCTCCCTGTTTAGGAACAGACTCCATTGTGAAACAGGTACAAACGTTTTGTTTTTTCTCACATGTCACCAAAATAACCATCAATAATATCCTTAACATGCTCTATAAAAAAAACTTGTACTGTGCCTATGTACAGGGTGTATATACCTCATGCAATTCAACGAGCCGTCGAATAAGACATATTGCCAGCCGTCCGCGGAATGCAAGTCACTGTGTTTTCACTGTTCGCAAAACTAGGCCACTGCTTCTTTCAGCTATTCAGAGCATCGATTCTATGGGCTAAAAAGGTCTTTCCACCCTAGTTCAGAAAACCATTATATACTACACGTGGTAGATGAGGCTTATTCAGAAAATTAGAATCGAATCGTGTGCGAAGCTTGAAGCTCGAAGTTTGTGCGTTTTTTATCGCCTTTTAGGAATAAAAAAGATATGTAAATTTTAGAACTGTCCATCATAAAATTTCAATATTATAGACACGTCGCTTAAGGTCAAAATCGATTTTGTTATGTAGATCTTCTATCAGTTCATAAATAAAGCTATGTATGATGATGAAGATCTTTCCGACCGTTTTTGGTAATGGCGACCACTAGGAGTAAAAAAAAAATGCTATAATTTTGTTTTTATTATTATTATTATTATTAATTTATTAATTAATTAGTTTTGAAATGAATGTTTCGAGGAGCCGTAGTATGCGGCCAGTTTTAGAATATGCGTATTAATGGGTAATATCAAATAAGATAAGACAAGAAATTTATTTGCAGAACACTAAAACATGCATACACAGAAGTTACGGAAGAAAGAAAGTGAAGTAGGTACATACAATAACAAACAGTGTGGTTCTTTTTATAAAAACTGTATAGCGTAGTTTGCTAAATGTTTTTCAGGTCAACAAGTTATTTCTATTTTATAACAGCCCAAAGAGATAAACACAAACCATCTTTAGTTTATCCTAAAATAACAAAAGATAACTGTTAGGGTCATTGCCTTCTGTTTAGTCGTAGTTTGATCTCCACATCGCACTAATGTGATATTTTTATAATATTGTAATTTCGGCCAATTCGTACTGGGCCTGCATTGGTTGATCAACAGAATATTTTCGTTATATACTCACAATATTATGTCCATCCATTTAAATTAAAATATTCCCTAACTTTTTAAATAGGTTAAGAATTTGTTTGACTTCGTAACCCTAAACTGGCTAAGGTTAGCTCCTAACACGCTCTTATTCCGACCGAAGAAAATTAGTTTGGCCGAGATCAGAGGAGCGGCGGCTAAATGAAGAAGTTTTTAATTAAAAATATTAACTTTAAGGGTTCTGCCGTCTGGGCTCTGGCCCTTCGGACATAACCAGCGCCAGCAACCCTCGTAAACTTACACATTTAATTTTATCTTCACGTCCAAATACTCGTATAAAAATAAAAATTTGACGAAACAAGGATCTTTCGTCGAAAACAGAATTAGTTCACTTTATTGGAAACTAGGTTTCGAAAAAAGTTAATGATTCTGTTTTTAAAACTGGTTTCGAAACTAGACTCATGTGGGACGCATGGTCAACGACCAACATCACTAACTCGAATATTGTCGCTCCCTGACATCAAAAAAGTAAGTACCAATAAAGTTCTTAAAAAAATATATAATATACAGATGTTTTATGAAAATTGGTTTGGTTCGGTCTGTCTATATACTTAATTCTAATTGGTGAATTATTGACATGTAACCAGACCAATTCTATGTACAGGTTTACAGCCTCAGGTCTCATTATAAAGCTCATGGCTGAATTTTGAACTGGGGAGTAATGAAGATAAGGTATCTGGAGAGGCACAAAAGATCCCATAGGGTCGAAGTACTCCGAGACTCTGAAGTCTCGGCCCCTTCAAAGATAAGATAAGATCTCATCTAACCTAAATTCATAACAAAATGTTAATTTGTATGCGGACCAGTTTAGGGTCACGGACACAATATTTATATTTGTCATTGTCATATGATTGGTCCATTATTAATTGTCGTTTTTTTCTCATTATTAATGCAACGTAATGTTTTTTGTCTTTGACCACGTCTCGGGAAACGTAGTGTGGGACGCCCCCCTACCAGGTGGACTGATGACCTGAGGAAGGTCGCTGGTAGTGGCTGCATGAGGAAAGCGGGTGATTGTGCGCTTTGGCGTGCCCTTGGGGAGGCCTACGTCCAGCAGTAGACTGGCAATAGGCTGATTGATTGATTGAATATTTTTTGTAAACATCTAGTATCAATTCTGGACAATTTCTTTCTTTCTTTGTTAGATCTCTACGTCCTAAATCCAGAGTATCAAAATCGAACTTGATACGGAGCCTTTTCTTTTCTTGTGCCTACCAACTGCACCATTGGAAAAGCTCTAGAGCAGTAATTACCACGGCTGGACGTTACATTAAACGGTTCAAAGAGTATCGGCATTAAATTAAAACTCTCATTAGGGAAATTTAAGCTTTTTAACTTTTAAATTTAAAGCATATTTTTATGATACTTTTAAATACTTACATGTATAGTGTTCATTAAAAATGGGCAAAACGTAGAGGTAAAGGTAATGAAGTGTTGTTGTTTGAGTAATGACAATTTAATTTATCACAAAGTATGTACCGACACACTCCTGCGAAGAAATTCAAAGGTTGTGTGTGAAGTCGACCAAACCGCACTGGGCCAACGTGGTCGATTAAAGCCTAATCGCTTAATTCAGAGTATTCTCGAGCCCCTCGGTGGGGTCGTATATGAGTTGTTGATGAACCGGCACAGATAATTATAATACCAGTCAACCTTTGATGAAACATAATACCAGACAACCCGGACCTCAAGAAAATATCTTATGTTACATAGCAATGTAGGTGTCCCTACGTCTTATATAGTTTGTAGGTAGTTGCATATTCTTTAAAAGATATAAGCAAAGAAAAACACACCACATACAAAACGAGCATTATAATGAGACCCGATGACTTGACAAATGTAAATAAAATTTATATTTCTCCTCACACCGTATTCTTTTAAAAGAGGCATTTCGCAACGTGCGTACCTATAGTTATGAGTATATGTAGAATACAATACAATACAATCACAAATTACGTAGGTACCGGCGCGCATTTTGTGATACAATTATACTTTATTGACACCAAAAAGTTACAGAAACACAGTACATATAAGTATAGAAGAGTCAAAAGTAGCAACCTTTTTCAGGCAGCCTTTGGGTATAGAAATAGCATAATATAGAAAAAAAGAAGCGGGTTGGTGGTAGCAATAACGTTGAACATAAACTTCATACAATAGTTAACTATACTTATAGAAAAATACATACATTACACAAATACCTAGACCCCAAACATCTTAGCTGCAAACCCGAACTTGCGAACAGCTGCATGAAAACAAAACCGGATTCAATACAATGTTGGCATTGTACGACTAATAAATAAACAACTTTACACACTCTCTAGGCAGGTTTACACCACGACAGTAAATCGAGAGAGTACCGAAGTTCACAACATGCTTCTAGTGGGGACTTCAAAAGTTTCTTGACATTTTTTTTTCTTCACTTAGTGTCAATGAGAAGACAAGCTGGCACCACAAAGTAGGTAAATCGGCGCGGGGCCCCAGACCAGACAGAGAGTCCACTCAGAAAAAAACGCCAAACGCAAAATTTCACGCACGCACACATTGATGTATCCACGCAGTTCTCAAACAGTGTGCAAACAGTGCTCCATAGCGTTTGCCCAAAGAGTGAGGAGAGATTGAGTCCAGCAAAATGACGTAATTATTTTTGGAGATGGTGGGAGTGGCCCTTCTGTAAGCTTTTTATTTTGTGCTGGTAGTGAATTGCGCCAAAATTTTTTTTTTACTTTTTTTGTCTGTGGTGTCATTTAGTTCCAGTTTATAATTCAAAATCTAACCAAGACCGGGTATAACCGGGCAACTAAATTAATAATATTACTGCCTTTGACAACGCTTGAGTACATGCCTTAAATTATGATGACAGCGTTTTACTATATAGGCGTGTATTTTCTCGTTGTCCTATGATCCTAGAATATGATATTCTACTGTTACGGTGTGAACAAGCCTTCAAGAACAAACCTTGGGCCCGAACACGACCCTAACACAAACAACACGAAGTTCCTGCAAAATTAAACACACTGGACGATATTGAAATTCAGTGCAAATTCATCGGTACAGTCAGACAAAAAATCTGTATGCAAATGAAACAATAAATCTTGCAAATACACGTCGTATCGGTGTGTTTCCAATGGGCACGTACCGTCGGCAGCATAAGAACGTTAATTTATTTTCTGACTCCAAGCGCGAGTAATATGAAAATTTACTCCGTTTTGAGAGAGAACAGACGAGCAAATAATGTACTTATACACTTTTGACATCTTACTTCACGAAAAAAAAAACTATTTGCCATACATAATATTACTCGCTTGCAGTAAGTATAAAAAAACCACTCATGAAACAATTAAAATTACAAACATTACAATAATTTTATTTTTCGTTATTTTTAGTAGGTAATAACGTGAAAATTAACTGAAAACTGTTTCAAATTGCTGAATTGCTTCTTCGATCATCTATGCGACGTGATTTCAGTTTTAACAATGACTCTAAGCCTTTATCTCAGTGCTATGAAGTGTGGTGATCCTCATGTCACACACAGCTATAATGTGTACTAACTAGACCCTAACTCTAGTTAGTACACATTTTCTCTTTTTCTTTACTTTTGTTTTTTGTCTTCTGTTCTCTACTACTTGTTTTTCTTTCTTTTTGTGTATGTACATGTACGTACCTTCCCTTATTAAATGTTTTATCTATCTATCTATCTTCTTGACGATTTTTTTCAGCCAATTTACGCATTGCGTTATCTTGTTCAGTACGTTGCAACATGTTAGTTGCTTCGCATAGAAAGTATCGCTAGTAAACGCGCTGCGAAAAATCGCCGTTTCGAACGAAAGGCTTTTAGTCGCAAAATCGCTCGTCTACCCAACCCACCCAGTTGGCCGGTTTAATTGGAACACAGAGGTGGATTTATCGCCGGATCTCCGTTATCGTATTACCGCCCAATCAAAATTATATTTCAATCAGTAAATTTATTCGCGACCGACATTGTTTCCACAACACTCATAAACTCTTGATTAACTGTTCTTAAATTGATTGTTTTAACTGACTCTTTCAAATAACTGACCGTTTAACGTTTCTTAAAAATAACAGCAGGTTTTTAATCAGAAGGGATCTTTAATGAAATAAAGAGGGATTTCTTTGACTAATACGACTGTAGAAAAAAAAATTGTAATGAAGTAGTCAATATCAACAGCGTCCACCGAGAGGCTCGAGCCTGACCTGAATTAGAGCGATCAGGCCTTAATCGACCATGCTGGCCCAATGCGAGTTGGTCAACTTCACACACAACCTTTAAATTTCTTTGCAGGATTAAATGAATGTCTTCCTTCACCGTAAGAGCTTCGAATAAACGTACATAAATGAAATCAACATTCAAAACCACATTGGTACGTGATGGGGATCGAACCCGCGTCTCCCGGATGGAAGAGAACGGCCCTAGCCACTACAACACCGACGCTAAGTACTTAGACAATATATTTTTATATTTTATTCAAATAGTATTAAAATACCCTTGAATTTATTGATAAACAAGTCCTTGCACTACTTTGCATTGTGCTATTTTATTCTTTGTTAATTTGAAAATGTGACAAGGTGATTATAAGATAAAACTATAATCGTGATAAATTTATTATACCTAAAAAACAATAATTACATGTTATAAAAATACTACTATAATTATTTATATGATTAATTTTTTAGGATTCAATGAATAGAACACAGATAAAATATGATGCTGATTGTTATTAATTCATCACCAACAGCTCACGACTTACGTCACCACCGAGGGGTTCGAGCCTACCCTGAATTTGGGCACACAGGCCTTCGTCGAGCCACCGCGCTGGCCCAGTGCGGATTGGTCGACTTCACACCCAACCTTTCAATTTCCTCGCAGGATTGTGCAGCGCCTTGTTTTCCTTCACCGTAAGAGCGTCGAATACACGTACATATGAATTAGAAATTCGAAATCACATTGGTACGTGGTGGGGATCGAACCCGCGTTTCCCAGACGGAAGACAGCGGCCCTAGCCACTAGACCATCGACGCTCATTCTACTTTAAAAAAAAAATAACAAGATATAATTTTATTGTAAAATAGTTAAAAAAAAAGTAGTAGTCATTTAAATAGTTCTACATTAGAAATTTTGTTCTGTCATTCTTACCGAGCGCTCTTTAAAACAACATAGGCAAAGTCGCGGGCACACAACACAACTCTATAAATAATACTGTGTAAAATTGTATGTATTAAAAAGTAATTGACAGTTGTGTAATTATCTCAAATACAAAAGTTATCTCACTGTGTACTTACTGACCAGATAATTAACCTGATTACCATAATAATAATAAATATCGCTTGCTAAGGTCATTATAAACAAGTCTTTTCTACGTCTCATTTGAATCCGTGCATTTGCTTAGTTTACATACAGATTTGAATTGGGCGTATAGATCAGTGACGCCATTTTAAAAAAATACGTAACCTAATTTGATAAATTGTTTATTTTGTTCGACAGAAAAATGTTGGTGACTTTACTCGTTTTGTTCTTTAGCTGTGCTTTATTTCTATTATTTTGCAAATGGCGGAAAGTGAAATCATTTTGGGCTGTAAGGAATGTTCCGCACGACCCTCCACACCCGATTCTTGGAAGCCTCACTTACATGAATAAGCAGAACGCTGTGAGTATTTATCTTTATAATTATATCATGTGAATTGTAAGGCCAATGGCCGACCTTACAAACCCAAAAAAAGCCGCCAAAGCGAATTAAAAGCTATTAAGTACTATTATTATACAACGTATTAGTTACTAGAGAGCGTCGGTGGTCTAGTGGTTAGGGCCACTGCCTCCCGTCGTCCGGGAGACGCGCCTTCGATCCCAACCACGTACCAATGTGTTTTCAAATTTTGAATTCATATGTAAGTTTATTTAACGCTCTTACGGTGAAGGAAAACATCGTGATGAAACCTGCACACTCCTGCGAAGAAATTCAAAGGTTGTGTGTGAAGTTGACTAACCCTCACTGGGCCAGCGTGGTCGACTAAGGCCTAATCACTCTTAATTCAGAGTAGGCTCGAGCCCCTCGGTAGGGACGTATATGAGCTGTTGATGATAGTTACTTCGGATTACTTAATTGTTACACAAATCAAGACACAATAAAACATTTTAAAACGTACTTGTGATTTGGTCAGATTAGTTTGTATGACTATTTTTTATTTGAGACTTTGTAAAAGTTGTAGCACAAAATTTTTTCAGTTATATGAACTAAAGGTCCACCCGAGAAGCATTGCATATAAGTATGCAGTAGTTAACAAGTTGTAAATAAGATTGGATTTGACAGGGCGAGTGGATGCGCGACATATACACGAACTTCAAGAAAACCCCTTACGTCGGTATCTGGTTGCTATGGAAACCAGCGCTGGTCATCAACACCCCGGAGGTCGCGCGAAGGGTCCTCGTGAAGGACGCTGACATCTTCCGCGACAGGAACCTTGGGTCAGGGAAGAGTGATCCCATTGGTGGGCTGAATATCTTCACTGTTAATGTAAGTTTTCAAGGAAGAATAATGTCATCAGTCTCAAATAAAGATTGGTTCAGTTTCAAAATTAAATAAGTTTAAAATAAAGAAAAGTCAATTCTATCATACCTAAAGAGTTTAGTTCGTCTTGATTTAATTTGATTAGTAGTACACTCACTGTACAAAGTTTTTGTGGTGGTGACTAGTGACTAGACCCATTGATTGATTCTTAAAATGCGGAAGTAAACGTGATGAATCATAGTTTCGGTTCGAGAATAGACATTTTTATCAAATTTTATTTTTAGTTTTTCTAAATTTAATTTTATTTTATTTTGAGTTTTTTTGACCTGTTTTAAGTCGTCATTTGGTTCCAAATGAGATTCTAAAATGTCTTCAGTAGGTGAAATCGCAGCTAATTTGTCAATTTGTCTCCGAAGATCTTGGACAGATTCATTAGCAGTAGTACCTCCCCTAACAGCAACTTCGTATTCGAGTTCAGCTTTTTGTAGCGATAAAAACTTGATAGGATAAGACATTTCGATTCAGCGGTGTAGTAAGCGTTGCAAATTTATATTAAGCTAAATAATTTACAGAAGAAATTTAATATATTTTAAAAACCAACAATTAGTGCAAGTACAGAATTAAAATATTATAATTGAAGTAAGTACCAGAAGAAAAAGTACAAAATCATCTATAGTTGTATTATGATTGAGCTTAAAACTAATGATAGTAATCCCACTACAAGGAAACTTACCACTAAAAGCACTATTAGATTTTGCAGAAGACCCAACACCAAAGATAACCATAAAATACCCAGAACAATAAAGCGAACTCGGATAGTTAAAATAAAAAAGTAGTAGGTGGCGCCACTGACACGATTAGGACGTGTTATAGGTACACCTGTACGTTCTTGAAGATTAGTATAGTAGTAAAATAAAAGAAGGTACTAGAATATTACAGTTTTTATTGAACTAAGCAAAGTAGTAGATCCCAGGGTATGGGTAAACGCTTGTTTATCCTAACTAAACCGAGTCCACTTAAAGTCTTTAGGTACACCACTTCCCTGCAAGTCCGGTCCGGCCAGGTGAAGTTGATGATGAAGTAGGTGATGATGATGATTCCGATGATGAGGTAGTGTAGGGAGTAGCAGTAGCGCGCAGCGTCCATAAAATTCTTGTTCCGGAAGGTCCCCGACTCGGGGAAAAACACCTTTTTAATATCTTTTAGATAATAATCAGCTTAAACATTTATTATTTTTGTAGAAATTAGACAATTAAATTCAAAGAACAAGATCTTAGGAAATTAGCAAAAATCAATCAATATCTGTGTTTCCTATAACGCCACCGAATCGAAAATAGCCGAGTCATTGATCGAGTGCCGGCTCAGAGCCGAGTAGTGACGTAACAAAGTGAACTCGAATCTAAAGTGCCTGACGAAATAAATAACGCAGAAACACTTCCGTATTAGATGTTTCTTAATTTTAGTAGGATTTAGATTTTGTTTATTAGATTAGTTTTTATATATTATTTTCCTATTTAGTATTTAGATTGAATTTGTAAAAAGAATTTTATAGTTAGTTTTATTATTTTACTATAAACTAGAATGTTAACGCAAGTGTAACGTAACCGTTACAATCTTTATCTCAAAGTATGGATTCTTGAACTTAAGTCACATTGACTGTGCTTGTGGTAACAGTACCGGAAGACGCAGCGTGGGCAGGTTCCCCATAAAGTGGACTAATGATCTGATGAAGGTCGCGAGAAACCACTGGATGCGGACAACGCAGATCCGGTCATTATGAGGATCCTTGGAGAAGACCTTTGTCCAGCATTGGACATCTTTCGGCTAAAAATGATGATGTGGACAGAAGGATAAAAATAGGTATAAATCTTATCTTAATATCCAAACACATAATTTCCTGTTAATAGAATTTCCTCGCCCTATATTGCTCGTTTGACTAGGAAAATGTGTATGATGTTTCTAAATTATTTCAGGACCCGCTTTGGTCAGCAATTCGAAGGCGTTTAACAACTGTATTCACAACTGCTAAAATGAAATTATATCAACCTTTGCTTGCGACTAAAGCAAAAGAATTGTGTCAGAGGATAAATAATGAGATGGACCAAAAAAAAGTAATTGATATAAAGGTAAACAGTATTTTTCGCATTCAACATCAACGGCCCGTTACAGTCCACCGCTGGACTATGAGCCTCCTCCACTTAAGTGTTTGGTTTTGCCATAATCTCCACGCTTGGCAGGCAAATTGGAGATCGCAGATTAAAAGGTTACTGTATCAGAGAGCGCTGCTGCCCGTTCCCTGTTCAATGTGTAGTCCCTAAGTCGCTTCTTACGACACCCACGGGAAGAGTAGGGGTGGGTGACAAATGTATTTTGTGGAGACCATCACTTTACGTGGGTATTTTTTCTAGGAAGTGTTAACAGACTACACAACGGACATAGTTGGCGCAGCCTCATTTGGTATCGAATGCAACGGAATATTGACTGGCGACTCCGCCATGCGGAAAGTCACTCGCGACTTCCAAACTTACAGCGTTTACAGAGCGATCGCTCATACGTGTATCTTCTTTGTGCCTGAATTGGTGGATATTTTCAGGTAAGCGCTCGACTCTTTTAATTACCCGATTGCTTCAGAAGGAAGGTTACCTATAATTTTCGATTTCACATTTTTTTTCTTCTTTTGACTTGTCAATCCTTATCTACTTTTTTGCAAGTTGATGGAAATTATTCGTTCAATCCAGATATTAAAACTAAAGGTTGCAGCCCTGAACGTGGCTCATTGAGTAGTTCTTTGAACATTTCAAGATGGAAGCGATGACACAGAATAAATAATAGTAGATGCTATGTCAAATTTGGTGACCTTTCGCAGTATCTTGATAATATGATTGGCAAATGCGACTGGCTGGTCCGATTACCCAAGAGCAGCAGGTTCAAATTCTGTCTAAAATCGCCAAAGTTTTGCATTTCGCTTCATTTAAAAGTATAAGAATATTCGGTATTGAGAAGCCACATTTAGAGTATTTAATCTTTCACAGATTCACTTTCTTCCCAAAAGATACAATGGTCTACTTCAGGAAGGTACTAAGTCAGATTGTGCAGCAGCGCGGGGGGTTCGACAAGCCCGTGACAGAAGTCAGGGATCTGGTTGATGCACTAACCAAGATGAAACAGGAAGAAGCTGACAACAAAGGTATTTATATTTCTTCAGTCATAGTAATTTCTATTATCTTTACATTTAAGTAGGTAGTAACTTGCCATTTGTGGTGATTTATATGGATCCAGTGATCTTTATATGGATACAGGTATCGAATATCTTTTAATACGTAGTGACTTTATTCTTTTACATGACGATTTTCTCATCATATCAACAGCTGGTGTGAGTCATAGACCTAGAAGTCCATGGTTTCAGTCCACTACAATTCTCCCATTAGATGTGAACTGATTGAGATTTGCAACTCTTTTCATCCAGTCGCTACAGCTACTCAACGTTATATTATTGGTCAAAACAAATCAAATCGAAATTGTTTATTTGCCAAAATAATGCAAACACAAGCTTAACAATTACTTGCGGACTCCGCACTAGGTGATCCTGTGTCGCGGCAGTTCAAACGACCGTTACCAAATTAAAATACATCCATTTATCCGCCTCCATTCAAGGACAAAATACACTGTGCCGGTGAGTATAGTTTTCCCAACAATACTACTAGGTAACTATGTGACCTACTGACTATACGATAAAGTTTATTAGGAATATTGAATTTTCAATGAATTATTGCGGTCTGGGCTCGATTTCTCAGGTATTTTCTTTATATCATCTGATTTGAAAACTGCTGTACCGTCCCGCGTTATCGTATTATGTGTCCATTTTTTGTCTTTGTGTATGATAATGAGTACCATGGTACCATAGTACCGTGTTTTTTTTATTTGTTCAAGTATTCACAATGGATCTCCTGACAGCACAAGCAGCTATTATGGTCCAAGGAGGGTTCGAGACTTCAGCTGGCACTTTGACCTTCCTCATTTATGAATTGGCTTACAATTTGGAAGCACAAGTAGGAATACCAACTTGGTTATACAATATTGAGTGAGACTTATAATTAAATTTATTTCATAAATAGATCGACAAAATGTAAACAAACTTGAAGAAGATTTGTGCAATATTGACTTTGACCCAGTTTATGAATGTGCTGACGCGGATGTTTGCATGTCATACTTTATTTTGTGCCTATTGCTATTTTACTTTAATTTATTTATATTTAACATGTAATTGTTTATATTTATATAAGTAGTAATAATATTTAAGTCCTGTTTTTAGCCTGAGATACAGGATTTTCCTAGTTCAGGCTCGTGCTGTTATTTTCCCTTTGTATTTATTTAGTCTGTAGTAGTTTTATTGTACATATTACTCAATAATTTTATTCTTATTCTTCTATAAGCAATGGAGGTAATAGTAGCATAAAATTGTGGCGTTAATCATAGTACAAGATCTAAGACAATATCTTTCTCGTTCGTGTAATTGCTATGTTTTGGAGTCTTTGTCGAGCAGTGGAGTCTTTCGGTTAATGATAGCTAATTATAAAATATAGAAGATGGTAAATGGGGTGCTCAGCCATTTTGAGTTGATTTGTCATTTGGGACTCACCAAAATAGTCATTATTTATCCATTCTGAGCCAGAGTCAAAATATTATATGATTTGAATCTTTTAATATTTGTCTTTTTAGGAAAAATTATACGAGGAGTTGATAAATATCAAAGAAAATCTCGGTGGAAAAGCTTTCGATATGGATAGCCTACACGAAGCAGTGTATTTGAATTGTTTAATAAAAGGTTTGCAAATTATTTGTCTTTTAGTAAATTGTCATTTATAACAAGTTGGTGTAAGTTGGTATACGACAAATAATTTAATGTTGAATCCCAAGAAAACAAAACAATAATATAATATATTATTTTATATTATTTTGACAGAAACTCTACGGAAATACCCACCAATGGGCTGGCTGGACCGAATCGCGAATAAAGAGTACAAAATCGATGACAACTTGACCATTCCCGCGGGAACAACGGTGTACGTGAACGGAGTGGCAATGCAGGTGGACCCGGAATACTTTCCGGAACCAGAAAAATTCATACCGGAAAGATTTTTGCCGGAAAACGAAAAAGATATAGTTCCGTTCTCATACTTACCCTTCGGAGAAGGCCCTAGGTCATGCATTGGTGAGAATTATTTTAATTTTACAGAAAATGACAAAATGGTAGAAAATATAGAAGAAATACCATAACTATTTCACCTAGAAGAAATTCTGGTGGGGGACGATGCAGGCAAACAAAAATCACTTTGTAAGACTGGCCCAGGATTACTTAGGTTATTATTATATTAAGGACAGGCAGCATAATATTGCTGATAGGCTGGTTATTATTTATTATTAATCATTATTATTTGTTTTTTCATTAAAAATTTAAATGAATTACAATGAGTAAGTTTAACTCACGCAAATTCAAGTGACCATAATATCACAGTTCTTATTAATTTTACACCGTCTGTTTTTAGAAGCGATTACTGATGGCGCGGAGACAACGTCTTTTGGTAGTTTATTATTTATATAACAAGCAGATTAAAATAATTGTCCATAAAAAAAGATGATGACCTTAAATCGTTGGTTCGGGCTATAATCTAATTATAGTTTACATTTCACGTGAGCCATAGAAGCCCTTAACAGTATCACAACTCGGACATTTCACTCATCCCACACTCGTAGGATAAGAATGAGAAGTCGTAGCCAGCTAGTTTATGTATGTTTCCTTCACCAGGTCGTCGCTTCGCTCATCAGACCATGAGGTTCGCGGTGGCCGAAATAGCATTACAGTACGAAATTCGTCCACGACCAGACATGCCAAAACCCAACGACTGCCGACTGACGAAGCGCTCTGTCTTCCTGATGCCCGGAGAGTTTCTCTCAGTGGAATTCGTACCAAGAACTAAAACATAAACATATTTTCTTGAGACTTTATTGAATAATCTTATTTACTGACCTAATGTAACCTTTCAAATCTTGCATGCTATACATTCATAATTTTAATGAATTTCAATAACGTCACTTTTGTTTTTAAACTTCTGTGTATGGTATGGAAAGACTACATACAATCAATGACACGACAAACCGAGAACCGATTTAAAAACTTTTGGTGCCAATAATGGAGCCGCTAAAGCCTTCTTTTTGATTCGATGGTTTTAGATTTTAGTGGTCCTAAGCAATAAATAGATATTCTAATAAAAAAATCGTAACTTTATCAGTTTTTTATAGTTGTACCTGGGGGCCGTTTCACGCAGCTTACAAGTTACAAAATACAAGTACAATTCGACGTACATTGCGTAGACGATAAGAGAAAACGATAAGGGTTTATAGTTTAGGCGAATTGGCTACGCAATGTATATCAAATTGTAACTTGTTACTAGTAACTTGTTGCTTCGTGGAACGGGGCCCTGCTGTTATGAAGTAACATACTCTGAGTGCAACGAGAGTGAGCAATTATTAGGATGAGCCCCTGACAAACATGCGAGCATTCTCAGCGAAGCTATTGTCTATACGTCGTCCCTCTAAAGAGAAAATCGAATAATAAAATTTGGAGTAACACAAAAAAATATAAAGAAATAAATTACAAAAAGTCTGAAAAGGATGCTGTTGCAAAGCTGACTTACCAACGTCTTTGCTTTGCAATTCAGCTGATGTGAATTTGCTGCTGCAACTGCAATCCTTTTATGATATAAATTGCCACAAAAGTAGCATCCTTGTAGCGATTTTTGATAAAAAAAAAGTTTACTATAAGTATTAAGCTAAATATTTGTTTTAAAATGAATCGCATGCTAGTATTTATGTTAAGTACGATGATAATACGATGTTATTATAACCTTTATTATTGTCATAACGTCATAAGAGATAAATGATATTATACATACAATAAATAAATACGATATAGCCAATAACTTGGGGTCATAAAACCACATCACATCATACTAACGCGTCACACTATAAAAGTGAAAATATATTTGGATGTTTAGATGTTTGTACCGCTTTCACGCCTTAACTACTGAACGGATTTGGATGACATTTTGAATGGAGATAGTTTGTACCCTGGATGTTAATCCATATAAGATACTTTTTATGGAAAAAAGTCTTATTCCCACGGGAAAATCTAACACAACGCGGGCGTAGCCGCGGCCGGACCTCTAGTTGATAATAAAGCTAGCTTCGTTATTTGTACTTTTAAGAACGCACTGGCGGCATATCGTATAAGTGTGTATCCTTGACTCTTGCCATTATAATACAGCTCTCATCATCAACAGCTCATATACGTCTCCACCGAGGGGCTCGAGCCTACCCTGAACTAAGGCGATTAGGCCTTAGTCGACCACGCTGGCCCAGTGCGGATTGGTCGACTCCACACACAACCTTTGAATTTCTTCGCAGGAGTGTGCAGATTACATCGCGATGTTTTCCTTCACCGTAAGAGCGTCGAATAAACGTACATAATGAATTCAAAATTCGAAAACATGTTAGTATGTGATGGGGATCGAACCCGCGTCTCCCGGACGGGAGGCAGCGGCCCTAGCCACTAGACCACCGACGCTCATAATACAATCTACATCACTTGTATTGACTTGTGGAGTAAAAGCCGACACTCGAGCCCCGCTGATAGGAAAGTCAAACAGAAGTCGCGGGAACAGCTACGAACTTGTGTTTTTGTTTTCTTTTGCTTGTGTTTAGCTTCGTGACGACAATTCTTTTACTATAGACGTGCTTGTTTTTGTATAAAAAAATTGTTATGCAATGCAAAGATCTGATTAAAATAGGAAAATAATTTTAACCATAACACAGTGTCCAGATAATTATTATAGAAAATCGTAATGTAGATCGTAATTATGTTTTCTTATATTGACCACGTTTTTTTTCTCTTGTATAGTTTCCAAAAACTGCTATTTAGCCTGGCCTGTGACCATAATGCCCGGTACATTATCCATGTCTTTCCTTTTAAATATTTTTAATTGTTTACTTCTTTCCTATGAAATAAAGTAATTATTCATATTTATTTTCCAAAAGGATAAAGTATCTTAAAATTAATTTTGAATAGCTTTTGTGGCCGAGTGGTTGAGATTTCGCTGCTCATTACGGAGGTTCCGGATTCGATTCCCGGTGGGGACACTGTCAAGCAAAAATCTCTTTTTGAGACTTTTCTTAGTTTGATTAGGACTTTGCAGGCTGAATCACCCGATTGTCCGAAGAGAAAGATGATTCCGTGCTTCAGAAGGCACGTTAAGCCGTTGGTCCCGGCTTCTATATTAGTTATACGAGCCATATCAGTGGCCTTTAGCGGTTTTATAACACTGACACTAGGGTTTGTGAGGTCGGCTGTCGATCTTACAACGCACATAATTAAGAAGATGTATTTATTTATTCTTTAAAAGAATGTAGTTTTATCTATAAATTACCCTTTATATTTGCTAAGTCCCCAAGTTAGACTTCCCTGGCTATGTCAACCAACTTAAGGTCTATCCACTCAGTGGCATGTCAGGGACGTGGCAAATGTCATAGAAAATCGTCATCGTCACGAGTCGAAAAGTATCGGTACATAAATTTTCTATGACATTTGCCACGTTCCGGCCCCGTCCCTGACACGGCACTGAGCTGTGTGGATAGACCTTTAACATCCTTTTGTGGCAACCTGTGCTTAGAGCTTATGTCAAAAGAGGCAGCTTCCCAAATCTTCCGAGTCTAAGCTACGTCATTGGTAGGGTCGTAACAATCTGTGTGGCTATAAATTAGCGCGCTGATCCGCACTATTCCGCGGTTCAGTTATTAGCGGCGCCGGCGCTGTCGCACTAATCCTCGCTGATAGATCGTCGCACTACTGCTGACTAATGACGCTAATGGGAACAACTGGATCTGGGAGATACGTGCTTATTCCAGTTGGCGAATGTCAGCGAAACGGAACTGCTTCCAGCCGAGCGGGACACGCATTACGGAGATTCCTGGTTTCAAATGTTCGAATAAATATCTCTTTGTAAGACTTTCCTAAGTTTGGTTAAGACATTGCAGGCTAAATCACCTGATTCCGTGCTTCTAAAAGGACATTAAGCTTGCTGCTACTGCGTTATACAAGCCATATTATGTTAGTGGCCTTTGGCCGCGGTTCTATTAACACTGATACAGGGTTTGTGAGATTGGTTGTCGAAACCGGCCGCAGGATTGTTCGGTATATACGAGTAATTTGTTGATTGAAATTGGCCAATTGAAAAAGACTATTAGTACTTCGATTTGCTCTACCATAAGGTATCAGAGCAGGGTGTGTGAGGCGTGCGTTGGTGTAAGGTCAGTTATTCGAATTTATTTTTATTTAGCTATTATAAAATAAGATGTTATTTTACTTCAAACTTTAAGCTCTTGAAATAATACTTCAAAAACTTCTGAAGTCAAGTATTTTTTTTTACTCTTCTTCTTTCTTTCTTTCTTTCTTTCATCGTGTGACTGAAATTGCACTTTCTGTTTTAAAAACTTAAAAATTGTTTTTAGTACCTACGAACTAAAGATTAGCTACAGATTACTTACTGTTACTAGAAAGGACGTATTAATGATCCTGGTGGATACCAGCATCGGTCCATCCGGAGCATTCGAAAACTCCATAATAATCTTCAGCAAAGTTCACATTGAACAGAGTTCGCCTCATAAAACGTGAATGCATGCATGTACCAACGTGTAACTAAGTGAATGGAAGGATATAATGTACTTACAGTATCAGCTTCATCGCCAGCTGGCGACGCGCCAGCGCAGAATTCAATAACAAATTATTAGTTAGCGTTATTTAGAGCGTCCGCCAAATGGGAATACCGTATTCATCGCGTTTGCCGAAGCTCCGGGACATCGAATTTTGGATAAACACGACTTTCATATACGGGTTCAGTTCTACATTCTACCGGAATTTAGATCGGAACTATAAATTGAGTTTTGACAATCTTGTCTGTCTTTGCTGCTTTGGCATAGATAAAGTTCCAGTTATTTTATTCTGAGCAAAAATTGTGCAAGAAAGGATATTTTTGATATAATGCGAGTATTTGATAAGTAATGGTACCATTGTGCTATCTTCTCATTTACGTTCTCACGGAAGGGCCCGAGCCCTTATTCATGCTTTCCGTTTCCATGCGGCCACGGCTACTTTCCATTTTGGACATCGGACTTTATTCGTCCCACGCCGGCCCAATGCTAGTTTATGCGACATTATTTGTTCAGTTTTGGGTTATGATAACTCACATGATTGACTAACAACCATAAAAATACGAAGCTAAGCGATACAGTTTTTTAAATTGTGATAGAAAAGATTATCATTATCATCACCATTTCGTATTTGTCTCCACCGAGGGCTTGAGCCCATAACTTTGATTTTTCCTTGCTACAGCCCTGGTTAACGTGTGATGTGATTAAGACTAATTTACCACCCATGTTAATCATTTAGCAAGTTTGCTAAATCATGAGTCCCTGTTACGACTTCTAACTTCGTAGTTTAGGAGTTCTTGCGAGAATTAGTTGTGCGACTATTCGACTTTAATCGTCTTTAGTATAACGTCGCTATGATCTTGAGTATATTTCATTCATTCATTCATTCAATAATAGTCTCTGGTAAAAGTTCTATAATTTTTTTTATTATTATTATTATACTATGTCTACGCATAGTCTATGCCCAATAAATTCTAAGACGAAGACGAAGAAATAATCAGACGAAATTTCTCGTATTAAAATTAATGAAGTCGAAGACGATCAATCAAAATATGATATGACAAAAAGAGCAAAAATCTATAATAGAGTGTGCTAGCAAAAGAAAGGGTTTGATAACAGGTAGGAGTGGCTTCTATCATAAGCAATGTTTTTTTGATTCAGAATCAAAAACAATTAAAACACAAATAAAAACAGATTTATTGTTATAGCTCATTGTGTATCCTTTGGAAAATACAAAAAAAGAACTAATTACCCATCAAAAAGTACAAGTCAAAAATTTGCCAATAAAGCGCTTTATGTTATTCGTATTTATTTCAACCCATTTCAATGTTTTTGTCAGCTCATATAACTACACCGAGGTGTTCGTGTTTCAATCTAGTAGAATAATTTCAAAGACTTCACCGAAAACAAAACTGTGGTTTCGCCTTCGCCTTAAAGCGACGGCAAAAAACTGTTTTCTATTTTCTTCGGCCCGATCACAGCTCAGATAACTTCTTATTCAATTTTAATTCCATTTCCTCTTCCGCATTATCTATCTTCAGCTCCCGTCGTACTAAAGCGGCGATGTTTTCTGTTTTTCTCGGCTTTCCCGCCACTCGATCAATGTGCGATACGCCTGGCGTGCAATTTCCTGGCTGGAGTTCGGAGTCGTATTTCGGCTTCTATGTCCGGACTAGGATTATAATGTTTTTTTATGGCAGCTCGGGAGGATAGAGGAATATCAGGTTGGCTATACGTGCAGTTTATGGGGTACTTAGATTTCCTTCGGATAGCAACGATTTCCTGCTATTGGCGCTTATCAAAACGCGTAAATGAGGAGTTGGTATTAACTATTAACAGAAATGTAGGTATCTGGTAATTGTCACGCTCTTTATTACCATTAGGCGAACTATGTAATTTTTTATGCTTGCCATTATAAAATATCGTCATTATATTTATATCCGAAAAAACGTTTATTCGTTTTAGCAATACACACACATACAGAGTTCAGTAAACAATTAAGTTACAAGTCTACATACCTCGTAGACAGAGAATAATTATATTACGTACCAATGGGCTTTCGAATTTCGAATTCATATAACGTTTATCCAACGCTCTTACAATGAAGAAAAACATCGTGATGAAACAACCTTCACATTCCTGCTAATAAATTCAAATGTTGTGTGTGAAGTTGACCAACTCGCACTGGGCCAGCGAGGTAGACTAAGGCCTGATCGCCCTAATTCAGGGTAGGCTCAAGGCCCTCGGTGGGGGCGTATATTAGCTGTTGATGATGACATTCTAAGATCCACTTTGTAAAGTTGTGGAGAAGTAAATATTTTAGATTTATAGAAACAACCAAAAACTTAAACCTTCCGGCGGGACTTGAACCAACGACCTTCGGTCTATACGCAGCCAACGTGCTTACCAACTACACCACTGAGGGCATAGTGGCAGCGCCGAAATTTGCCCTTGCTTGTTTTCTATGAAATTATGACGTCACCATAATAGGCAACCACTTGGCACTTTTGTGGAGAAATAGTTCAGAACCACGAGCTGAACAACAACTCGAGAGGTTTTGCGTTATTTAGCTGTCACGTTGTTGTATACTAAAATGGTTACCGTAAGCGTATAAATCAGATATTACGAAACACAGTAGCCAGCGATGAGGGACGACCGGAGTTGGCTATCTTCCAATCCTCGGATACGCTGGCTCTTTGCTCCTAACTGTCTCGAGCCATTTATCTATCTCACTTAGAAACCTCCGTGGCCAAGTGGTTGAGATTTTGATTCTCATTAGGAAGGTTCGGATTTGAAACCTTGTAAGGACACTGTCAAGCAAAAGAGTTTCCCCAGTTTAGTTAATCACCTAATTTTCCGAAAAGAAAGGTGATTCCGTGCTTCGGAATTCTATATATATAGTCGTTACACGAGCCAAGTCAGTGGCCTTCGGCGGCTCTATAATACTGACACCAGGGTTTGTGAGGTCGGTTGTCGATCTTACAACCCACACGATGAAGAAGAAGACTTAGAAACCTTTGTAAGAAATTAATAGAAACTGTTTATATAAAAAAATACAATCTCATCGAACTTGAAATTAATTAAACTTTACACCTTCACTAAAAATAGCCAGATTAATTTAAATTAAGAAATCAATAACTCTCGATGCTTAAAATTATAATCTAATCATATCATTATCGAACTTGTCGTGCTTCTTTTGTCCATTGACGTCGAAAAATTGTTTTGTTAAATCTTACCTGGAATAAAAAAAATCTTTATCTTTACTAGATTATACAGGAAATTACAAAGCTACCACTTTAGATAGAAAGATAGAATAGAATAGTATTTATTGTCAAACTGTGTACATAAGTTGTTAATTTTAAACATAAGAGCCAACAGTCTATCTATTTGGATGTACAATGTAAGGTACAAACAAGTCAAATAACGTCTACTATCTATATAATTTAAACAGCATTCCAATTTGAGTCATAAAATTCATGCAAATTATAGAACCCTTTACTTAGAAGCCACTGCTTTAGTTTAGTCTTAAATTTATATCCATCTAGAGATTTCAGGCAGTGCGGTAAATGGTTTTTAACTTTTACTCCAGAAGCAAGAACACTTTTACGATAAATGTCACATTTAATTTTTTTGTTACAGTTTATATACATTACGCAAATTTATCTTTATAAAATATCCATTATTATTCTTAACAAAAATACAAATTTCCAATATATAAATACAAGTCAAAGTTAAAATCTTTTTTTCTACAAATACTGTTCTAAGGGACTCAGTGAAGTGCATGTTATAGTATAGATGGTTCTTATACATTTCTTCTGAAGATAGATTACACCATTCTAAAATTCACCTCTAGAAATAAATAAGTACGCCAACTACATTTTAAGTTTTACGATTGTAGAGTTGGTGAACTATAAGTATCTTGAGATTCAGCGCCAATGAATAGTTGAAGTCAAAGTTGGCGTCAAGAGTCGTTAACGGTGACGGGCTCCGAAAAATAGTGAAACTCGTTGAAATCCGTTAAGAAGTTGGCGAAGTATGGGTGTTTCATTCTTGGAAACCGTAATTGGGATTTCGGAATTTAAATTACGTTGTAATTTTTAAATAATTTAATATAGAAATATGGTTTAGTAGTAACATTTGTCTAAACCATAATTCAACCAAAAAAAAAAAAAAAAAAAAACAGAAAAGAAATAAACAGTTTTAAATTTCAATTTTATTTTTTTTTAACCTTTGTACCTACAACAAAAAGGGTTCGTCCATCAGGTTATACTAAATTCTGCAATGCATTTTGTGTATTAATTACTGTAAAAGCCCGAACTGTAATTTAGGGCTTTTATTTTGCTACAAATTTACACATTTAATATACATTTTATACCATTGATCGTATCCATCATACTCTAAGTGGGTTCTGCCCTGGAGCATAACACCTTTTCGGGTTTACCGATTTGCCTTAGTGACAAATATCAAATACAAATGACAAAATATTATTTATTTGCAAGAATACACATTTTTTTATGTTACATTCTGGGTCCGTGCGAGTTAGGTCCGTCTGGGTCCATTGAAACTCGGTTTTCATCTCATTATTTATTATGATGTATAGGTAGGTGTTTTTTTATTTATTTATGTTATTGAAAAGGTACTCGCGTAGACAGTACCTGATAAAACACAAGAGAATAAGGCAGTACTAGATTAATATCCCAAAGTACACAACAAGACAAAATTTCGTAGGTAGGTAATTAATGTGGTATTTATTATACGTCACCTCCAAGGAGCTCGACACACAGCAACCTCTGAATTTCTTCTCAGGTGTTTCTGTATCTTAAAAATATATCAAGTGATGCCAATAAAACTCAATAAGAAACAATTAGCATAGAATAAGAGATCGGACTGTTCACAATATTTTATGAATTTACCATATTTTATGAATTATTTTTAAAATATAGATTAGTAGCAGATGATTCGCGAAGAAAAAAACGGAATCGGTTGAAAAATGAATTTGCAGTGATTTTTTAAGTTTCAATATGTCTGTCTCTTTCAAAAACAATTTTTTATATGGAGATTATATGGCGTTACTATCAAGTGACGTCACAAGTGGGTATATGCCTCTCTGTCTAATCTTGAATTTCAAACCTTTATAACTCGGTTAATTTTAAAGATAGAGCAAAAGTACTTTTAGTGTTCGATAGCAGAAACTAAGAAGTTTGGATTTATAAAATAAAAAAAAATTAGTCCGATCTCCTATTGTTTGAACTTTAGATTTGCCGCAGTTTGGGTTTCATATCAAAAATAATATCGAAAAGTAATTTGAAATTCACTTTTTGTACGCCACAGCTACTCGTTACGTCCTCGAGTGGAGCTTTGAGGTTGTGTTATTAGATTCTTGATAACAGCATGTCGTGAACGCAATTACTCGAGACGGTGCGGTGGTGAACAAGCGCGCTCGTTTACACTGTTTCTTAATTAGCGTCTTCTAATGAACGCCTCGGTCTTTGTCAAGTCCGCGCCCACTATATTACCACTCTGGTATAAATAGTGATTAGGTCCGTCAAAAAAAAAAAAGCCTGGGTCTTTCTTGTGTAAACAAAAATATTTTTGTGAGAACATAATTTCCTAAGAATTCTGACATATATAATATAAATACTAGAAATAAAAATAAAATAGCGCACCCAAAGTTTAGACTGTGTAAGGTTAATAATTCATTCATGGGGAACTGTATTCGCTTCTATAATAAAATACCAGATGATATTGTAAATCTGTCCGATAGCCAATTGAAAGCTAAAATTAAAACTATTTTATGTTCTAAGGCCTATTATACGATAAATGATTACTTAGATGATAAAAACGTCTGGTCAACTGCTGTTCCAAATCAGCGGAGTAGATTGTAATTATGACTCATGTATGATTCTTTATATATTTAAAAGAAAAGTACAAAAGATACAATTCCTGTGGAGTTTCTTCTGGCCGTTCTTCTCCACAGAGGGCGTACACTGGTAGTGAACGTGCCATCCATGATAGCTTTGACGTCGAAAAATGATTAGTAAAAATCTTAATTCGAATAAAAAAAAATTGACTTTTTGTGTATTTATTGCAGCATCTTACTTTGTACGAGACAGTCTATAACACACTTCTTTTAAAATTAAGCCACTTCTTTTTTCAGATTGGTTAGCTACACACACAACCTTTGAATTTATTCGCAGCTGTGTGCAGGTTTTTCTAAGATTATTTCAACTTCGACTATTAACACTTAATTTCATCAGTACTTGGTGGGATTAGCAGCGCCTCTTAGACGAAAAGCGGCAGTATACCACACTATCGATCGACAGCCCCACACTAGAATGGCAGATTCCTTTCAGTTGACCGAATGTGTGACATGTAAGGAAGTTACGAACTTCGAAAATTATATATAAATTAAGGTTTAATCTCTCAGAATACCTCTTCTACCTCTGCCTATTCAGAACATAACAAACTATACGTCCCCGTCGAAAAGCTCTAGTTAACGACTGTAAAAATTTGTCGGCATTACGACAACGAGCGAAAAGTTTACCGTAAAATAGCACTTCGCCATGAAATAACCATTCCCGGGAGCCCGTGGGAGGGGATTTCCCCGCTCCCCCCGGGAGTCCCCCTGTACGGGACGGTCCTACGGCGGACAAGTTGTCGCGCGCATTGCTACAACTTCACAATATTGCATTTTGCGCTTGTTAGCACTCGGACTGTTATTTTGCACTAGAGTTTATTTATGCTTGCAAACTTTCGGGAATTTGTCATTTTAATGTTGAAATTATTTGCTTTTAACTACCAGGGACGAAATGGTTGACGAATAAATTACTTAGTCGCGAAATTACTTGCTTGGTTTGCAAGCAACCATTTAATGTTCTCTTATAGCAAAAAATACCAGTTGAAAATTAACATTTTGTTCTGAAGTTATACCCACAATTAATTGAAAACTAAAAAGTAAGTAAAGAAAGGCATAAAGTAGGTATCCTCCTCAGAATAAATTTGTCTATAAAATACCAGTTTTAAATAATAATCTATCAACAGTTCGGATTAAACAAAATTTAAAATTATGATATTTTATAAAAAGCATGCTACTTACTACAGCTTTTGTTTTGTAAGATTTTATGTATATTTTAAAATATATATTAAAAATTATAATATTTTTACATGTACTTACATGCACGCACAGCGTAGCCTAACTTAAACTTAAATTATAGTAGCATTATAATTACCTATTGACATGACGTATTCCCGTAACCACGAAGTAAATTCCATAGCTAAACTCACTTGATTCCCATGTACAACAACTCTTTGTTCCCTCTGTGTGAAAAAGTAATTCTGCAAATCTCCTAAGCCCCTAAATCCCCCATATCAAGACAGCTGTACGGAAAGAACTTGTTACCGGCTGTTCTGTTTCTTTTTTCACTTAATTTCAATTCAGGAGTCGCATTTTTGAGTCACTCGTAACTACGAGTTGAATTCAACTGAATTCACATTCGAAATCGCGACAAACATATGCGATTTCCTTAAATTCGTATTATTAAAATTCATTCCGTGAATTCTGCAACGAGTGGTACCAACCATTCGTTTTTTATTTCCACTATTAGGAGTACAAAGAAATTGACAGAACATCTGTCCACGTTGCACCATCTTGTCATTGTTGCGTTGGACGGAAAGATTTGCGGATGATAATCCGTTTTTAAAATTTGTATGAAGTGAAACCGTTTTATTTTTTTTTGCGACACAGTATTCGAATGGTTTAAAAATGCAGAAAAACTACATTATTCGAAATGAATTTCGTGTGTGAATTGTTTTTGAAGGATGGCAAATTCACTACGAGTGAATCAAAAATACGTCTCCTGGTTCGTCGCCATCAGATTACGCGCGGCTTTGGGCGGATTAGCCGAGACAGCTTGGCTTGACACGGCTGGGAGGCGGCTTGAAAACGCACTGTTCGATGTTAGGGAATATAAGGCTAAGCCGTAGAAAACTGAGATTTTGAGATGTTTGTTCATCCAGAATTGACGTTTTCGGGAATTTTTGATTATTTTGTAACTGACTTAAAAAAACAGATTCTCAATTCGGCTGTATTTTTTAGGGTTCCGTAGTAAAAAGAAACCCTTATAGTTTCGGTCTGTCTGTCCGCGGCTTAGCTCAGAGACTCTTAGTACCAAAAGGCTGTAATTTGGCATGGATATACATATGAATCATGCCGACAAAGCTAAAGAATAAAATCTTAAAAAAAAAATTTTTTAGGGTTCCTCTGGTACACGTCAAGAGGGGGTTATTTATTTTTTTCTCGATTACCTTATAGTGTGAGGTATCATTAGATAGGTCTTTTAAAAACAATGGGGGTTTGCTAAGACCATTTTTCGATGCTAGTGTAAGTTTTAGAAATATTCCGTTTTAAAGTGCTTATTTTTGTTAGAGTCAAGTTTCCCCCCCCTCTACCAGCGAAACCGTTGTATATGGAAACGTGAAAAAAATCATGGTAGTAGTGTATATGATGAATTTAAAAGGAAAATTATCAACATCATGTAGGCTTTACAGGTTAATGATTAATATATCAACTTATGAAATGTACTTGTACTAGTAAGAAATTCGGTACAAATATCATTAAAAAATACTTTGATGAAGTTTAAACTGTCTATGTAGTAAACTTAAGTACGAGAAAAGTAAAAAAAATGTGAAATAAGTACTTACTTATTTCACATTTTTTTTACTTTTCTCGTAGTAGGCTTGACAGGTTAACGAATAAAATACCAACTTTAAAATGTACTTGTGCTAAGTATCATAGAAAATGACTTGATGGAGTCCGTCTATGTAGGTAGTAAATTTAAGTAGGTATTAGAACAGTAAAAAGATTGCGAAAAAAAAAATCATAACAATTTACTAAAATAATTTCATAACCTATTTACCTTATTTACCAGTCAGTTTTAAATGTGTAACAATCGCGAGTTGCCAATGGAACATTCGAAACATTCGAATAAAACTATTTTGAATTTCGAATAAAGCGCGCCGCGCCGCGGAGCTTATTATTATTATTTATTTTTTATTATTATTTATTCATCATCATACCAATAAATATAACTTTACAGCATAGCCAAAACGTTACATTCATAACATATTATAATTAGTCATTAAATATACAAACTGATACTTTAATTCCACGACAGTTACGCACCACTTAGGTGTATTGTCATACAAGTTTATGTTGTCATTTTATATTAAGAACATTATGAATTTTCATACACACACATACATATAACACACACACAACACCCACGCCCTAATTATTCACATTTTTCACAAAAACTCATAACAAGTCTCCCAATCACTGTCCATGCATCAGCAAACACATCACATTGGGGTTGCGCAGTCAGGAGCCCATTTAGAGCGTTCAGGGCTCTGCAGAGTGGGGACTGAGCCCTAGCTACGGTACGCGCACGCGGGACAGCAAACAAATGCACGGCTCGGAATCTTGTGTAGTTTCCCGGTACAAAAAGTCGGCCTACCCGGTTAAAAAGCTCCGGAGAATCTATCCTGCCCCGCAGCAGCTTACATACCGTGATTACTTGCTCATACAGCCTTCGCGTTTCAAGTGAATTGTAAGCTAAGATCCCCAGCAAAAACTTGGTCGGGTACATAAAAGGATAATAACCATACTTTTGCTGATACAGGAACCTTAGAAAGCGCTTTTGCACTTTTTCAAGCATCAAGGTGTATGACTTTTCGTGCGGATTCCAGACACATGCACTTGACTCCAGTTTTGATCTTACCAACGCGTTATACAGAATGACAGTGATCTTGGGATTCGAAAAATCTCTGCAGTTCCTAGTAACGAAACCAAGCCTTTTAAAGCATTCTGCAGCTAGCTTACTAATATGGTCACGGAAGCTCAATTCAGGGTCAAAAAGAACTCCCAGGTCCACAACCAAGCGTGTTCTTGCAATTGTGACCTTACAGAGGTGATATTGTGCTGTTATGGCCTTGGTTGATCTAGTAAAACTCATAATTGAGCATTTATCAGTATTAAGATACAACCGGTTTTCCTCACTCCACTTCATCACTCGGTCTAAATTTTGTTGCATTAATGTACAGTCCGCCTGAGTATATATTTTGGTAATGACCTTAAAGTCATCGGCGTACAACAAACCAATACTACCACTGAGGCAATCAGCCAAATCATTCACCATTATTGTAAAAAGCAAAGGCCCCAAAGAGGATCCCTGGCTCACACCCGATCTTGTATGGTAGGGTTCTGAATCGTAGCATCCCAGGCGAACAAATTGCCTGCGGTCACGCAAGTAGTCCGAAAAAAGTTTCAGAAGCCTCGGTGAAAAGCCTGCCACTCCTAGTTTGCTTAAAAGAACATCATTGTCCACCTGGTCAAAAGCTTTTCTAAAATCTAGGTAGGCCACATCCACTTGACAGTTTTTATCTAAACAATCAGCTACTACATCCACCAAAGTAAGCAGATTCGTATTGACTGAACGACCTTTCCTGAACGCATGCTGTGCATCACTGAGATGAGGTTCAATCTGTCTGTAGATCCTTGTATGTAGGACCATTTCATTAACCTTGGCAAACGGTGATAGGACTCCTATAGGACGGAAGTTTTCGGCCAGCGCTTTATCACCTGACTTCAATATCGGTGTTACCCGGGACACCTTCCACCGCGTAGGGTAGGTACCAGTTTTAAGGGATAGATTCAGAATGTGAACCAAGGGCTCAGCAAATTTTTTGTTGAAAGCCTTTACTATGTAGGCCGGTATGCCATCCGGTCCGACCGCACTACGTGGTTTCAACCTATTGATCGCCGCCACCACCTCATCATATTCAATACTTGCAATATCTATTCTACAGCTATTCATCGTCCGGGAGGATACACTACTGGCGTCCAGATTTGGGACCTGTGCCAGAAACACACCGCTAAAATAATCTGCAAACGCATTTGCTGCAGCTTTTGCACTGTGCCTTATCCCGTTATAGGTAATACTGGGGTCGAAGCCTCCCTTCGACTTCAGATTAGCCACGTGAGACCAGAAGCTTCGCGGATCCTCGGCGATTTTGTTCCCGGTGCATTGAAGGTACACCTCATACGCTACCGACATTCTGTTCCTGATATCAGCTCGCATCGCACTGAAAAAACTGTAGACGTATGGATCACTTGATGCCTTCCACAGTTTGTGTAAATTGGCCTTCATCTTGAGGTCAGCTATGATATCTTTGGTATACCAAGTAGGGTACCTACGCGTACACTTCTTAGAGCGTTTTTTTTGGGAACGCATTTGTTAAAAATATCATATATGAGGAGGTAAAGACTATTAACAGCCCCATCTTCTCATCATCATCTCTCTTCTCTCATCATCTCTCAGCTTATGGCCCTGGGCTTGCGCGCGGGGAGTCGATGTAACAAATAGCCGCGCGCGCTCATTAGCGCGAGCGACTGGATGCTGTTCGGATGTGCCTCGAAATCCTACCTATTAGATTGCAATTATTAGCACTTTGAATATTCAAATTTTTTGATTATTTTTGTTAGAATGAAATATACTAACATATGAAAGACTTTAAATCACAATACTGACTATTTCTTTTTCAATTCCGGTCAGATATTCCATAAACTATTATAATTTTATTTAGCAATTTAGTCTAGCCTACTTTTATTTCCAAAAACTTAGTTCTCAGCGGAGCAATTTTAATTCGTAGTACTTACATAATATTGTACATAAAATTAAATATAGGTAGTAGGTACTACCTATATAATATGTTATAGGTACGTTTCTTTTTAAGTTTCTCTTTAGCTATTCTTTTGTTAGGCAACTACGGAACCCTACACTTTGCGTGGTCCGACAAGTTATTTTTATGTATGTTATTCGATATTCTCTGACAATTGTGAACCGATTTTAGTTTTTATTTTCTCAAAGGATGGGATTTGCCTGCGAAAAGTTAATAAATCTTGAGGAAGAAAAACCTAAAACAGAATACCAAAATAACTAAAGATCAAAAGAAAGCAAGCAATAACACTATATTATAAAATGAAATATCAGAATCTTCGGTGATCTAGTGGCTACGGCCGCTGCGTCCCATCCGGGGGACACGGATTCGATCCCCACCACCACGTACTTATGTGTTTTCGAATTCATATGTCCGTTTGTTCGACGCTCGTACGGTGAAGGGAAACATCGTGATGAAACCTGCACACTCCTGCAAAGAAATTCAAAGGTTGTGTGTGTGAAATCAACCAATCCGCACTAGACCAGCGTGGTTGACTAAGTCCTAATTGCCTTGCTTCAGGGTAGGCTCGAGCCCCTTGGTGGAGACGTATATACTAGCCTCCGTGGGTAAGTGGTCGAGGTTTTGAGTTCGAATCCCGGTGGTAAAAATCGCTTTATAAGACTTTCCCCAGTTAGGTTAAGACAGGTATATTTACTGAAAAAGACATATCCGCTCAATCCAACTCAGGTACATAATACAATATAATAATGAATAATTTTTTAAGTTGGCTACATATTTATTAATATATTGTAACAAAATGGATCATCATTTTTGAAATTGGCTTTGTACGTATATAATAATATTACCTATTGTAATGGATCATTATTCTGAAAATTCTAATTGGCTAATTTATAATGTACTAGCGGTGCTCCGCAGCTATTATGCTCGCGTTGTGTCAGATTTTCCTGTGGGAATACGACTTTTTCCCGTAAAAAGTATCCTATATGTAAATCAAGGTACATTATCTCCATTCTAAATTTCATTCAAATCCGTTCAGTACTTTAAGCGTGAAGGCGGAACAAACATCGAAACATCTAAACATCCAAATATATTTTCACATAATTTATGATATTATAGTGTGATCAAATATTATAAATGTGAAAATATATTTGGATATTTGGATGTTTGTTTTTATCACATCAGTGATAATGTGAAGTGTAACAGTGTGAAATGTGATAGGTGAAGTAGGTTAGCCACTACAGCAACGATGACGATGCTCTATATACCATGCAAAATAACGAGTATGTCTAGGTCATCACCATCAACGGACCGTTAAGTCCACTGCTGGACTATGAGCCTCCTCCACTTAAGTGTTTGGTTTTGCCATAATCTCCACGCTTGGCAGGCGGGTTGGAGATCGCAGGTTAAAAGGTTACTGTATCAGAGAGCGCTGCTGCCCGTTCCCTGTTCAATGTGTAGTCCCTAAGTCGCCTCTTACGACACCCACGGGAAGAGTAGGGGTTGGTGACAAATGTATTCTACTCCGGCGTCACTACACGGCTTATATATGTCTATATGTGCCTGTATATGTCTAAATACAGTTATGTTATGTATATGTCGTGGCCATGTCGTAGAATTGCTCACATCATGAAATGTTTTAGAATATCATGATTTTTTTTATAATATTTTATTCTATTCTACTTTATTAGAATACTTGTAAACTTCTAATAATTATGTATACTGTTGACGTGTCAATAAATAAAATAAAAAAATAAACCATGTCATCGATTTTAGTGACGAGAAAAATTGCGCTCAAAGATTTAAAAAAAGAAAATTAGGAAACATAACATTTACTGCTTATAAATTACCAAGGCTACAATTTTTATTTGTATTTGTCTCCGTGCTTATGACCTACACAATCGATATCGGCATAGAAATAATATAAGTTTTTTTTTCTTCAACATGAAAATGAAAATGAAAAGAATGAAAATATTTATTTGCTAGAACATATCACTAATTCTTATGTTCCACCAGCGATGGTATGCAAAATTATTATTGGTCACCAAAATACTCATTGAGCGAATAATAACATTTATCAAGAAGCCACTTCGTTATTGTTTTCTTAAATTCATTAGACGAGCAGATTTTCAAATGGTAAGGAGTTATAGACTCGGATGGCCATATAGTATGAGTTTCTTTTATACAAATTTAATGTGGCTCGTGGTTGGAAGAGGAAATCTCTGTATCTGGTAGATCTTGGGCGCAATTATACGTTGAATTTAAAATAAGTAGGATAGTTTTTTACAAATATGCATATCTGCTTTATGTACAAACAAAACAATGGTAAGATTTTTGTAGCTTTAAATAGAGGTCTACAGGAGTCCATACAATGTGCTCTACAAATCGCCATACGGTTCTATTAACGTGAAACGAACTATACGAGTAACGTGAGCGACATTATTGCGGGATCTACATTACATAAATAGATATTATTAAAAAAAGTTCAACCTAATATAAGTACCCGAAATCTATACTCGAGTACAGTCGACTGCTCATCTAAATGGGCCATCCTGTATATTAATTCTGACAATAAAGTTGTTACTACCTATTTGCTAAGTAAATAAAGATATTATGTGCAACAAAAAACTAGCGGTTGTGTAACCAAAAAACACAAGGTTTCATGCATGGAACAAGAATATTATCTTGCATATAAACATAGTCATTGAATGTTATGTGACTGTAAATCTTATTCTTATTGAATTAATTATTGTGCTATTGACCTTCCAAAGATGTATGAAAACGACATTATTATTTTCATGGGACACTTTAATTTTCTGTTTCGGTATTGTATTATTATTATTTATTATTTTTAGCTGTCAATCAATCAATCAGCCTATTGCAGTCCACTGGTGGACGTGTGCCTCCCCAAGGGCACGCCAAAGCGCACGATCACCCGCTTTCCTCATCCAGCCACCACCAGCGACCTTCCTCAGGTCATCAGTCCACCTGGCTGTAGGGCGTCCCACACTACGTTTCCCGAGACGTGGTCTCCATTCGAGAACCCGTCTGCTCCAACGCTCGTCGGTTCTGCGACAGACGTGGCCAGCCCATTGCCACTTCAGCTTGCTACACTTCTGGACGATATCAACTACCTTGGCTGTAATGTAGTGTATGACGTAATTGCAGAATAACAAAGGAAAAAGATATTGTATTTTTAATAAAATAAACATTGAATATCAAATTACAAAACGATCACCATATATGTAGTAACCTAATTAAGTTGTTTATAATAACAATGTAATAAGAGTATTAAATTCAATATTGTAATATGATCTATTTTAGATAAAGTAAATGTCACGGTTAATTCTAAGGTTCAAAGACTATTTCTAGTTTACTATAAATACCTATGTATTTTATTCAATAAATGTTCAGTTAATCACCAACATTCGTCGTGTCATTACAGCCCCCTACGCCGCCCACTTCTTGGCGACCCTTAGCCAGGCCACTGCCTTATGGCAGTGCTGGTCCGTGGGTTCCGAGCCAATAGTTGCGGTGATGTAAAGTTTTGCGAGTGAAATAACGTAAAAAAAAAAGAAGATCCGCGAGTAAATTAGTAGTGAAAAAAATGACTTAGAAAAAAAAGCGCTAAGACTTGGAAAAATATATAAATAATATTAAATCATACGGCAAGATGGTCAGCACTCTAACAAAAACGAGAGCGTAAATATTATGGCATTCTCTGCCTTCAGATAAAACCCGCGACTGCTGCGCTCCGCAAAGTTAAATTGAAAAAATGCACAATTATTAATAATTACCAAGATGAAAACACACGGACCAAGAGGACCAAGATATTATGAAGCAATATAATTATTTTTATAGGGGGATTTAATAAAAAATATAAAAAAGGAAACAAAATAATCTATAATAAAAAGAAAAATTGTATAAAGAAATAAAACGCGGACTGGACAATGTATTTTCAAACTATAAAAAAAAAGAAAAGTATGCTGAAGAAGATAGTGACCTGCTCCCGGGCTCCCAATAGTACGAGTCGGAAGTGGATGCTGCTAAATAGAAATGTAGTACCTACATAATTTAGGCCAAAGTTCAGGACTCATCATGGATAGAATAGTAGAGCAGGTGGACGAAGAAAAACCAGGAGCAACAGCAATGGAAAAAATAAGAAGACGACCAGTTAGCTCTACCATATCTCTATATATAGAAAGTAAGTCAATACAGCCACGGATCATGTATTGCGAATAATTATTTAATAATTCATACGTCTAAAATTTAAATATTTAAGTCAGTAAAGAAATAAAACAAAGTCTTACAGAAATTACAAAAAAAAATACAGTATCTGTGAGCACAATTATAAAGTACTGTTGGCAATATAAAAAAAGTATATTTTAATTTAAAAAAATGGTGACAAAATAAATTACCAATAAACACAGTAGAAGCATAATTCAAAAATTACATTTCATAAAGATAAATAATAACAATAAATAATAATTATTCCTCTATTAAGAAGAGATAATTATTATGTGATTGTAAATAAATAAGAAAAAATAATAAACAGCAACATACAGAAAAAAATACAAAGGAATATAGCAAAAAATAAGTTTTAAAAGTGTTGTTATGACCAGTAATTTATATTAGAAAACGTGTTCTCTGAAGTATGAATTGAAACTTCATAAGTACTTTCATAATAAGTGTCATATAAAAAAAAGAATGACGTAATATCTAAAAATAAAAATTATTTAATTAAAAATCCATAGAAAAAAAAAATCTGTTGTAATTATTCATTAATTAGTAATGTAAGATAATATTCACACACGGGAAACCGTTATTGAATTAAATAAATAAATGAAAAATAAATATAATCTAAGAAAACATTACTTTATTAAAAATTTTAGGGATGTGGTGAGAGATTTTAATCCTTACTTTTACGAATCGTTTTTCCTTTCATTTCTTTGATTTCATAGTCTAGCCTTCCTTCGGCTACATGTTCGCCTGTAGAAACCGAGGTATAGTTAAAAACAATCCTTCCTTTTTGAATTGGGAAGTTTTTTAACACAACTGTGTTGCCAGAGTTAATGGTGATGTTCTGCCATTGAAATTCCCCCTGAAACGATTAACACGTGAGAATGAGATTGTAAACATATTAATCAAAGCAAAATCGCAAGTCGTCTACAATTTTCTGATGGCTAGAGAGCTTTTGACAGTTAATTGACCAGTATTCGCTCGGTCCTTGATTAGATTAAAATAGTTGTCAACGAGAGATCTTTCCTTTGACATACATTCACGATACCAAATAATTATCATCATATCCTGGCCGATTTCAGCTACAGCGACTGCATTAGTTGCGTGGACTAACTTCTACCCGCGCTCGTGCGCTCTTAAGTGACTGCATTAGACAACTTTAGTCTACAAAGTACGTGAGGGCATACTAAGTAACACAAATATTGTGACAACACTCCAGAAACAAGTCAGTGAGCAATGTACTATTGAATGGGTCGCCTTTCACCGTACACAGCTCTCTAGTCTTAGGATTAGGGCTGTCTGTGTTCTTCAAGCTAGCAAAACCACTTGATACTGGCAAAATACTACATAGTGAAACGCCCTAAGTAAAAATTAATATCTCACCGGAGCAATGAAAGGGCATGTGCGACCTCCAAGAACTTCAGATAAAATATCTTTGAACAAACCATTGTTCAAATAGTAACATGCTCTCATGTGTAGTTCAACAATAGAAGGCTTGTACTGATTAGTTAGAAATTCTAGAAGATAGAGATCTAACTGAAAAAAAAAACTTTAGTAAACAGTGTGCACTTAGAAGATAGAAAAAAATTTTAAAAGAGAACGTCCGGTTAACCCAATATTCAAATATTTATAATTTAATTAGTAAACAACTTGTGTGTTAAACTTTAGTATATTACTATTGACGGAGCGAGCACGACGCGTCTCCGTCTCAGTTTGGCCAAAATTGCTTTTGTATTCCATCTGTCCATCTGTCTGTTCTCCTCTACAGGTCGCGTTTCTCAACCGATTCTTGTGAAATTTTGTGAACAGGATCGATAAATATATAGTTTTTTTTGCCCATTCAGTTCAGGGGTTGAAAACGTTATAAAAAAGATATTTCAGCTATTTTGAAAAAAAAAACTGGCGAGTTCTGCAACTCACGGAGCCACTAGTGTAGTTGATGTTCAGATGATACACGTGGTCGCATGCCACCTTGCCCTAATAGTTGCTAACTTAACAATATATTTTAAGGTAGTTGGCATACGACCACGGTTATGATCTGAACATCAACTACATAATATTGTGTTAAAATTCAACTTACAAGTTATTTCCTAATTGAAAGATAAATATTTTGAATAATGGGTACGTACATACTTTGAGACAAGAATATTTTCTTGTTTCGTTCTTTTACGTGGTCGGGTTTTGGTTTTTAAACTTATTTTTTATTCAAATTATTTAATCTGACGTTAAATTCGAACTGTCAACCGTTTGTCAATCTACCTTCAACCCGGCAAACATATATACCGACACGGCGCCTAAGTAGTAGATACGGACAACTACGCAAAGCTAATTTTACAGCAGAGCTGTTTAAAAGTAATAAAGCTAATACATTTTTTGTTTTTCAGTGGATTGAAACTTGATAAAGTATGTTAGAATATATTTATGCATCATACGAATAAGAAACAAATTTGCTTTATTTTCTAATATAATGTGAGATATCTTTGTTTAAGATGCATGTTCTCGGATCTTTGCGGAAGATCCGAGAACATGCATCTTTGCCAGCAAAAGAGCTAGGGCATTAGGACTAATAGAATGTGTATGTTACAGAGATCTAGTGGTAGTAGAAGTAACAGTTCCAATGAGTGAGCAAACTGAGAAGAGGATGGCGTTTATGTCGGCCTACACCCCCAGTGAAGCGGACTTCGAGCCTCCAACAAAGGTACTAGAGGACGTTACAGCAGGATACATAGGTAAGAACATCTCATTTATAATCGGATGTGATGCCAACTCACACCATGAGTCGTGGGGTAGCACCAACTGTAATGTAAAGGGAGAATTCTTTCTAGAATATATAATTAGCAACAACCTTGAAATAGTAAATGTAGGGGACACACCTACCTTCGTCACTCGGACCAGGCGGGAGGTACTCGACATTACACTAGCTTCTAGGGGCATGAGCAAGCATATAGGCAACTGGATGGTAGATACTGACGATTCCTACTCGGATCACCGAAGGATCACCTTCCACATTAACAGTAAGATTGAGGCGATTAAAACAAGGAATATACGCAAAACGGACTGGGCACTTTTCGATAAGATAGTCGGAGAATATACCCCATCCACAAGCGAGATACCAAAAAGCAGGGATGATATAGAAGCCATGACAACTAAGATTGAGGAATCCCTTATAAACGCCTTTCAGCAGGCATGTCCACTAAAGGAGATAAGGGAAGGCAAAGGACAAGCATGGTGGTGCAAAGAACTTAAGAAGGAAAGAAAGAGAACACGCCGAGCACTCAGGGTTGCTCTCAAGAGTAACAACCAAGAGAACTGGGACACGTACAGGGCCAACAGGAACATCCTCAGGAATAGGTGTCGCAAAGAAAGCAGGAAGAGCTGGAGGGATTATTGCAACAACATTAATTCATATCCAGACACTGCAAGGCTGGTGAAAACACTAGCCAGTGACAAAGCAAGCAGACTAGGCAGCATCAGAGAGGGTGATAAACTGATAACCGAACCTGAAGAAGTGCTGGATATCATGATGAAGACGCATTTTCCAGAGTGTTCGGTACATGACAGGGTAACTACAGACGCCACACTACCTCTCGGAGGAGACATAAGCGGCATAGTCACTGAAGAACTAGTCAGATGGAGCATCTTCTCCTTTGCGCCATATAAAGCGGCGGGACCGGATGGAATATTCCCAAAGATGCTTCAGATGGCTTACAGATATATAAAAGACGACCTCACAGACCTATATAAAGGAAGTATACTGTCCGGATACATTCCAGCTAGCTGGAGAAAGGTGAGGGCTGTCTTCATTCCAAAACCTGGCAAGAAGACATATCAGAACCCCAAATCCTTCAGATGTATCAGCCTTTCAACTTTCATGATGAAGGGCCAGGAGAAGATAGTTGACAGACATATACGCAGCAGCATAGAAAACAGCAAAAATCCATTACATGTGAACCAACACGCGTATATGGAGAACAAATCAACAGAGACTGCGCTTCACAACTTAGTGACCAGAATAGAAGACTCGTTACAGAAAAGGGAAATTGCGGTCGGATGCTTCTTTGACATAGAAGGAGCGTTCGACAAGGCCACCACTGAAGCCATTGACAGATCCTTGACAAGAGAAGGCATCAAACCAGTCATCAAAGGCTGGATAATGAATATGCTGAAGCAAAGGCAGATATCAGCAGAGCTGGGAGGAAAAACAATCACTGTGAGAACCAACAGAGGCTTCCCTCAGGGAGGCTGCCTATCCCCGCTGATGTGGTGTCTACTGTTGGACGACCTCATAAAGGTGATGAGCCAGAAGATGATATACATGCAAGCATACTCAGATGATGGAGTAATTCTAGTTACAGGAAAGGACCTAAATATGATGAACAACATCTTGAAACTGGGTATAGAGACAGCTCTAAAATGGTGTAGAACCAAAGGACTGAACCTCAATCCGGAAAAGACAAAGCTAATCATATTTACAAAAAAGAGGAAACTACCAGGAAACATTTCGGTCTCAATAGACGGAACCAAACTAGAGATAACTAAAGAAATCAAATACCTAGGTGTAACATTAGATAGTAAACTAATGTTTAATTCACACATAAAGAAACAATGTACGAAGGCCAAAATAGCCATGATACAATGCAGCCGGGCGATAGGCAAGACTTGGGGACTGGGGCCAGGTATATCATACTGGATATACAAAGCCATAATCCTCCCGAGACTTCTCTACGGAGCAATTGTATGGTGGCACAGGGCTAGCATCAAAAGCAATCTCAAAGAACTCAATCAAGTACAAAGACTAGCGGGCCTTATGATAACAGGGGCAATCAAAACCACGCCGACTGCGGCGATGGACATGATTCTAGGATTTAATCCACCCGACTTAGAAATAAAAAAGAAAGCATTAGAACAATTCTATAGACTGAAATCCTTTGGAATGTGGAAACCAAAACATGCAAATGGTGGACACGCGGTCATAGGAAAGGAATTTGAAGAAAAAATGTCATTGATCTTTGCCAACAATGATCTCATCAAGAAGCAAAGAATCTTTGATAAGAAATACAGAATTCACATAGGGTCAAGAGAGAAGTGGGAACTAAGTCAAGGGGAGGACATAACAATGTGCTTCACAGACGGGTCAAGGAAAGAATCAACAGGACTATCTGGTGCTGGTATCTACATTGCCGATAATACTCCTGTAAAGATATCGGAAAGACTAGGCAAATTTGCAAGCGTATTTCAGGCTGAGGTATTTGCCATTCTAGAATGCACCAGACAACTCCAAACTGAGGAACCTGGCTGCAAAGACAATGTGATCATCTACAGCGACAGTCAAGCGGCCTTGAAGGCGCTGGATAAGCCAGAAACTATGTCAGCCCTGGTAAAGGAATGCAAACAAGCATTAAATTTACTATCGAGGAGAAGAAATATTACACTAGCGTGGGTGCCTGGTCATCAAGGCACTGAAGGTAATGAGATAGCGGACGAACTGGCCAGAACGGGTGCTGATGAAACCTTCACTGGTCCGGAACCTCGGCTACCAATACCTCAAAGAATAACAATTGGAGTGATTAAAAAGAAGATAACCACAGAAACAAACGCCAGATGGAGGGAGACAAAAGGTCTCCGACAGTCAAAACTGTTCATCGAGGCGATTGATAAAAAGCAAACCAAAAGACTACTGGAATGTAAGAAAAATGAGGCGAGGCTGGTCACTGGGATAATTACTGGACACTGTGCACTAAACAGACACCTCACTATTATGAAGAAAGCCACAGATCCGTCATGTCCCGAATGTGGGGAAGAAGAAACAAGCATTCACCTAATTGCGGAATGCCCTATGTATTCTCTACCTAGATGGGAGATACTAGGAACCGATAGGATTGATAGGGAACAGTTAAGGGACATTTCAATAGGGAACATAATCAGAATTTGCAAAGCATCGGGTAGATTCGAGGGGTCGACGCTGCCGGGGCACCAGTAAAACCAGTGCTCCTCGGTTGTCTCCTAGAGGAATAGCGGGGCGAGGACTACCTGTTGAACCGCCGAAGGGGACGAGTTGTGTGACACCATGCGATCCGGAGGATCCCACGCTAAGGAAGTGTGGGAGCACTAACGAGGAACTCTGGTCGGGGGGGGGGAGCTCCGTGGGGGGGAATCTCCGGGTTTCCTTCATGCGAAGTGGTACCCCCTTCTGTCAGTGGTGAATCGGCTAGGACGCTCCAGCAAGCGCTTACCTGGAGCGGTGGGAGAGGATACGTGTGGGGGCAGAACTCGTCCGGGGAGAGCGAGGGAACAGGGAGTAATGTCCGATGCACCGCGAGTCCGAAGGGTGACAACCGAACTGGGAATTAGGGGTGAAATAGTTCTATGAACAGAGCAGGTCACCCGTCTGCGCTCCGTCGCGGACGTCCCCCACTAGACATACATACATACATACATCTTTGTTTACTTTGTTTTAAAGCAAACGTTATCAAGACATCTACCACTTGCCCAGTTTAACCAATACCAACCAATAAAGAACCAATTTATATTGCAACATTTCGAAAATATTTACGAAATTAGTAAAATTTGGCTTGTTTTTTCAAACTTTTCATTCGTCGTCGCTTCTTTACACACTTTTTAATTTAGAAAAAGTTATCTACCACATAAGATATACGACTGTCAATAATATTGTAAAGGGTATCCGACGGGGTCGGGTAGGCACTCGTCAGTTTCCTCAATTCGCCAGTTTTTTTAATTCGTCATTTTCATAATTCGTCGAGAGATGAAACGTTATCAGTTAAAACAAAATTTTATTGATTATTGCTATAAGAATCAAGTTTTATACATCATCTATCATAATCTTAGCCAAAAGACACCCACTGCAAAACAAAGGCTTTCCCCAACAATATTTATAATGACCGATCCTATGCTTGACCTGTATCCAAGTGCTTCCTGCCACCTTTACTAGATTATCAGCCCTGCCCACGCTGCAATTTCCAGTGCATGATCGCCATTTTTGCCTCATCACTAAAGTTTTGCAATCCTTCTGGCTATGTCAGTAACTTTAGTTTGCCTGCGGATCTGATTATTTCTGATCCCAGCAGGGAAACTTTAAGCATGCTAAGTCCAATCCATTGGAATAGCTTTTCAAACACCCTATTGATTTGGATTCGATCATTGATCTCTCGATTTGCCAATGACATAGTAGTCATGGGTGAGACGGTTATTACCATCAACATCAACGGCCCGTTACAGTTCACTGCTGGACTATGAGCCTCCTCTTGGCAGGCGGGTTGGAGATCGCAGATTAAAAGTTTACTGTATCAGAGACCGCTGCTGCCCGTTCCCTGTTCAATGTGTAGTCTCTAAGTCGCCTCTTACGACACCCACGGAAAGAGTAGGGGTTGGTGACAAATGTATTCTACTCTGCCGTCACCACATGGGTTATTACCACGGTTTTGGTAATAATCCGTTTTTTAACAACCGCGAAAACCTAAGTGTTCATAATTGATTTAAATAGAAATCGTTTAGGTTTTTACAGGTAGAAATTAGGTAATAAATGAATACACGTCAAATAATTAGAAATTGTTAACGTACGTTTTTTATTTGCGAACCAAATAAACGTCATAATGGTGGCACCAACATTTCCAGCCTTATGTCTCTGATTCTGCTTCAAATAATCACAATCAGATAAGAGTTTTATTTGTAGTATTTGTAGTAAACATTTATATAGGTATTTATCTATTGTGATTTGCTGTTTCGTATGGTTACGCCACTTTGACGTCATTCTGGCGGAACCAATGTTTTATTTGTATATCTTTTGAATGAAGGAGATATTAATATTTTTATCAAATAGTAGTATTTAGGTAGTATATCTGCTCATATGAAATTTCAAAATTCAGAATTTGGTCCCGCCGTTTTGACACTAATACTTTCAACCCCCCCAAAACATAAAATCTGTTGGACATACACACTTGGAATTTTGCATGTTTATTAAAACTGGTCTAATTACTTATAATTCCAAATTTCATGAATTCACATGTATGTTTTTGGTGGGTTCCTTTTACACAGATTGTCTATTTCATGTTATCAACATTATCCGACAAGTAGCATTTATTTCGCCTTTAAATTCCACGCATTAAAAAACAAATGGAAAATGTCTCGTTTACACAGTTCTATTATTCTATGTTTTTAACGTTAAAGCAGACAAGTGACATATTATAACCCACCAAAAAACAGGACGTATAAAAACACATGAGATACCCGTATTACATGTCTCAGTTTTGAAAAGACAAGTGGCAAGGGACGCGCGCGCACTCCTGTGTAAATGCGGATAAGTAATTTTGACCGTGTTTATGTTGTGCAGTGCAATGCCCGGGATACCACGTAGATGTCTCACTTTACGTTAATTTATTTCAGTAATGAACACAATTTCCGAAAACATTTTATTTTTAAATTGTAGTTGTCCGTATCTACTTAGGCGCGCCGTCGATACATATTATACATAGCGGTTAAAATCATATCGCTCTTTGTGCTTCGCCGTAGTCGGGTAAGTACTAAGCCAAGTGGCAGAGATATTTAAAGTAAGATTGTCTATTTTTCCAGTGGTTATAGATTGAATTAAATGTAACCCACCCTAAAGACAAAAACAATATTTTGTGTATGACATTATAGGTAAACACTCACCTGGATATCGGCGTTAAGTGTTTTAATGTACTTAATATCAACGTTAATGTAATAGACCGGGTCTTCGCGGGATACACGGCGTGACGTCAGATGTACAGACGTGAAATACTTCTTGTTAAAATAAGTAACGTTACCGCGCTCGAAAGCGAAGTAGTAAGTTTTCTTCTGCAACAAAAATAAGAAAAGTAGGGTATTCATGAAATTAAAAAAGGGGTTAACAACATTTTCACTAATATTAATATTATTATACCTATTGTCTCCAAACATTGCGTAGATTCGCATATCGGCCGTTTTGACGATGGCTATTATAGAATAGAATAGCATTTCATTTTAGTCATAAAAAATTCAAACTTTTCAAAATTCGTAGAGACAAAAGCACAACTAAAGTCATCAAATTTTGCTTACCCTTTCAATGACAACAGAAAATGACAGGCAGACCCCACACCATATTATCAAAAATTCAAAATAAATTTTTGAAAGAAGCATTTTCGGTAGCAAGGAAAACTTATCGACTGAATTCAGAAAATTTTACCGATCTAACTTTTATAAAATCTAATTACTTAACCATAGATATGCCTCATTTATTTTTTATATTATAATAGTTAAGTATGATTCATATCTGAACTAAAAAATATGACTATCTGGACTAATATGTAAATTAGAGGCCTTACCAGTGTTCCGCGCTGTTATTATGACTATAATTTTATGCACAGTACTCGTTCTATAAATAAATAGCTGTTAGCGCGCGGTTTTTCTCACGTTGTGCAAAATTTTCCCATGGAAATAAGATTTTTACCCGTAAATGTTAATCCTATGTGTTAATCCAGAGTATCAATTGTCTTCATTCCAAATTTCATTCAAATCCGTTTAGTAGTTTAGGTGTGAAAGCGGAACAAGCATCGAAACATGTAAATATATTTTCTCGATAGCAGTCCGCCCGCTGTTACGCTCGCATTGTGCAAGATTTTCCCGTGGGAACTTAAACTTTATCACTTTAAAAGTATCGTAAAAAGTATCCTATATGTTAATCCAGGTCACAAATTATCTCCATTCCAAATTTCATCCACATCCGTTGAGTTTTTTAAGCGTGAAGGTGGAACAAACATCCAAACATCCAAATATATTTTCACATTTATAATATTATAGTGTAATAGTAATAGTATAGTATATAGTATGATTATGTTTCCTATACGATATTATCTTGACTATTAAAAACAAGGGCTGATCAGTATCAGTAGTACTAATACGATGGGTCTGTGCTAGTTTAAGCCGCACACCCACCCACACAGTGCACACCCACCCACACAGACAGTTTATTGCACCCGTATACTCGTTTGGCAGTAGCTTGACTCGCCTCACCCGGTCACACAAGTGCGAGCTGCTGGTGTGAAAGTAGACAGCTACTGCACCTGTGTACTCGCATAGTCGCATATTCTGATTGACTTCTCATCTTCTTGTCTTCACCCGGCCGTAGTAGCCACGAGCGTACGAGCAACTGTCGGTAAGCAAAGGTATGCGAGTTGACGTCCAAGTCGCGTGCGAGTTGCTGTTGACGTGATGGAGGAAGGCGAGTAGCGAGTAAAATCAAAAATGTTGTAGTGACTCGGATGCGAGTTACTGACCAACTCGCACATGGCAGTAACTCGTATGATGCGGTCACACAATGCGAGTAGCTGTACTAAAGTAACTGACAAGACCAGCTCGCTCGCTACCTCGCAATCTTATTTATTTATTTATCGTATGGCATTTTTTTATTTAGTTGCTACAGTAAGATAGCTATAAGCGGAGACCCGCTGCACTGTGGAACTGCTTTGCGCCGTCAGATAGTACCTTCAGGTCCTCGGCATCTCCCGTGTACCGCGTGGCAGTGGCAGGGCAGTCAAACATAAGGGTGAATTTCAACAAGCGATATTTTTTTATCATTTCGGTGAGATTTTTTATTTTAATGTTTTTCTACGCAGTTTCGATGACAATTAATAAAACTTTATTCTATTTTATTTCGTGTGTGTGAATAGGCATCGAATATTATAAAAACTTACTGAGATATTTAAGGTTGAATTTTTTTTAGGCTACTGAAATGAAAAGTGTCAACCGAAATGATAAAAGTGTGCACCGTTGTGATAATTAGTCCACCGAGATGATATAACTGTACACCGTAATTAATTTAGCCCACTTAAATGATACGGCCAAGGAAAGTTGTATAGCGTAATCAGGGTTCAGTCTGTGTTAGGACTGTCTTTTTATCCATATCAAACGTCTTTCTTTCTTAAATATATAACGTTTGCTTATTCTGTAGTTGACTAAAGCGGAATAAAATAAAAATAAAAACTTAAATAAGTTATGAAATAAATTTTGATTGTATAAAATTCTAAAATAATTTCTAAGATGCCATCTAATAAGTAGGATAAACATTCTTTCCACATTCTTTATTATTTGGCCATTAGCCATAACATAAATAGAAACGTAAACAAAAATAAAATTATAACCCTTTGACTCAATATTTCACACAAGGAACTCTAAGACTTATGGTTGTTTTCATTTCGGTGACATATTTAATTTCCATGGACTGTTACCGGCATTTAAGTCCACCGAATCCTCTGAAATGATAACACTGAGATGATAAAATTTTAAGTTAATTGCATATAAACTCCGAAATAAAATCTGTATTTTATATAACTGGTTAAATAAAAGAATACTTAAAGAGAAAGCAAAATACGAATTAAGGAAGAAATCGAATGAATATAACACGAGTCATAACGGCTACCGAAATTAAAATATTTTTGTCTCCTATACCACTGAAATGATGAACTTACCTTTTTGGCGGGAAACCACGACACGTTGTGACCGGTGTGTTCACGCCGAGCTCTCGAGCGGGACTGGTCGAAGGTGGCGCAGGGTAAGGGGGGCACACAGATTCAATGCTAATGGAGGTATCTTACCAAATATAACTCCCCACTGGAATGAATACTTTTCTCCGGACAAAAGTTGATTGCCTGTCAAATTTATTCTTACGTAATTAAACAATTAGAAATGATTTCCATTGATGGCTTAGTTATCTATTAATATATTTTAAGTACATCTGAATTGATTTAATAAGTAACATTTCCGATACAAGGCATTATATGAGCAGAGATAGGTCCAGGACAAGTCACCGACATGATAAAATGGCACTTCAATATTTTTTTTATATATGTAATAGGGTTCGTACCTTAATAAAATTTATTGCACAAGTAGAGGGCTATGTATTCTGCCCAGAAAAAATATAATCAACCATATAGAAAGACATTGCACTACCGTTCTCAGCTCCGCCGTGGTTTTTTTAAGCTTGGGCAATTCACCCATAATGTACCGAACCGTTTGCTCCGGGTGACCACATTCGCAGGCTGCCGTCTCGCTCCAACACCACCTGATATGCACAGTTGCCAACGCCTGTTCTTATGCGGTTCAATTTGCACCAAAGGTGTCTGGGTTCTTCAAAGCCTGCCGGGCGTTGCTGCGTGTTCAGCTCAAATAGGAATTCGGTGACAGATTGAGATCTTCATTCATCTGTCCAGGCGTCATAAATGTTCAGGCTTGGCTCTTTAGAGTGGACTGCTATTGCAGGAGGTTTGCGAGTCTTAAGGTTTGAAATTCGACAAGATCCTTGTGAATAAGCGATGCCTTGTTTTCAAGGATCTTTTGACCTCTCGGCTTAGATATTTTGCTCTACGCAGGTGGGGTGGTGCAATCTGGCTTAGGGCTGGCAGCCATATAAGACGCATGGCATGGTTTAGCAGAACATCGACCATTTAAGTGTGAGCTCTGTTCAACTGTGTAACCTCGACATAAATCTCGTGCGGTATAAGAGCGTCCGTGGAATGGTGGCTAGGGCCGCTGCCTCAAATTCAGGGTGACCCATTCAGATGGGTTATTATGGGGTAACTCTAATTGACCGAGCGAGCGAAGCGTCTCTGTTTCAGCTTGGCCAAATTTGCTTTTGTATGTCCATCTGTTTGTTTATTTGTTTGTTTCACTCTACAGGTCGCGTTTCTCAACCGATTCTCGTGAAATTTTGTGAGCAGGTTCGATAAATTAATCGAATTTTTTGTCGAGTCTGTTTTTGGAAATTTAAAAAAATAATGGAGTTATGGGGGTTGCCAGCTTACAAGGTCTACCGCTGAGGCTGTTTTCCTCTACAGGTCACATTTCTTAACCAATAAAATAAAATAAAATTTAAAAGTAAATAAAAATAAATAAAATAAAATAAAGTTTAAAAATTAAAAAAATCAAGAGGTTGTGGATGTTTGTAGATAAAAAAAAAATTAAAATATATACAGACTCGCGAGGTCTACAGCTCACAGAGCCACTAGTACTATAGGACATAGAAAAATCTATTCTAAGGAGCCATGTCATCGATCATTCAATGAAACAAGAAAAAAACATTCAATGATTTAAAAAAAAACTCATATTTAGTTGAGGAATCGAACCGTACATTTCCTAACATAATTAGTCCTCAGTAGTGATATAAAAAGCCATTTTTTTATCTAGGAAATGTTCACCTAAATACTTTTGATTGAAGGCTAATTTCTGCCTGTTTTTGTATTTTTTGTAAGTTTTGCTGCGAAGTTTTAAAAGTCTAAACGACCGCCTCTTTACATTTTTTATTTCAGGTATAATATTCGGAACTGACTAGCTTGAAAGTAAATTCACTTTCGATAAATTAAAATTATAACTTACATTAGAGCTAGGGAGCTGAAGCTTTTGCGGTTGAAAGTACAGTTCAAGAGGATGATATGAACAAAAAAAAATACAAAAACACTCATAAAAAAAATATATCTCTAAAAATCGTACTAATAACTATCAAATACATAACTATTATTATTATAAGTATATTCATTCATTCTATTATAACTAACAACTATAAAAACTATAAGTACTACAAATATATAACTACGTAACTACCAAAAATAGTGGAACATACATGGGGGTGATTCGGATTTGGACGCTACCTTTCCGGCTAAACATTTTTTTTTTGAGCGGACGAATTGATATTTCTACCAGAGTGGTAATATAGCAGGCACGGACTTGCGGGGGAGCAGAAGGCTCGTACCCTTAAACCGGCCACCCTGAATAGACAAAAATGTTGAACATCGATGTCAAACTAGAGAACTGGCGTAGTGACGTCACCGGCTGACGGATGGGATAGAAGCAACGACCCCTCGCCTTTCCCCCCGCTTCCCCCCTTCCTGTCCCCCTTCCGGCTTATTTGAACTAATCACCCGCGAGGTTTGGGGCCAACACTATTCGTACATTTTACTCCCAATTCCTGCAGTATCTAATCCTAAGAGGATACACAGACGGACCGCTTTTCTACTGCATTCTAGCTGCAAAATAGCTGACAATACTGGACATACTGAAAATGGCAGTGAGGGTGAGGGTCGGTGATTTTTAAATAAAAAAAAAAATTGTTCACACATTTTCACTCAACACTGGATAGCCATATACAACATGATTTTGTAATCCATAACAAAATTTAAATATGATGTTCAGACCATCATAAGCAACTACTTTTCCCAAGGAACGATACAAATTAGTAAAGTTGATTGTGTATTTTGTATGAAATATCGATTTTTTTTTTGGGTGTTTTCAACCCATGTTCTTTGGGAAAAGTTGTTGCTTATGATGGTCGGAACATCATATTTAAATTTTGCTAGGGATCACAAAATCATGCTGTATACATTTTTGTAAAATCTATCAAGGTTACCTGGATAACATTGGTTTTGTAGGCGGCCGGGCCGTACGTAACTAGTTTCGTAGCAAGACAAACCTGTCTTGCTACGAAACCAGTTCCTTCTCATGTAACTTGCGTAGCATTGGTTTTGTATGAGATGATATTATAGCACGAGGCAGTCAGCTCTCTCGTCGCCATTCACTTTGTGTGCAAAGCGGGGTCAAGCAGAATGGCCGGTCACTGATTGATTCGCCATTTTGTTTGACCCCGCTTTCCATAAAATGTGAATGGCGACGAGAGAGCTGGCTGCCTCGCGCTATAATATCGTATCTTAACCGTCTGTGGCGCCCTTAAGGGGCATACAATAATGGCTAGATTAGCAACTCAACGCGCTTTAGTTGAAAGTTCAACCGACGCACTACAGAAATAACGTTTATATTAGCGTGCGATGCTTCACGGTAGTTACGTCCGACACTACGCAGGAATCGTGCAAAAAACTCGTTTTTCTTACTTTTTTCTTGAACTACCTATGATTAAATATATATTTTTTTGCACGGATGAAAGATAAAAGAATTGCCAATAATATCCCGCGTGTCCACGTCTGTTGTAGTTTAGAAGCAGTAGCGAATTTAATAATAGGAACAGCTAGACTTCAATGGCGTTTTTGGTATAGTATTTAATGTTTTTAATAAAAATCAGTCTGCGCGAAATAAAGGTTATGTTTTCTGGAATTTCCTGCTTGCTCGTTTACGAGCCTTAGGCCTTCAAAAACTGCGAGTTGGCATGGGTAGGACCCTTAATGGCTGTGACAATCAGACTGAACTGGGACAAAAAAAGAAAGAAAGAAAAAAGAGTTTGACAGTGTCTCCACCGGGCTTCAAACCAAAAGCTCTGTCACAGAGGTGGCGCTCGTTACCAGATCAAAATGAAAGAGAAACTACTTCTGATCGGTGACAAATAGTTTCCACTCGCTGACTGCTGACGAGGGTCCTTAATAAAACTTAGAGCTCATGGACGCGTTTGTATTCAGATTATGTAATTATTTTGGCTCAAAGACTAACTATAATACAGGTTAGTCACGTCTCTAGAGGAATAGATGTTTTCATACTATTATACTTAATTGTAAAATAACTGTCATTGTATTATAAAGATTATAATACTGTGTTAAATGTATCTTCACTCTCTGACACATGACGTTCAAGGATTTGCTCAGGAAACTCAGAAGCCAATCTTATACTGAACCTCTACAAATAGATCCCATCGTGGTATCGCTGACGTAAACTTTGAGCGATCTACTCTCGTACTAAATGTAAATCTGTATACAAAAATCACTTCGCAAGTTTTTAGATATTTTGTGTGTTCTCCCTCCCAAAAATACAATGTTTTGTTACTGCTCATAGAAAGAGACCATGCAGCACATTAATTCACTAGTGGCTCTGTGAGCTGTAGACCTCGCGAGTCTGTATGTCTCTTTATTATTTATTTTTATTTTTTCTCCACAAAGATCCCCGACCCCTTGAATTTTTATTTTTTTGATTATTTAAGTTTTATTTTAATTTCATTGTACTTAACATGTCGTAAAGCTAGGTAGTATAAAATATAAATAAAGACTTCAATAAAAATTTCAAACATAAGATTTCCGTTTACAATGCTATGAGGTTTAATTTATTTTTATATACTACCTAGCTTTACGACACGAGTAGTAAATATCTTTTTACTAAATATAATTACTTTTAATTTCATTTAATTTATTTATTTTATTTTCATTGATTGAGAAATGTGACCTGTAGAGGAAAACAGCTTCAGCGGTAGACTTTGTAAGCTGGTAACCTACATAAATCTGTCATTTTTTAAATTTCCTAAATTAAATTATTTAATCATAATCATAATCATCATTTATCGAACCTGCTCACAAAATTTCACGAGAATCGGTTCAGAAACGCGACCTGTAGAGGTGAACAGACAGACAGATAGACATACAAAAGCAATTTTGGCCAAGCTCAAACGGAGACGCTTTGCTCGCTCGGTCAATTAACAGTATACTCAAGTAGGCTCGAGCCCCTCGGTGGGGACGGATATAAGCTGTTGACGATACTAAAATAATTTTATCTCATAGTATAACCTATTAACCTGTCATGAGTTCGTTCGTTCGTAATCGGGCTTGATCCTATTTTAATTTAATTAAAAATAGAACTAGACATAACCAAGTGAGTTCTTATCTTAAATAGAAAATATATATTAAACATACATATGCAGTACATTCAACCTTAATTACTCAGATAATCCAGTGCCCCGTATTCGTTAGGCCGCGTCTACGTCAACGTAATACGGTTACGGGAAAACGTAACGCAACGTAATTCACGTTCATCGTTGTGGTAACAGTTTTCTTGTGTCACAGAGTAGCAAAGCTTTAAGCTGCTATTGTTGTCCTCAGTAAATTCGTAATGTTTTTACGTGTTAGTTGGATAACCAATCAGAGTAGCTCGGCCCACGAATCTGCTTTTTACTTTGCTTATTAGTTTATTTATATAGTAAAACAAAACATTTTGAAATTGTTAGAGGAGCAAGCTTAGCTGATGGAACTTAGCAAAAGTTGTTAAGTTCCATCAGCTAAACTACCATCACAGAGGTTTTGCGTTATGTATTCTAACACAAAAAAAAATATAAAAAAAAAATATATTAAAATTAAAAAAAAAATATATATAATTATTAATATTATTTATTTTATTATTTTATTTTCCAAATATTTTTTTATTACACCTGTAAAACAAAAAATAAATGGCTAAACGCTGAAATGCAGCAATTTATATTAGTACAAGCTGGTGCCCGCGAACTTCGTTTCGCCAACTTAGAAGAAGAAAATAAGTCTATTCAAGTAATTGTGGCACCTTACACACTAAAATACAATAGGTGTACTTACCACAAAGCTGTCAAGTGCGGCGCAGCTGGCGCGCGTGGTTTTTCTTTGGTCTGTGGTACTTACGTTATAATAATTATATCAAAAGTAGATAGGGAGAAAAAAACAGAGTATGTAAGTAATTACATTTCAGTGTGCAATGCAACACAACAATGAATAGGTCACGCCTCAGCATATATCTATCACTTTACAGAGATAGACGCTGTTTTTCAGTCCCCAAGAGGAGGAGTACTTACTTACCTAATATCTAACGTTTAATTTTACTTTGGTAGGTTTCTTATGTAAGTAGATACTTTAGATTAGACAAACCATGTACGTATAGTTACTTGAGTTTTAGGTCTGATTTTACTTAAAAAATTTAAGCAAGATCAGAGGAGAAGAGAATTAGGTGAAAAAAGTGAGATCGATTTACAATAAAATTATATTACATTTTTTTACAGTTATGTTACACATTGTCAATTTTTATATACACCAATTTACAGTATTACATTACATTACATATACAATATTTATGTACAGTTATTTTATTTACAGTTACGTTATACTTACATGTAATTTTTTGTATACATCTATTTACAGTATTACATACAATTATTATTATGTCCAATATTCACATTTATCTACAATATTTGTTTAGAGTTTATCTATAGTTTTATATATATATATATATATATGCTTATGCCTCATTAACCTACAATATAAAAACATATTTACAGTATTTCTTTATACACAACATTATAAGTAGTTCCATCTGGCATAAGCATAAACAGCTGCATGCTGCAGGTGACGCGCGAGCACGCCACGTACAGCTGGCCGTGGGAGAAACAGCTTGTGCGCAGGTCCACGCCTGCAGCACGTAGCGTCTGCCCCTGTGCCTTGTTTATCGTCATGGCGAAGCAGACGCTAACGGGCAACTGCAGGCGTTTGAACTGGAAAGGGAAGTTGTTTGGGATAAGCGGGATGCGCGGTATGAAAACAACTTTTCCGGCGCCGCACGCTTGCATTTTGCTGTCATTTACTGATGACTTGCAGCGGCCACGTGGTGGCTTCAGTATTTCTGCTATCAACTTACTGGAGTCCTTCACCGTACACAGCACCCTAGTCTTAGGATTAGGGCTGTCTGTGTAACCTACGCTGCTTACTTAGCAAAACCACTTGATAATGGCGAAATACTTATGTGAAACGCCATAATTAAGAATAAGATTAAGAAAGCTTACTTACCGCCAAGCGTGCATCTGCCGTACGAATCCGCTGTGATCGTAACCGAGCGTTGGCTTGCCGTTTCAGCCGAAAGAGAGGCAGCCTGCCTGGCCCGCGCTTGGCTGAGTCTCTCATCGCGACCTTCTTCGGACTCTTGAGACCGCACTAATTGTTTATTTAAAGCATTGCGAGACTTTCTCGATAAGTTTGATTTTTTCTGTGAAGGCATTTTCTTAGAATTTGTTAAACCTTCTACGCGACAAAAAATTATTTGAAAAAAGTGCTAGGAATTTCCCGCCAAACGTATATTTTTATATAAATTTGTCTTTATTAAGGCAAATGAATTAATTTATATACAGCCATAGTCTTTTTTTATCGTATTGCCAGTTTGAATGACGTTTGACACTTGCTGCGGTGGCATTGTGATATGAAGAAAAAATTAAGTTTCACTTTATTTAATATCTGCACTTTCATGCCAAGCTATACTGAACAGGCAGTTCAAAATTACGTTCCATTTCTAAAAGATTCGTCATGATAATTATTTTAAAAATCAAAATAGGTATGTTGGTTTAGCGTATAACGAAATAACTTTGTCTACGCATGCGCAATGGATGGAGATGAAGCAAGATGGAAGCAAGAAGGACGGAAGGAATGCGCATGTTTTATTCCTTTCATTTTTCGTAATATTATTATGGTTTTTTGGATGTTTGTGTGTATTATCATTATTTATCTTAGAAAATTATAGAATTTTTATTATTATTAGATTAGATAAGATATTAGACAGATTAATATTATAATTATATTGGTACTTTTTCAAATCTCGGTTTCATAGTGTAGTTTGCACATCATACTACCACGCGCCCCTATGAAATTCACGTGCAAACGTATTTCAAGTTTTTGCCAACCCCCCCCCTTTTAGGGGTTGTTTTTTTTACCCTATAACCTGGTCCATAATTTTCTCTACATAATAATAAAAGTTTCATCAAAATCCGTCCAGCCGTTTTCGCGTGATGCTCAGCCAAATAAACAAACTAACAGATAAACAGATAAACAGACAAAAATTCTAAAAACTATTGGAACGTGTTCTGTTATCAATTTTAAGTATCCGATAAACATATAGATATTTTTGTCGAGTCACTTTTTGGAAATTTTATTTTATTTTATTTATTAGGTTACCAACAGAGTATACATTAAATACCACATAAACTATAACACAATTGAAAAGCTAAATGCTACTCCAGTTACAGGTAACGACGACATGCACGATGTAAGCAAACAGAAGAAAAACATACATATTTTTAAATCAGCCATTTCGAAAAAAAATTGCGAGGTCTACAGCTCATACAGAGCCACTAGTTGAGACCACTTGCCTTTTCACACGACTGCCCAAAAAGGAGTGTAATGTGTTCAAGGTTAACGTGTGTATGTGTGCGAGTTTCTTTGTTCCGCCATAACTTCTAAATACCTAAACAGATTTGGATGTATGGGGTATCGTTAGAATCCTTAACCTGAGTGACACTAGCTATATATTTTTTGACAGGGCAGTCGTATTTAAAATTTTATGATTGTCTTACTGTTATACCTGCCCTGTGGTTATTGTGGGCTCGTGCTGTATATTCGGTGGAGCGGCGGCATGACTCCCAGAGGCTGTTTTTGCTCGACTTCTTTATATTTGCTCGCTTGCTTTGAGTTTGGATCGAGAGGTATTTCTGCTGACCTACATATTTTGGACCTTCCAGCTCCCAAACAAAATGGCGGTCTATTGTGAACTTCTATACAAAGAGTCGGAGAAATTAATGGTTTTGTTTAGGTATACATTGATGTATGTATAGGTACATTATTATACTCGTACCTACTGTGTGTAAGACCTGGTTACCACCAAAGCGGAGAGGAGAGGAGATGTGTCTGAATAACCAATCAGATTTCGTTATTGAAGCTAAGCGGAGAGAAGATGTGGAAATAACGAAATCTGATTGGCTATTCAAACACATCTCCTCTCCTCTCCGTTTTGGTGGAAACCGGGCCTTATCCAAACCAAAACTAAAGCAATTTATTTATGAAGACTTATTAATTTTATACTAATGAGAATTACGTATTACTTGTATTGTAGTTATGTACCCAGTTAGCTTAATTTAAATAAATAGTGGTTATATTAATTAATGTTAATTAAATAAATTTATGTATGGGGGTGTAAGGGGACAGCCTGCCATCTGTATGTCCCTAGCCAACCTCACCTGCACGTGGTGCACCCTGCCAAAAAGCAAACGAGGCTCTGGCGACCGAACCGATGGCGGTATAACCATCTTTTAGGCCAAGTGTACCTAAGTACCTAGGCAGCCGCGGCGGGCAGCAGCGCCGTCGGCGCAAGACTTGTTCTGCGCTCACCAACCCGCCTGCCCAGCGTGGTGAGTATGGGCATACACCCCCTATGGACAGCGCACCAGATATACGGCCCCCAGTTCCCGGCAGCCTTACTATTCCAGGCCACAGTGGCAGCGGCCTCGGTCACGGTAGGGCGGGGGGTGCTAAGAATCCCCGGGTTACGGATGGCTGCCACAAACTGACCGGCGACGTTTAACGGACGCAGTCTACGGCTGGACGAAAGCCTGGAGCAATTGGGGGTAGAACTAGAAAACATAAGGTGGCACGTTTTGGGGTTGTCTGAAGTCCGAAGACCGGGAGAGGACACGACAACCCTAGAATCCGGCCACCTGTTCTACTTCCGAGAGGGCAACCAACAGTCGCAAGGCGGCGTAGGCTTCCTTGTCAACAAGGTTCTCCGTGACAACGTGTTGGAGGTGTCCAGTGTGTCAACCAGGGTAGCGTACCTTGTACTGAAACTGACCAAGAGGTATTCCCTCAAGGTTGTACAGGTATATGCGCCGACATCTACATACTTGGATACAGAGGTCGAGGCCATGTATGAAGACATCACAAAGGCCATAAATAACACCACCAAGACCTACTTCACCGTTGTCATGGGGGACTTTAATGCCAGGGTAGGATTGCGAGAAGGCGACGACTCGCGTATCGTGCCGCACGGTTTTGGGCTCAGAAACCATAGAGGGCAAATGTTGGTAAACTTCCTTAACATGCAAGGGTTGTTCTGCATGAACACCTTCTTTGAGAAGAAGCCCCGAAGCCCGGAAGTGGACTTGGCAAAGCCCCGATGGTAAGACGAAGAGCAAGACTGACTTCATCTTGACGGACAAGAAGCGCATATTTAGGGATGTCTCCGTGGTCAATAGGTTCAATACCGGTAGCGACCACCGACTGGTAACAGGCACTCTAAATATCGACTTCAAAGTTGAGAGAAGTCGTATGGTGAAATCCGCTCTTCGTCCAACACTGACCCAATCCGTGCACGGCGCTGAAGCGTTCCAGTTGGAACTGCGCGATCGTTTTGCCGCACTGGAACCCACGGAAGATGTGGACAAGGACCTTGAAAGTGTGGCAAGAGTAATTCGCGAAGTGGGAACCAGGCACTTCAAGGGGAAGCGGGGTAGCCAAAAGTCAAAACTTTCGGCGGGGACTCTGGAACTGATGAGGATTCGACGCGATATGCCGGAGGGAGCTCCGTCGTCGGATATCCACCGTCTGAATAAAGACATCCGCAAGGCGGTGCGACGAGATCTCCGAAGCCACAATACGCAACTCATAAGAGAGGCGATTGAGCAAAATCGGGGGTCAAAAGTCTTCGTTAAAAGACTGGGTAGGAGCCACTTGACGAAGCTCAAAAACTCGGAAGGCAGAATCGTCACATCAGTTCCGGAAATCCTCGCCGAGGTTGAAAACTTTTATGGCCGTCTATATGCCTCGCATGCCCCAAAGCCTTCGCCTGACGCAAACGACCCAAGAGCCACACTGACACGCCACTTCACTAAAGATTTCCCGGAGGTAGACGAAGGTGAAATTGAGAGGGCTCTCAAACAGCTTAAAAATGGGAAGGCTCCTGGCGAAGATGGAATCACTTCCGAGCTTCTCAGAACAGGAGGTACTACAGCACTGAGAAAGTTAAAGGAGCTATTTAACTCCGTCATAGCCAATGGAACTACCCCGAAGGCGTGGAGTGAGAGCGTGGTGGCGCTGTTTTTCAAGAAAGGAGATAAAACTCTCCTGAAAATCTTCAGACCAATCGCGCTCTTAAACCACGTCTATAAGCTGTTTTTGAGAGTCCTCACAAACCGTCTCGCAGCAAGATTTGACGCCTTCCAGCCTCCGGAGCAGGCTGGGTTTCGAAAAGGTTTCAGTACCGTAGACCACATCCACACAGTGAGACAGGTTATACAGAAGTCGCAAGAGTATAATCAGCCGCTGTGTCTAGCATTTGTGGACTACGAGAAAGCCTTCGACTCCGACGAGACCTGGGCTGTTCTGGAATCTTTGCAGCGATGCCAAGTCGATTGGCGGTACGTGGAGGTACTGAGAAGCCTGTACAGTATGGCGTCGATGTCCGTCCAAGTACAGAATCATAAGACAAAACCCATTCAGTTGCTCAGAGGAGTGAGACAGGGGGATGTCATCTCTCCGAAACTGTTCTCCAACGCACTGGAGGATGTCTTCAAAACCCTAGACTGGAAGTCTGGAACGGATTGGGCATCAACATTAATGGCGAATATCTCAGTCACCTCCGCTTTGCCGACGACATAGTCATAATGGCTGAATCGTTGCAGGATCTGCAAAAAATGCTGCACAGTCTCAACGCTGCCTCACTGTCAGTCGGTCTCCGGATGAACTTGGACAAGACTAAGGTCATGTCGCCGCTACCGTAATGCCTGAAAAGCAAGGTTTATAACCAGTGTGTCCTACCCGTTTTGACATACGGAGCCGAGACGTGGAACATGACGGTGAAGCTGGCCCACCGGCTACATGTCACTCAGCGAGCTATGGAAAGATCTATGCTTGGTATTTCGCTACGGGATAAAATCCGAAACGAAATCATCCGGCAGAGGACCAAGGTAGTGGATATTGTCCAGAAATGTAGCAAGCTGAAGTGGCAGTGGGCTGGCCACGTCTGTCGCAGAACCGATGAGCGTTAGAGCAGACGGGTTCTCGAATGGAGACCGCGTCTCGGGAAACGTAGTGTGGGACGCCCCCCTGCCAGGTGGATTGATGACCTGAAGAAGGTCTCTGGTAGTGGCTGGATGAGGAAAGTGGGTGATCATACGCTTTAGCGTACCCTTGAGGAGGCCTACGTCCAGCAGTGGACTGCAATAGGCTGATTGGAAATAAATTCATACCGATATCCACGCTAGAAGTATCTTTAAATTAAATTAACTTTAGTGAAAAGAGCGGTGAAAACTAGTCAAAAGTTATGCGAAGGACAAGTTGGGACGGTGGGGCAAACCAAACTAATTGCCAACTCGTCCCTCAATAGTTTTCACTGGTAAGGACAGGATAACTCTCCCGAGTCAAGTATGGTTGACTATTATGAAACTTTTATTAGAATTAGATTTATTAAACGGTATTTTTAAACATCATCATCAACAGCTCATATTATACGTCCCCACCGAGGGGCTCTTTATGTCTTGACTAATTATAACCTTAAAGAATAAGATTTCCATTAATCCCTATCGTCAGCGATGCGACGCAAACCTCGAGTAACTATATCATGAGAAAAAAATAATTCCTATTATTCTTTACTATATAAGGTCTGCTCATATTGTTTCTAGTTTATGTGTACTTTGTAACTTTCAACTTGTACTTTAGCTTTATTATTATTTATTTTTTACCACTCTTAATTCTTTAACATTTAGCTTCATTTTTTTTTTTGGGTCTAATTCTGGTAGGTCTCTTTAGTTATTTTACTTTTATTTTACTTGTTATGTATTGTGTTTACCTAGAATGCTGTGCTCGCCTGTAATAGGTGCATGCATCAGACCTAGAAGACCTAGAAGAGGGCGATACGTTCCATATATGAATTGCGTGGTCACGATTCCCTAAGGGAATTGTTTAAAGAAATTGATATCCTCACAGTATCCTCACAGTACATATTTGAAAACATCTTGTATGTCCGGAAGAACACAATGCTATTTCCTAAGAATTCTGATATACATAATATAAATACTAGAAATAAAAATAAAATAGCGCACCCAAAGTTTAGACTGTGTATAGTTAATAATTCATTCATAGGGAACTGTATTCGCTTCTACAATAAAATACCAGATGATATTGTAAATCAGTCCGATAGCCAATTTAAAGCTAAAATTAAAACTATTTTATGTTCTAAGGCCTATTATACGATAAATGATTACTTAGATGATAAAAACGGCTGGTCAACTGTTGTTCCAAATCAGCGGAGTAGATTGTAATTATGACTCATGTATGATTCTTTATATATTTAAAAGAAAAGTACAAAAGATACAATTCCTGTGGAGTTTCTTCTGGCCGTTCTTCTCCACAGAGGGCGTACACTGGTAGTGAACGTGACATCCATGACAGCTTTGACGTCGAAAAATTATTTGTAAAAATCTTAATTCGAATAAAAAAAATTGATTTTGACTTTGACTTTGACTTTGACTTAAGTTAAAATTTGTAAGAGTATCAATGCATGTACTGTAGGCGTTCTAAAATAAAATAAATAAATAAATATTGTAGTATATAAGTAATAATAATAATAATAATAAATTTTTATTTGAAAAAACAAAGCCAATTTACACTGTATGTAGATATTATAGCTTAAATAGCGTATGGCTAATGATAGTAGAAAGTGAGACGGCTGACATTTAAAATAGGAAAATCCTATAGTAATCCTGTAGTAAGAACCCAAACATTTTAACTTATCTTAACACAACGTGACTAACTGACTTGTGACTTGACATCATCAACAGCTCATGTACCTACGTCCCCACCGAGGGGCTCGAGCCTAACCTGAATTAGGGCGATTAAGCCTTAGTCGACCACGCTGGCCCATTGCGGGTTGGTCGACTTTACACACAACCTTTGAATTTCTTCGCAGGAGTGTGCAGGTTTCATCACGATATTTTCCTTCACCGTAAGAGCGTCGAATAAAATTACATATGAATTCGAAATTCGAAAACACATTTGTACTCGGTGGGGAACCTGCGTCTCCCGGATGGGAGGCGGCGGCCCTAGCCACTAGACCCCCAACGCTCTCTAGACTGACAACGTGTACAAGACGAGCCTTGCCTATCGCATTTAAAAACAACAACTGCAATAGAGCATTGTTATATATGCAGCTGAAGTATATAAACGTTCACATAGGATAATAATTTGTATCGGAATGTCCATAGAGCAGACAGAAGACAGAGGCCATATCTCTGTGGTAATTAGCAATAATTCGCAGCTCGGCCGGTCCGCTGCGGCTGACTGCGCATAACTCTAAACCAGCAATTAGCTTTATTAATTACCGAACGCTGGATTACTAATTATAATTTAATAGGTGAATTATTTCCTCATAATTTTAAATTTACTCCAATAAAATAATAATATAGTTTATTTACAACTGTCCCTTTGAGAGTCGACTCATTTGAAAATCTGTTCTCATGCTAAAAAATATCTTCCTCTTGTCCCCCGCGGGGGACAACTACGTGGGGGACAACGGAAATAACCGAAATTGCCTGTGTTAAAAAAGCTATTAAATGTATACAGTTTTTTTTTCTTTATTTAAGGAGTTTTACACAAAATATCGGCTCAAATCAAATTATTTCTGCCCAGATCACACAAGAGAAACCCAAGTGAGAAGCTTTGCCCTGGGCGGAATTCAAACCCGCGTCCCTATATTTCTAAGACAGTCGTACCGTCAACTAGGCTATTGAACGACGACTATTATGATGACCAGGTCTTTACATTATTTTGAAACCTTAAATTACCCGACAAAAAATAATTAAAACCTTAAATTAAACTTCTACCCTTCTGCGCCAATATCTTCCAAAAAAACATAAGCCGAAATTAATGTAACCCCGAAACTGGGGTTCTTAGGACCATCATTGAAGGGACCGAAGATAAGAATCGCCTGGAGACGAGTTAGACAGGTTAAATTAAGATGGATGGAGACACTGAGAGCCTTCGAACTATCGGGTGGCGGCGGGGGTGGCTTCGACCCAACCCTAGTAGCCGAAAAGGCTTTGAAAATACGCGACAGATACCAACTTTAAGAAAGTTGCCTTTTCAAACCTCTCCGGAATTCTGTAAGGGGTTTTGTCAATATCGATGGTATCTTACTTAAAATTGAAATAGTCAAAGAGTCTTTCGAATCTTTTATAAATAAAAATTAATCGCCGGAGTGTGCCCGAGTGAGGTACGAGTTGTCAAAATTGAAATGGCCATATCTCGGAAACTACCGACCTTAGTTTGAAGCACAGCATTGCTTCAGAAGCGCAAAGAAATAAATTGTTTAAATGTATATAGGTAATATGTACGCGCATAACTTCCGAACAATTGCATCAAATTGGATAATTATTATTTTTTTGTTGTAATTTGGTATTTATTGTTAGAACGAAAGTTTTTTTTTTAATCCACAGTAAAAGTCATAAATTATCCACCCAAGCGAAGCCGGGTGGATTGCTAGTGGTAGATATAAAAATACTCTTTACCTTGTAACCAATCCATTGAAGTCTTAGTCTTACTTTGAAATTAAAGAAGGCTTGCTTGAACTACAACAAAAAAATCTTAACTTTTAAAATTAATATACTATAATAATATGTCCTTTTATATTACTATGTTCAATTAATGTACTTCTTACACACGCTTCCATTACTAAGTTTGCCTTCCTTGGTTGGATCTCTGTATTACAATCTTAAATAATTACTTGAATTATTTTCTCTTGTTTATTAGTTCAACACCCCGACTAAAAGTGTCGCTGGGTCATTATATCGTCAAGTATTTACGCCATTGAAAATGGACTTGGACACTAAACTTGAACGTTTATTCCTCTTCCAGCTTTTTAAAGGTACTTGAACTTGAATAAGAGAAATTCTAAGGATTTCCGTGTAGATAGTAAATTACTTAGCAAGCTTCAGTTGAAAATAAATTTTGCTAAAATGCAATAGGGCCGCCTAACTGTACACTTCTTCTATTCTTATGTGTGCAATACAGTACATACATTCATTCATTCATTCATTCATTCATTCATTCATTGTAAAAGCGGTTTCTTGCCTCTCGATACCACTACATAGATACCAAAAAAGTTTAAAAAATTTATTTAGCAACGTACTAAAGCTTGTGCCAAAACTTGTTTGTTTATTATTAAAACTGAATATTGTGAGTATTTGTGTTCCATTATCATTGTCCTAATAAAACAGTTATAACAATACCGTTTAAAAAGACGGAACCTCGAATTGAAAGTCTCTACCCCAAGACGGTACTTCGAAAGGACGAAAACTACCGTCTATCTAGGGATACAATAATAATCGTAATCTAGGGATAGGACTCGCTCGACCTGACGAAATATTCAATATCAGTAGTCAAAATTAAAATGGCCATCTTACCGACCTTAGTTTGAAGCACAGCACTGCTTCAGAAGCGCAAAGAAATAAAATTAAAACAACTTTGTTTAACTGCAGTTTCATTAAAAAACACGTTTCAAATAAAACTTTTTTAGAGTTTTTGTCAAAGTTATCAGCAGAAAAACTGAATTCGGAATAAGCTGGTTGAAAATTCACACGCGTTAGAATACACCATCTAACTTGTAGTCGTCAAAAGTGCACTACTGAGATAACTTTGTGGACGAAACTCGACGGGGAGTGCAAATGGACAGTCATCAGTTAAGCGTCTGCTTCGGCTTACATTGCTTGTCTATAAAACTGAAATTCAATGTAAATAAAAAAATATTTTAATTTCTCATCTGTGAGCTTAGCTTACCGTAAGTAAACTTACCTGTAAGTAGCAGAGCGGTAGAGCATTCCGCAAGAATTACAATTTACAATGCAAATAAAATTAATTCTTCCGTGCAAACTTCACTCTAATCTGGTATTTTTTATGGCCACAGATAAAAAAGCACAGCGTAAACAATACAAGATCAAGTTCGCACAAGCCTCTACAACTGTTATTTTATTGCATTGTACTTAGTGTGACTGTCTCCTGTTTGAATAAGACATTGAATCACCTGAAGACTGTCCCCTGTTTGTATAGGACATTGAATCACCTGAAGACTGTCCCCTGTTTGTATAGGACATTGAATCACCTGAAGACTGTCCCCTGTTTGTATAGGACATTGAATCACCTGAAGACTGTCCCCTGTTTGTATAGGACATTGAATCACCTGAAGACTGTCCCCTGTTTGTATAGGACATTGAATCACCTGAAGACTGTCCCCTGTTTGTATAGGACATTGAATCACCTGAAGACTGTCCCCTGTTTGGATAAGACATTGAATCACCTGAAGACTGTCCCCTGTTTGTATAGGACATTGAATCACCTGAAGACTGTCCCCTGTTTGTATAGGACATTGAATCACATGAAAACTGTCCCCTGTTTGTATAGGACATTGAATCACCTGAAGACTGTCCCCTGTTTGTATAGGACATTGAATCACCTGAAGACTGTCCCCTGTTTGGATAGGACATTGAACCACCTGAAGACTGTCCCCTGTTTGGATAGGAAATTAAATCACGTGAAGACTGTTTGGATAGAACATTAAATATCACCTGGTTATCCGAAAAAGTAAGATTATTTCTTGCTTTGTCGAGCCATTGATTCCAGTTATTGGTATCGATTCACACAATCACGTAAGTTCGTCAATCCTTTTTATCTTTTGAAAATTAAGACGGGATGAAATGGAAGGGAGGGATTTGTATTGTACTCGTATTTAGAAGGTTAAAAGTGCGTTGAAGGGCAGTGTACTCCAAAAACGGTGTAGCCTTGTTTGAGTAGGGCTGGCGACGCGAGTTGAATATTATTTCACAACGAAGCTTGCACGTGACAAGTCCTATGAGCATAACATTATGGACTGCATAGAATTTTAAAGCTTGGTAGAGAAAAATGCATTCTAATGTCGATTCAATAATGTCTCTATTCTTATTTTAGTCCGCTGAAGGGGCATTAGCAGAAATGGGAAGCCACCGGAATGGTAATAATGATTTTTGTTCAGGGTTGCATAGACATTTGCATGCTAGCATTTTCACTAGAATAAACCATTATAACTTTATTTCCTCATTTATTTATTTATTGTGTGAACACATGTTATAATTTATGCTTAATTTATTTATAAGAATTAACTATTGGAATGTGTGGGACCAAATTCTCTCACATCATTGAACTCCATTATACCTGGGCTGATTGATAACTGGCCGAAACGACGAACTTAAAAAAATGATACGCAAAAAAAAATATTACATTATATTTTGGCATCTTTTTGAAAATAGAACGCCAAATTTGAATTTAATCGAACTGGTGGAATTTGTTTGATAGGACGTAGAACTTTCTCTGTCGTAAATTTTCTTAACAATGGAAAGAAACGAAATTCGTGCGGTGATAAAGTTTTACGTTTTAAAACAGAAAACAGCAACCCAGATTAAAACCAAGCTAGACAGTGTTTTAGGTAATTCTGCTCCTGCATTGAGTACAATTCACACCTGGGTAACTGATTTTAAACGTGGAAGACAGAGCTGCGAAGACGCCCACAGGTCTGGACGAATCCGGACATGATCAAAAAAATTCACAAAATTGTATTGAATTCGGCGCTTGAAGTTGCGAGAGATAGCAGAGATGGTGAGCATTTTATCTGAACGCGGTTTTAATATTTTGCACCAACATTTGGGAATGAAAAAGCTTTGCGCGCGATGGGTGCCGCGTTTGCTCACTGTTGACCAAAAGCAACGTCGAGTGGACGATTCATCGGAGTGTTTGGCGCTGTTTAACCGAGATCCTAACGTGTTTTCGCGGCGTTATGTAACAGTCTATGAAACCTGGATACATCATTATACTCCCGAGACAAAAGAACAATCTAAGCAGTGGACTGAGAGCGGAAGACCTGCGCCGAAGAAAGCAAAAACGGTTTTGTCGGCCGGCAAAGTGATGGCGACTGTTTTTTGGGATGCTTAAGGGATTATTTTAGTGGATTATCTGCAAAAAGGAAAAACAATAAATGGAGAGTACTACGCAAGCTTGCTGCAAAAATTAAGTGAAGAAATCCAGAAAAAACGACCACATTTGGCCAAGAAAAAAGTTTTGTTCCACCATGACAACGCACCTGCACACACGTCAATGGTTGCAGTCGCCAAATTCCACCCTATTCCCCGGATCTGGCCCCGTGTGACTTCCACTTATTCCCAAACCTGAAGAAATGGTTAGGTGGCCAGAGATTTTCATCAAATGAAGAAGTCATTGTTGCCGTGGACGAGTATTTTGAGGGGTTGGAGAAAACATTTTATCAAACTGGTGTAACGGCATTGGAGAAGCGCTGGACTAAATGCATCGAGGTAGAAGGAAACTACGTTGAGAAATAAATTTATTTTAAATAGATTTTTAAAGTTTTTCTTTATCGTTTCGGAAACTTATCAATCAGCCCTCGTATATCCCTGTATTTTTCCTGTGGCATATTAGAATATATTAAGCACACCGAGTTATTACAGAGAATTAGATGTAGTGCACGAAATCGACACTGCATACTAAATCCACGTTTTATTTTCATTATTTTGGGTTAGGATTAATATATTTACGCGTCAAATCTAACTACAGAGCCTGTGCTTAAATTCAATCGCGGGTAAGTGAACGCAAACCAAGCAACGAAATCTGCATTTTACCTTTACCAGTTCGCATTGTAGAGCAAAAGGAAGCTATTTTATCGCCTCTTTGAAGCGTATTTATGGGTAGCTGCACAGGAGAGCGAGCATCGCTTCGGTGAGCTTCGACTTTCATAAATTACCTTTGATCATCGGATCCGGACTCTTCCTCCCCTCCATCTGTTTCGATATAAAACACCTGAACGGCGGCGGCGCGGCGGCGCTGCGCTGTAGACTTGAGGATGCCCGATGCGATATGCCGGCACGACAAATTTGTTGCATGTGATCGGGCGTCGCGTCGCATCGGGGTGCAACGGAGGATAATATACTCGTATTATTATCGTATGGGGTTATAACAGCTTGGTGTAGTCGAGGAGTACGGGGTTTCAGATTTAAATTCCGGTGAAGACACTGTAAAACAAAAATTTCTTTATGGAACTATCCCCAGCTTGGTTAGGACATTGCAAGCTGACTGAATCACCCTACTTGTCCGTGGAATCACCTTATTGTCTGCTTATTCTTCGTGCTTTGGCATGACGTGTTGGCACGTCAAACCATTGATCCCAGCTTTTAGGTATCTACGGGAAAAAGTCGTAACATGAGCCATGTCAGAAGCCTTCGGTGGTTCCATTTTTTAAGGTTGCTTGGTAGACCTTACAACACGATAAAAAAAAGAAGAACCATATAGTTTCAAGCATTCTGCTTTTTGGGCAAGCATTTAACGTCAGCAGGCTTGTCGATAATTTAGAGAGAAATGCAAGCGTGAAATTGTCGTGTCCCATCGCGCCAGTCGTGTTCAGAGCAGAAACCTTGTCTCGTCAGAAGGAATGGCATGAAAACGATCGCGTTCACAGCTCACTTCGACACAACAATTTTAAACAAAAGCAATTTCAACCAGCACACGCGTCAAAGTTCCGGTTTGGAACGTTCTATTTCCATCCGAAATGTATCAGAATCTTATGAGTTTAGGGCCGAGTTAGGACTGTGTTTGTTGACAGGAGTTGTTTTTCAGTTCGAGACCAGAAGTTTGGTTATAATAATAGACCTATTGAAATTACAATCTTAATTATCTATCAAGATGGACTTAGTAACTCACATAGAATTATGTTGATTGCGTAGGTCTAGTGGAAAACTATTTCTTAGGTACTAAACTATCTACTTAAGTACAATACAGGGTGTCCAAGTATATTCAGAAAAATGTTTTACTTTTCTCAAAAGAGATGAAGAGAAAAAAAAATTTGTGGCGCCACAATCCACTAACATAGTTCAAGTTCAAGTTCAAGTTTTTATCCTCATCTGTGTAAAACTTGTGTAAAAACGATCAGCAAACAACGAAAATATCACAGAAACTTTCCTTTCTCAGAGGTGACTCGCGAACTCTAGCACTGTCTCTTTTAAATGTTTCTTTTTTACTAAAAAATATTTTATAAAATTTTTTGCTACCAAGACGGGGTTGCCAGCTTACAAGGTCTACCGCTGAGGCTGTTTTCATCTACAGGTCATATTTCTCAACCAGTAAAAAAAAAAAACGAAATTAAATATAAAATATAAAATTAAATTCCTAAATGAAATATTGTAACAAAGCATCTTTTAGTGTAAGTAAATATCAACAGATGGCGCTGTACAGTGGAACGGATTTTCTAAAACGCACTATCGAGATTTTTTCAGCCATTTAACATTTTTTACAGCCACTAGTATATATGTGGCTAGATTTAGAGATGGCAGGTGGAGTGACTGTGGCGATGTGCAAACGTCCCTAACAGAATGGTGGCTAAGGCAGGGGGAAAGATGACCCGGTCGACCTGCCACTAGGTGGGTCGATGATATAGAGCGGGTCGCTGGAAAGACTTGGCTGTGGTTTGCACGGGATCGCAAAGGCTGGCACGAGGAAGAGAAGGCTTATACCCTGCAGTGGGCAGTAACAAGCTGATGATGATGATGATGATGATATATTTTATCCGGTCTCTTGAGTCGTGTTGGTTTAAATCATAAAAATTACAAATTCGCTAAAACAATTAAACGAATCGGTTGTACTTATTTAACATGTTAAAAAAAAACTGAATGCAAGCCCGGTATGGATACAATGAGCAGACAACAAAATAAATGATAGAAACAAAGAATTACGTTCTAAGAAGATTTTGTTTATGCATTGAATAAAGATATAAAGCAACGACTAAGTTCAAAATAACTCTACGATAAACTTTCGGTCATGAATAATAAATGGAATATACATGTATATAGATTTCAAGGAAAAAGTAGTTTGCTAATAAATCAATGCAACACAATAAAAGTTGAGGCATAATAGATCGAAGCATAATAGCGATACGCAATAGAAAAATCGGTTTCATTCGCGTACCTATGTTCGATATTTTCCGTGTTCCTTTTTTGAAAAAGGTTCTGAATATGTTTTTCAGAGCGAGGTATTTTGAACTTATGATTTTGTTTCAATATTATAATAGTCTGTTAGTATGTCTCAGATCTAGGTGTTACTGTGACCTCAGACTTTGCAATATACTTTATTGATACCAAATAGTTACGGTACCTAACAGAGTCAAGAGGCGGCCTTATTGCTAAAGTAGCAATCTCTTCTAGGCAACCTTAGGATATAGAAATCGCGTTTAGAAAAAGTGAAGTGATCCCACTATCAATTGAATGTGCTTTCCTATTTTCGAAGTACCAAAAATGTTTTTTGTGTCAAATGTGTTTTAGTCTAAACAATATATCCGGTAGTAACCGGTTATTATATCATACAAAATGTTAGTTTCATTTATAACATCATGTTATGAGTTACCACCAAAATGGTTTCTATTTTACAGCAAGAGCGTTAACGCTATTAATATTATTATAACATTGGGTCGATTCCCGCAGCGAAACTAAATTTAAATTTAATCTTTCTGAAGCACGACGATTAAAAAGGACAAGAGATTGTCAACCATTGTGAGCGTCAAATTTTGTAGCGCAAATGTCAAGTTTTGACGTGTGCCATGTAATTTTAAACGGCTTGTTTTATAATCCTGCTTAAAGTTGACGTTTGTGACAAAATTTGACGTTTAAAAGAGCCGACAATCTCCCGTCCTTTTTCATGGTCGTTGCACAGTGATTCGTTCCCTACAAGTTAGACGAAAAAAAATATTTTATGATTTTTTTTATACTTTAAAGGATTTCTCTAATAACAATTTAATGTTTTTGATAAACACCAGTTGTTGCTCTTATGTTAAGACTGTGTTATCTTCAAAATACTTAGTTTTTAGGCTATTGGTCTACGTTTTAGACTCCCTAGTCCTAAAAACTTTAGTCGAAACTACATCAAAATTAAAAAACCTCTACACATGGTTGTTTTTCTGATAAAGAAGGGTAGATTAGAATTTAACCATACTTAAAATAAAATTTATGCGAAAAATAATGTTTTGGAAAAATAATAAAATATTATATATTTTTCAAGTAAGTACGTATCTACAATAAATAAAAAACTAATAAATACTTAATCTAATACATTATACACTTTCCAAATAATTACTTAAGTTAAAGCTCCCTCTCCGGCTAACGTCTGCTATTTGTTGATAGTCTCCTTGGCACGAACGAAACTCTGCTTCTTCTGGAGATTTTGAAACAGTTTTTATAGCTTCTGCTATAGTATGACTACCAGATGCACGTGCTGCCACTTGTGCTGCAAAAGCCAGTTCATTCGCTTGGTAATTTTCCACTAGATCACAAACCTTTGCTCTCTTAGAGGCTATGCCACATTCAGCAAACAATTTTTGTGGTCTTTCAGGTCTTAAATCCAGGTATTTGGTTCGTATTCTTCATTGTGAATATTCTATAAAATCATGTTGGTCAAGCCACTCCTTATTTTTCATTACAAACTGATCTTTGCTATGCCCCGCCGACTTCCATTTTGACTCCATTTTAGACGAAATATTAGCTATTTTAATTTAAATATTGGTCTACCAGCATTCAATAGACTGAACTTGCATAAAATATATTGCAGGATCTGTTTATTTCGTTCAGTTTTATGTGAAACGCACCAAACATCAAAAATCTCAGAACGATAAATTTGATACCTTCGACCTAAAAAAAAAAAAATATGGCAACCCGTGTCATATTAATGACCTATATATTTCAAAACTAGGATAAGTAACAAACGTTTTGGTACGTGTTCTAAAAAGGGTACAAGAGGGTACAATAAAAATATTCTCCATAGAAAAACAAATTCTCATGTTTTTAGGCCTTTTTTAAAGTATTTTTTACGAGAATTTATTTCCGAAGACCTATTAAAAATTATAAGGCGAATATTATGTGTAAACATGCTACATACCTTCAAGATTATCACCCATTTTTTTAAATATCAAAGCACTCGAAACTGGAGAAAATGGCCAAACTGGTGGGAAGAAATCGGTGAAATGCAGTTGATTGAAATTGTGCATTTCTTCATATATCGACTTTGAGTGATTAGAAAATAATAAACTGACTACTTGAGTCATTGTGTTATACATAATTTTAATAGATAGATATTCTTTAGCCTGTTGGCATTAGCTATATACTTCGATTTTGACCCGACTTTTTTACATCTACCTTGTATGGAACGAATCACTGTGCGTTGGTCAGAAAGTGACAAGACCGAGATTAAATTTAAATTTAAGTTTCGCTGCGGGAATTGACACCATTATCTGCCTATGAGCGGGCTTTTACGCGCGTTGTGACGTCACATTACACGTCAACCGTGACATGACATCCTTTGACGTCATTATCTTGTTACCATACCCACTCCACTCGCAGTTGAAAATGCGGTGTATTTGATATAGAGGGGCGTTTTCTATTTTACTATACAACCTTTGATTTTCATCGCAGGTGTGTGTAGATTTCCTTACGACGACGATTCCTTTTACCGTAAGAACATGAAACAATCGTAATATGCAAAGAGTTACACGACCTTTAAGCCAAGTCTTATTTTATTCACAAAAAAAACGGAACACCTCACTTTTTTTTTAGTTCCTGTACCATTCTGTACATTAACTTATTCATCTGATATAGCGCTCATGTTAGAGTTTGTCGACAAAAGAAAGTAAAGTATAAATGTGACCACGAATCACCATTTGACAGAAAGACTAGAGTTCGCCGGGATGCTCATGTTAGCACTAGTAGACATATAGACATTTCACGATTCGGCACGAGATAATGCGACGATAAAATTACGTCAAGGGTCTCATTCTTAGCCCTACAGGCCGCTTGAAACAGATTTAGTTATCTCAGGAGATTTTTATATTTTTGCATGCATAGTTTACCGAACTGCGCAATTTTATTGTGCGCATGACAAAGCATAAATAATTAACTGAGAAAACTTAATCCGTTTCTAGCGGCCTGCTGGCCTGACCATATCCTTTGCAGACTGTGGTAAGGATCAAATAGGTGGTGACGTTTCCCAAATGGGAGGCTGCGGCATTAGCGTACCAAGAATAATAATGTTTACTTGGAAAGTTATGAAACTGCGGTTTCGTAGACGGCCGAAGTGGCACCACCGACGCTTTCAAAGTACAAATTCAAGTAAATCAATTTCTCCTCAGAATTTCGAAATCGAGAAATTTGAAACTTGGGGAACAAAAATTGGTCGGTTTCACAGGCTGATCTACCTACGTGTTGTTCTACTTTCTTAATACTTTCTTTAGAAAGTCAGTAAAATACAAATAGGCAGAAGCTGAAAACGCAGTTTGAAAAAGAGTAAGTAAGTTAACTGTAATATACCTATATAATGGGGGTTAGTACGTCACCACAGAATAAAAGAAAATTCCCAATAGCGGCTACAAAACGCGCCGTAAATTAGGCTGATTATTTTCGTCTAGATCCCTCGGGAGCTTCCACGTAACTATTACATTCCCGGTTGCCTGGAAGGAATTACTCATTATCTTAGACGTCCAGTGATGAACATATACCTACCCCATAGGATTCCAACGTGAACGGTCCTGCTTTACTGGCATCTACCGGCGCCCAGCAACTTTCACCAAGCCATTGTTCACCTTGTGGGCGGAGGGCACCATTACATTACACCTTCTACAGATAGATATATACTTAGGTAAATAAAAAGAGGCATATAACTAATTTTTCTTTAGTGTGCGTTGTATTCGTTAATTTAATGTTTGATTTATAACAATTAGTTAAGTTATTACGAATAAATAATGACAGCCAATTTCTTAAATAGTCTAAATTATTCTAAATACAACCTATCCTAACCAAGTTACGCGGTGGACCAACAGGTGCCTTGGGGCTAGCTGATTTCAAAAATAAAAGGTGTAAATAAAATTACCCAGTGAAAAACTTTTGGGAACCCGGGGCAAGGTCGCGGCCTGGCTGGGGCAATTGGACATTCGGCCTCGATTCACGCTCCAAGCCCACAATTTAGTTAATTTTGTCCATTTCGCCAGAGAAAAGAAACAAGACGAATATTTTTTGATTAGCAGAGCTGTCAAATTCAAATCATTCAAATTCTCTGAAATTGCATCTCATTTTATTGCATTTCATTCCCGCCTCGAGTCTACCCTGAATAAAAAAAACCTCTCGGGAGCTACAACGACCCATAAAACTGAACAACTGTTATGAAATTTAAAAAAGTTATTTTATCATACAAATTGACGTTCGTCGTTTGAAATTTGCAGGCAAACCAAAGTTGCTGCCATAGCCCGAAGAATTGCAAGACTTAAGTGGCAGTGGGTGGAGATCCGGAGAGATTGGTTGTGGAGATCCTTGGGGGAGGCCTTTGTCCAGCAATGGACGTTTTTCGGCTGAGATGATGATGATGATGATGACAAATTGACGCTGATGTTTTTTTTTTTTGGGAATTGCCGGCTTTCTTTGACAATTTGGAGTTTGACAAGTAGTACTATAGTACAATCAACAGATTGCACAGGCTGTAAGAATAGTTGCTTTTGTTACATCAGCATTGTGAAGGCTTCGTCTGAAAACTAAAAATTGGATTGAGTTTGATAAAAAACGCCATTTTAGGGTATTTATGTCCTACAATAGCAACTCGTGAACAAAATCTTTCGAATGGACTATTTTTCGCAGATTTATTTTTCCGTAGAAACTTTGTAAGACTTTTCTCAGTTTGGTTAGAACATTGCAGGCTAAATCACCTGATTGTCCAAGAACACCCAGCTTTAGAAAAACATACAGAAAATAATCGTTGCATGAGCCATGTCAGAGGCCTTCGGAGACTCCATATCTCTTATTCAATGAGTTTACAGAAACACTCATTAATTCGCTGATTATTCTCAGAAGAAATTCCAAAAGAAACAAACTAAGAGCTTCTAGGTTTCTGGAATTCATATCAAATAAAATGTTATTGTCGATAAATGGAGAATTGTTAGAATTCGGTGGACCTTATAGCGAAACCGTTTAACTTGCCCAACCACATTCATTTTGTATTGAAACGCTTACAAAAGTATGAAACTATTTTCTTTGTCATCACATAATATTTATTTGTAGAAATTGATGAGCTTTGTAAAAAGGTATGATAACTATTTTATGGAACATGAAACTAATCTTTATTATGGAATCACATATTACATATTAAATGTAAAATATATTTGTATTTTTAGATGTTTGGATGTTTGTTTTCCCCTTCACGCTTAAAGTAGGTACTGACGTAGCCCGACACGTGCTTGGCCGGTTTTATTAGCTAAATGCATAGGACAAATTGCTATGTTTCGATTACAGTTAGAACGGTTAATAAAAACATACAAAACAAAATACTATCTAAAATAGAAGGACGCCCTATTGTCAGGGTAGATAGATAGATAGATAACAAGTTTATTGCATCACACACCTAAAAAACCACCTAAAAAATGACATTACACATGTGTGCAGCGATGCAGAAGGGCCAAGGTTCAGTTTGGGTAGCAGTAATTTTCCTACAACCTAGAAAAAGTGTAAAGCTGAACTGTAAAGTATGTTCAGTACGGAATCGTGCCTCAAAGCAGAAGAATAATACATGAATTTGATAATTATTCCGACCTTTCTATAGACGGCCCTGTAGCTTAGTTAGTAGTACGCCTGCCTACGAAGCACACGGTCGCGGGTTCGAATCCCGCCTAGACCGACATTCTTGTAATGAGCACTTGTGTTTGCCTTGAGTTTGGATGTTGTTTATCTATATATGTATGTATTTGTCTACTCGTATTTAAGTAATGTATATCAGCTGTCTGATACCCGTAGTACAAGCTTTGCTTAGTTTGGGGTGAGATGGCCGTGTGTGAGATGTCCCCACATATTTATTTATAATTTATTATAACTGTTTGTCTACCCTTCTTTCCAGTTTTAAGTCAAATGTACCATCTAATCATCTATCTCTATTATTGTTTAAATACACAGACTAATATTTGTGGAGGCCCGATCCAGCGGGGAGTGTGGGGTGAAAGCACCCACTGAATTTACGGCGGCACAAGACGCCCGTAATATCGGCAAATTGCCGTCAAATTGTCGCTGTGCCGAACCAATTTACCCCGTGGACCCTGCCACTACCATTGCATCGCAACTCTGTGGTACAATTTCCAATATTGAAGAGGACAGATTTCATTTTGTAGATTTGAATTTGTCTAAGAAATTGTTTTAAGACGTTCCGTTCACAGGTTATGCTTATGATATACTTCTCTTCTTTTTTGAGCTGTTTTCACATCCCAGGTTTTCGGAAATAAGTTGCAGGGCGCCTTATGACTCTTTAGTTTTTTTTATTTGTGTTCAGGTAAGAAGCACTCATACACGAAACAAAATAATTTTACAAAGACTTAATAGTACCCTGATATTGAATTAAATTAGTTTTGTCTTAGTGTTCTGTTTCTGCTTGATGTCAATAAACATATGATGTTTCTCCGTTCGCGTTTGTTTGACACATATTTAGAAGGAATTGGCGGGCTATTCCATTCCATTTTTAAAAATTCGAACCACGAGAGTTTATAATGATTTTTCGTCCATCTTGAACACAGTATCTTCTCATTTCAAACTCGCTTTTACGTCTCATAAATCCCGTAGCAGTCAAATGGTAACTCCAGAAGCATTGTATCTGTATCGTGCGTAACGCATCCCGGCACATAACTCATGTCTTTGTCTATCGGCTATTAACCGCCGAGTTAAGCGTTAGCGGCGGCGGCGGCGTGGGCCCGCCGTCGTCGGGAGGCGTTACCGGCGGCGGGGGCGCGCCGCCGGCGGCGGCGGCAGCGGCGGCGCTTGGTACTAATAGCCCCGACTTCCCCGATATTGTTCCACAGCGAAGTTAGTTATCTATTTTATGATGACACGGTAATAGAGATCGTAGTTAAGTACTTAATAGGTGATCGCTTTTATGGTGCAGGTAAGATGGGTTTTAGGGAGTTTGCGATTGCGACACATTTGCCTAATGTGGCTTGAACAAGGTACTTTCTTATGACGAACACTGAATAAATTTTAATAAAGAAGCTATTTCTATTTGATTTTTAGCTGTTAAGAGATTCTATACTTTTTTTAAAGAAAAATCAATTGCAGTGTACTTGGTACAAATGGAAATGGAAAGGACTTCTTACCAACTTTCGGCGAAAGGGTTCGGATTTGAATCCTGGTGGTCACCAAACCTGGCTGATCAAGCTCCCAGATGAGACCTAAAATACACATTGAAAACTGTAAATAAATAGAAATCCCAGAGGAGAGAAAAATAAACAATACAGGGTATTGTGGAAAGGGTAAATAAGAGATATTTATTTCGTGAGAGGAATAAAATCAGCATGTACAGGCAGAATATAAAGGAGGCAGATTTGCCGCAAATAAATGTCATTAATGACAAATGGCTAGTTTTTGTATTACAATTTATGATTTATCAACAGCTCATAGCATATAGCATTAAGTTCGCCTTTGTACATCCTTTTTTGGTGCAATAAAGTAGATATCAATCAATCAATCATAATACGTCCTTACCGAAGGGCTTGAGCATACCCTGAACTTGAGTAGTTATGCCTTAGTCGACCACGCTGGCCCAGTGCGGGTTGGTCGACTTCACGCATAATCTTTGAATTTCTTCGCAGAATTAAATCACGATCTTTTTCTTCAGCGTAAGAACTTTGAATAAATGTACATACAATAAATTTGAAATTCGAAAACACATTGTTACGTGGTGGGGATTGAACCCTCGTCTCCCGGACGGAAGGCAGCGGCCCTAGCTACTAGACCGACACGCTGTTATGCAGCTGAACTTCACGCAAACAGGAGGGCAAACTTCACGTGATCTGCCTCCACGTTCAGCGTATCAATTTTCTTTTGCCTAAGTAACTGTGTTTTGTATTTGTAACCAGTTGTAATGTATTGAATTTAAAACATGCCTATTTGTTTCCTTGTCTACTTCAATAACTGGGCGGCACACGGCGCGGGCAGTTCATCTGTATTCATTGCTGGCTCGCCGTCAATTGGGCGAGACCGCGCGATGAAGATTGATGCGATGGACGCAATAAAGCCAATAAACGTCAACTCTACGTGATTAGCCCTGGAGAGCGTTTAGTTATGGAAAATCTCGCTTCCTATTTGATATAATTTCATATGAAAACTTGACTAAACTGTACCTCTCAGTAAATACTTTTCATATGATCCTGCTATTCACCTCGTTTAATGCCTAGAAAAAGTGGTTTAAATGATCATCATCATCATCATCATCATAAACTTTTTTCTTCTTCTTTGTTTTTTCATCATGTCAATTTTTTTTTTTGTTTTTTTTTTATATATTAACTTTTACTACTAGTGGCTCTGTGAGGTTCTAAAATATTTTTTTTCTCGACAAACATCCCCAACCCCTAGATTTTTTTTATTTTTAAAGTTTGTTTTAATTTAATTTAATGTATTTTATTTTATTGTTTTATTTTATTTTATGTATTTTATTTTATGTATTTTATTTTATTTTATTTTATATTATTTCATTTTATTTCATTTCATTCTATTTTAAGAAATGTGACCTGTAGAGGAAAACAGCCTCAGCGGTAGACCTTGTAAGCTGGCAACCCCCATAACTCCGTCATTTTTTAAAATTTCCAAAAACTGACTCGACAAAAAAAAACGATTAATTTATCGAACCTGCTTACAAAATTTCACCAGAATCGGTTGAGAAACGCAACCTGTAGAGTCAAACAAACAAAAAAACAAATCCACAAACAGATGGACATACAAAAGCAAATTTGGCCAAGCTGAAACAGAGACGCTTCGCTCGCTCGGTCAATAAAATAAATGCCAAAAAATTAATGGAAATATTCGAAAACCATACAACTGAAATCTAGGCAGTCCTTCAAACTATACCTTGTTTGCTTTCAAATTAAAAATATTTTATACCTCATTTTTATAGTTATTGTACGTACAAGCGTTGAGTTTATTTGAACTCGAGCAGTTGCCACACTAATTTTTTACGCTTTGTCTGTAAACTTTTAGAAAACAAAACCTGTTTCACCGACGAAACCTAAAAATACTGTTTCCGTTCAGTCATTGGCATAACTTTGCAATTCTAATTCCAGTGCATGGCGTATTGGGTGAAACGCTCTTGTAATTTCGTGGCCCATTTTATTAAGTAGTCGTTGTATGTGTGTTTGATGGAAATAAATAATCAAATAACTCAACGTTGAATTTAAAAACAATTTTGCGAGCTTAAGACAGGGCGCAAGGAAATTTAAATTTTAAATACCTAAAGACGTAATCTAAGTGATGTAATAACATCCTACGGAAATAAATAATTTTTGATTTGATTTGATTTAAGTGGCAAGCACTTTTATGTGTGACTGTATCTATCATCATCCGTCATTCATTATTCATTATAGAAACAGATTACATAAAGTACTTGCATGCAGAAAAGTAAACTGCACTAAACTTGTCAACGACCAAGAAAAAATCTTCTATTACTAAAAAAGTCCTTAACCAAATGCTTTGATATTATGGAAGAGTATCTAATAAAAAAAATTTAAGAATAGTTTTTAACTTAGACTTATTTTGCTTACGTCTACCCAAACTGAAGAACTTTCCTAAAGACACGTCATGGGACGAAAAGTAACAATAATATTCCGACTTTCCATAATAAGTCGATCACAAAATTGGTAGAAGGTTGCGGTCGCGAGAAACGGCGGGATTTGATCATTCTGAAGATCCCTAGAGAGGTTATTGCTGTGGGTTATTGTCTTCTTTAATTTCTTCTATTGGTATACTTACGAGAGTCGACCACTGAACTCATGAGCTCTGTTGTTCAAATTCTCAAGGCCACCGAGTATCTTTGACATGACATGTATAACGAATATTATCCGTAAATAATGGATTGCGAAGCATGAAAATCATCTTGCTTTTTGCTTTTTGGATAATCATGTGATTCAGCCTGAATGTCTTAACGAAATTGGGGCTTACTCACAAAGTCTTGCCCTTTGATCACGTATTCCCACTGGAATTCGAACCCATGAGGACTGAACTATCTTTAAGTACCGCTACACCGCAAAGACTTGTACAATAATATTATTATTGGCCACTATATTAGGTACAGTAAAACGGGGGCACTAGCCTGAAGGGCTCTGAGCTAAATGCACTAGAAGAAGAACGAAGGAATACATTATGATATCGAGTTTATTATTGACCGAGCGAGCGAAGCGTCCCTTTTTCAGCTTGGCCAAATTTGCTTTTGTATGTCTACCTGTTAGTCCATCTGTTTGTTTTACTCCCTTAGGCCACGTAGTCCAACCGGTTTCTACAGGTCGCGTATCTCAACCGATTCTCGTGAAATTTTGTGAGCAGGTTCAACAAATTAATCGAACTTTTTTTCCGAGTCAGTTTTTGAAAATTTTGTTACGGTGTAGTGCGAAACCACTCTAGGGGCAATTACCTATATTTATGTCAGTAGTCATCTGCTTCTATAGCAAAATCCTTGAAGAATGTAACAAATTATTAGTGTTTTTATTTTTGTACACTTTTTACTTTAAATATTCGCATAACCTCGAGGGATCCTTCCCGCTGCTGGGGGCAAAAAAAGCCATTTTATCATGGCCGCCACGAAATCCCCTCTAAGTAATACAAAATGAGTTTTTTGGGAAGTAAATAGCTGCTGTGAAATTTCTCGGAGGACGTCGTCGTAGAGAAAACAAGATGTGGGTAAATATAATATACGCGGAACTAATAATGCCATGCCACATTCTAAATATAAAAATAATCTGCACGGTAAATAGTAGATTGTAACCAAGGGGTGAAAGCGATCAATTACACCCGAAGTATTTTAACGCACGAGCGTAGCGAGGGCGCTTATAGAGTACCTAAGGGTGGAATTGATCTTTCCCACATGGTGAACACTCTGCTTTTCAACTAGATTGTGAGGAAAGTAAATAAAACAGTTTGTAAAAAATATGTATGGGGTACGTAAGTACCATTACGCACCATAATGTGCGCCGCACCCTATTTGACACACAAACTGCCAAATTTTCAGTTGGTTTTTATTGAAATCACTGCGTATTGTGTTTAGAAATTCCCGCAATTTTTGCAATTTTTGTAATTTAGATTACAAACACAAATTATAAAACATTTTATCAAAACATTGATAACAAACCACAGATAACAATATTTTTTTCACCAACATTTTATTCCCGCCTTTTTATAAAGGTTCGCGTTCGTGTCACTTTTGGCCAGTATTTAAAAGAATATTTAATTTTGTATGTTTTATAATAATTAATCTTTTTGTTGATATTTCTAGGTAAAAAGGAGAATTTCGTATTCATCTTGCTTAAATAAAGTATATTCCAGCTTTTTTTTCTTTTTTATCAAATAAAATTAATTATAGAAATTATCTAGGCTGTATACGTCACTTCCTTTGCCAATAACTGTGTGCAATTTTCTATTAAAATAAGAAAGGTTCGAATTTCCAAGGGATGTAAGTTGGACTTACATCCTTTCTTTGGGGTCATTATTGGACTACTTTCAGAGCATGAGAGATGAAAAAGTAATTGAAAGCTGTATTTTTAATAATACATTACATCTGTTATTAAAGTCTTCTACCTGTAGACAAACTGTATAAACAGTTTTGCATAACTATATGCAATTTTACAATGTAATATTGTTTAAAATAAATAAGTAGTAATAATTCCTCAAAACAATAGCATCAATTATTATTTTTTACACCTTCTTACCTTTTAAATCTGTTTAAGTTTGTTTTACTGCTATAAGCAATCATTTATAGTTTCGGAGATTATTAGAGTTATTCGTTACCGACCCGGATTCTTAGCTCATGAATAAAAGGAGAGAGAAATATAAAATGTTACACATTTCTGTCTCCTTATATTTTAATTTGGAAGGCTCGGGTAATCTTACCGCAGGAAATTGATTCCGAACGAGCGAGGGAAGAATATTGCGATTTTTTATATTGAATAAGTAAGGTAAGTAGACTTTTTAGGGTTCCGTAGCCAAATGGCAAAAAACGGAACCCTTATGGATTCGTCATGTCTGTCTGTCTGTCTGTCCGTCGGTATGTCACAGCCACTTTTTTCGGAAACTATAAGAACTATACTGTTGAAACTTGGCAAGTAGATGTATTCTGTGAACCGCATTAAGATTTTCATACAAAAATAGAAAAAAAAACATGGCCTTTGGCGGTTCTATAACACTGACACTACGGTTTGTGAGGTCGGTTGTCGACTTTACAACCCACACGATGAAGAAGAAGAACCGCGATATGTTACTTGCTGCTACGGAACCCTTCATGGGCGAGTCCGACTCGCACTTGGCCGCTTTTTTTCTACTTGTTGTGTGGTTTAGTTACAATTCGGTGCCTAAAGAATATTAATGTATAATATACCGAAATATCCAGCGAGCGCGAAGCGTCTCCGTTTCAGTTTGGCCAAAATTTCTTTTGTATGTCCATCTATCTGTTTGTTCTCCTCTACAGGTCGCGTTTCTCAACCGATTCTCGTGAAATTTTGTGAGTAGGACCGATAAATTAGGTAATAGATATTTTGTCGAGTCAGTTTTTGAAATTTCAAGAAATTACGGAGTTAAGAGGGTTGAAAACGTAAGAAAAACATAAACCATTACCAAAAATATATACCTTTATATACTCGCAAGGTCTACAGCTCATAGAGGCACTAGTTTAAAACTGAGATATTTTTACTAACAACAAACTATCAAGTAGATTTGTGTGAATATAAATACCTATATAGTTTCACTGTAGCCGATTGGTTACCAGACTTGACTTCTCTTATTCAAACTAGGCTTTTTTGTCCCTTCGATGGAACCGTATTATGAGTTTGTAACACCAAAGGGTAACACCAACATAAGTAACGTAACTTTTGTAAACAACTACACAATTAACTTCGGTTCAGTGCATACATTTATTCATAGAATACCCAATGCGCAGCAGGCCCAAAGCTTCATCGTGTCGATATTATGAGCTACTCAGTGGCGAAGGGTCCATACAAGCCGATTTCCCTCGGCTTACCTTTCGAAAATCCGCTCCAACAGCCTCTAATGCTGATAGTAATTTACGTACACGCGAGCGCAAGATACATTGCTTTTTTTAATACAAATTGAGGCGGACGGCGCTATACAAGCACGTCAATGTATATTCGATCACGCACGAGTCGCACGACTGACCGAGTTCATGAATTGCCGTATACTCTGTCTCTAGCGCTCCAAGGGTTTACTTCCATATTTTCCTTCTCACGCGCATGTTGCCGGCGCTGTCAGTTTAATTTCTTAAGAGCTCTTCTCCACAGATTCCGCCATTGTGTTAGTGAACTCACCCAAAAAAATGTAATGACGGATCTAAGTGATGTAATAACATCCTATGAAAATAAATTATTTTGACTTGACTTTGACTTTAATTTGAAACACACCCATAAAATGGCGCCATAGAAGCCAAGACGGGTCGGCTTCCCATAATTTCTTTCTCTTTCTAACGCATAGCGCATACACGAGAGAGGAATTTGATAAGATAGCAAAATTGAAATAGAAGAGTTGCAGTAAGAAAATACATCGCGGAGTCGAAATTGTGTGATGTTGTGTGATTGGTTAAATTAGGATTTATATGGGGAAGTAAAGTGATACAATACATTTAATTAGTAAGTACGTGTCCGCCAATTTAGTGTATGCTTGTTTGTAAACAGTGAAATTGTTGTTTTTACTGTGTTTTCACGATCTGTTCAATACGGTAAGTTGTTGAGTGAGTGTTGTGAGTTCTGTATGCTATTATGGCATTAATTCATATGGATTGCTGATCAACTGACTATTTGTCTACTTGTGTAGCGATGAATTCCATTTTCCGAACTCACAGTTTTGAAAACAAAAAGCATGTCATTTAGTTAGGTAGGCCGCGCTCTTCCGGCTTACCTTTGTCAAAATTTCACCCTTCGCCACTAAGCTAGTAACACACACTGGTACACAAGCTGTGTAACATCATCATCATCATTCGCTTGCCCTTGTCCCATCATCGTAACGAATATTTTGTAAAAACCCACAATACCAACAACAGGTCTGTCAGTGAACTTGTTCATTGGTGGCCAGGTGCGCCATTGGTCAAACAAAGCTTCGTTTACATAACTAGATGCCTAATTAATTTGTCCCAATTCTGTGTGAATGTCAATTAGACTAGGGTAAATAATATACTGTACAAGTAAATATTGACCTCAGGGCGAAGGATCGCAAAAAAACAATGTAAACTGGATAAAAATAAAATAATTGAAAAACTGGTAATTTCGTGGAAAGTAGAAATAAGAGGATAATAGAGTTTTGTAAAAGAAAAATGTTTTGCATGCTTTAATTTAGTCCATAGTGTTGTACAGGGCTTGGATATGAAACAGCAAGCTACTGTTCTATTTTTTGACATGACAAAGGCATTTGATTATGTAGATCATAATGTACTATTAAATAAAATGGAAAGATATGGTATACGAGGGCCTGCATTTTCTTGGCTTCAGTCTTATTTACAAAATAGACACCAATGTGTAGAAATAACTGGAATGAATAGTCTTAATGTCTCTTCGACTTATCGTTCTAGCTCGAGACCTATTAAGTTTGGCGTTCCACAGGGTAGCGTTTTGGGGCCGCTTTTATTTTTATTTTATATTAATGACTTGCCTAGCATAACCAAACACCAATGTATATTATTTGCCGATGACATTTCCGTTATAGTTAAGTGTGATAAAAATAATTTTGACAATGATTATGAACATGACATTAATAGTACAATTGAATGTATAATTGAATGGTTAAAAATAAATAATTTGAGTGTTAATCTGACTAAAACGAAATATGTAAAATTTAATGTAAAAGGACGTAAAGAAATCAACCTAAACCTACAATATGATGGAATAGCGATAGAAAGAGCACAGAATGTCATTCTTGGGAATCACAATGAATACCAGCCTGAACTTCACTAGCCATGTTGAAAAAGTTTGTCATAAAATAAATAGATTTGTTTACGTTCTTGGACGACTGACACGAATCACGTCTCTAAGTGTGACTTTAAGTGCGTACTACGGTTGGTTATGTTGCCTCAATTATTAACTATGGAATCTTGCTATGGGGCTACAGCACTGACGCACATAAAGTTTTCATAGCCCAAAAAAAATGTGTAAGAGCCATATGTTGTAAAGGACCTTATGACACGTGTAAACCGCTATTTGTAAAGCTGAAAATACTCACTCTACCAGGATTGTATGTACTTGAAATTTTTAAGTTTGTAAAAAAATATCCTCAACTATTTAAAAAAGCGATGGATGTTAACCCTAGAACTAAAAGATATCCTTATAGGTTAGTATCCGGATTCTGTCCAAAAACTGCACTCTGTCAGAAAAGTTCCTATTGTATGTGTGTTCGAGTATATAATAAAATTCCAGACAGATTTAAAGAAGGTCCAACTAATGGCATGACCAAAAAATTAAGAGAGTGGCTTATAAATCTTTGTCTATATAGTGTGCATGAATTTCTTGAACTAAATACTTAGACTATAATCTTATTTTATTTTGCATGCTAATGTATGTTGGCGGAATAGAGAACTTTTTTACTTTATAAGACCATGTACACCTATTCTATGCAATTAAACTATTTTGAAACTATTATTTTGAATGTTTCAGAGTAAGGTAAGTTTGTAAATAGGAAGGAATATAATTTGTATTGCTTTGTATTTTTGGTATGCGTATGAATAAGTATATACCTGAGAGCGTCGTCGGTGGTCTAGTGGCTAGGGCCGCTGCCTCCCGTCCGGGAGACGTGGGTTCGATCCCCATCACGTACCAATATGTTTTCGAATTTCGATTTCATTTGTACGTACGTTTATTAGACGCTCTTACGGTGAAGGAAAATCATGATGAAACCTGCACACTTCTACGAAGAAATTCAAAGGTTGTGTGTGAAGTTGACCAACCTGCACTGGACCAGCGTGGTCGACTAGATTTGGGACACTTAGGTCAGATTCCGTTTCTAAGGCTTAATCACTCTAAATCAGGGTAGGCTCGAGCCCCTTGGTGGGGACGTATATGAGCTGTTGATGATAATACTTAATTGAGATTTCTTGTACACAATATTTTTTACATACAGTAATTGTTACGCATAATTCATAACAACAAGCCAGCTTTAGTTGGCTGAAGAAAATCTATACAGGCTTGACAAAATTGTTAGGTTTACTTTCGGTACAGGCATAGGTACTGGCATTTGAGAAGGTATGTGAAGTTGAAAATGATTAAAATTGAACAAACCTCTGTTTTAATTTTCTAGCTGCCAGCCAGAAAAATTCTCACATATTTCCTTTTGTTCTAGATAATCAATAACTAGTAATATAGAGCCTATTTGAAATAGGGCAACATGCTAAAGCTATGGAAAGATCTATGCTTGGTATTTCGCTACGGGACAAATTCCGAAATTAAATCATCCTAGGTAGTTGATATCGTCCAGAAGTATCGCAAGCTGAAGTAGCAGTGGGCTGGCCACGTCTGTCGCAGAACCGATGAGCGTTGGAGCAGACGGGTTCTCGAATGGCGACCACGTCTCGGGAAACGTAGTGTGGGACGCCCCCCTGCCAGGTGGACTGATGACCTGAGGAAGGTCGCTGGTGGTGGCTGGATGAGGAAAGCGGGTGATCGTGCACTTTGGCGTTTAAATCTCTTCGCAGGAGTTTGCAGATTTTCTCATGATAGTTTCGTTCGCCGTTAGAGCATCTTATTCGATAAGATATGAAGGGTACAGGGAAAGAAGATGTCTAGTCCGTTTTTTTTTAAATGGAAATGTAGTTTTTTCAATGAACTATTATTTTCCGCTTTTATTATAGATGTAAGTATTATATATCTTTTATATTTCAGTTTCAAAGAATCCTATACACGAAAATAACATAAAATTACATCGTTCCAAACTTTTAAAACGCGATATCTCGTGAAGTTACTTTTGTGACTAGACATGTTTTTTCCCTGTACCCTTCATATACAAAAATACATAATGACAATAAACAAACTTTTTATGAACTATCAAACTAAATAAAACGTTATTTAGTTTCTCTATAAAACCTTTGCAGGACTACATTTACGTACAGAATACAAGTAAAGCTTGCACCAAACCAGTATAAATAAGTCTAGTTATACCATCATTCTCAATTTATGCGCAGGTCAGTTTACACTGGGACCGACACACCGACAGTATTGCCAACTGTAAGAACATACATATTAATAGAGGCGACGGAAGCGACTAATGTCCGTTCCTTCCGGTGTTTGTTTTCAACATTCGCCAGTGCCTGCGGGGAAAATGGAGACGTAACTGTTTTTTTAACCGACATTACATAGAAAAAGGCGTGTTATATTTCAATAAACAAACTTTGTGTAAGCATAGTCTATAATACGATTCAAAATCATGTAGAGCAAACGATAGCTTAATGTTGCCATACCATGAAACATCTGCCTAATGGCACTTTTTTCCATCGATAAAATATAATACTGGCCGAAAACATTCTCATTTTGACAATGATTCAGCCAGCATCGGCGGATGGGGCGCTAAATAATAGATGTTGGTCCATCCCGCGTGTGTACCGGTTTTATCTAGTCATTACCGGTGCACATAAACATTTCCGGGCGAATGTACCACGTGACCCGGGTGGGAATAAACCTGACTGTTCGAAACACTGTTACTCAATTTTATTGTATAGCGTTCTATCACACACAAAGTAGGTAAAGCGGCGCGGGGCCCCAGTTCTAATAGCAGGCTATAGTGACAGTCAGTCACCGCATAGACCTCTAGTACCTGGTTGACCGAGCTTAGCACGTTTTTTATTTTTTGTAAGACACCTAGCATTTAGATTAATTACTTTACTTACTTTATGCGCTCAGACGAAAGCACACGCGGCTAAACATAGTAGCACTTTATAGCATTGACTTATGAGTTATTTTGCTACTAAATTTCCTAGCAGCACAATCTGTGTATAAGAAATCATCGTCATCTTAGTCGAATGACGTCCTCTGCTGGATACTCCAACCAAACAATACCTCGTATTTTTTAATTTTTTCGCGCCGGCTCTTTTTTTTTTCTCCGTTTTGGCATAATGCTAGTTGCATATTGCCACTTTTGTTTCTCTGAGCTACGTGTGAAATAAAAGGCGGCGCTAGTAGTAATACAAAATTCAGCCATAGATAGGGTGTATTCCGAATGAAACAGTCAGCGCCGTTAGCGATTAGATAATTAATAATAATATGGGTTTCGCCCGCTATACCCGGGTTACTATAGGAAAAGCTCTGAGAGATTACATATTTTAAAAACTATTTAATATCATTAAGTTAAATTAGAGTATGTAGAGTCTGTCTAATAAGTTATTATACTTGGGATTTTTTTTGGGAAATTAATTAAAGGCAACTCTGAAAAAAGTATGTAAGTACAATAACCTGTTAGACTTTATAATGATGAAATAAGAGGTGAAGTTATTCTTTTTCTGTTTAAAGCAATCGCCCACTCGCCTGCTGACAGTAATTTGGTACGCGCTTTAAGAGTGCTAAAATAGATTTCAGCGTGTTTCGGAACGCAGCAGGGTGTGACAAGCAACAAGAGTACTATACACACACACCATACACACACTATACTGTACACCTTTGTACAATTATATTAAAATGAGTGTTCAAAAACTCTAACTAATAAATAAGGTGTTATATACAAATAAGATTTGGTCTAAAGGTCTTAGTAACTGGACCATAAAACTTCCAAAAAAAAACCTAATGACGATTCGCGGCACAGACTTCTGTGATTCGCGGACCGATTAAGTACGTTTTTGAATGAACGAATGCTTTCGTTCTAGAAAATATTAATGTCTATGGTCAATGTTTTTTAATCTTCAGTATTTATTTTCTTATTGGCTTGGTAATGTTTGCACCACGGGTTTGCACATCGCCAGGTACTACGAGCAAGATGAGAATACTCGGAAACTGCTACAACAATTTCGATGAAATTTAGCATTATATGGGGTTTCGGGAGCGATAAATCGATCTAGCTAGGTTTAGTTTTTAGTAAAAATAGATTTCCCTGCATTGACAATAAATTAGGATCGGAATTTGGATAGAATTCAGAAAGGAAAATAAATTATTATTCCCATGCCTAGCAGTGGTAAAGTTAGCGCTAGTAGTAATAATATAAAATTGAATTTGTTGAGGTTGCGTGGATTAAATAACGTCTCCGTGGATAAAATAGCATTTTCCATTTCTGTGTTATATATCTGAAAAAATAACTGAAAATACTTTTAAATGTTTTTTAGAAAAAAATTTCGTCACTATGTGAGTTGTAGTGCCATCTGTTGCAGAACTTTCGGTGTAAGAAAAACGAAGTGATTTTCTGTAAAGGTATTTTAATTGAACTAAGTAAATGAAAAACTAAGTAATAACAACGACAACGACGGTAAGTAATAAATAAAAAAACATACCTATAAAAATTGCTCTATCTGTTGGAAAAATCTTAGACCACGAAAAAAAATTTTTATTAATTTTTATTTCTGTCATTTTTGTATTTAAATAGCTAAATGAAAGAATTAAAAAGTTAATAACAAACAAAAAAAGAAACATGAACAAAAAAATAAAAAAGTACATTCATGTGGATTCGATGACCTTCGGTTTCATTGCCTCCCGGTTCCCCTTAACCTTCTGTTTTAATGATATGGGCCAAATTTCATCGAAATCGTAGCAGCCGTTTCCGAGATTCTCATTATATATATATATATATATATATAATGAGAATATATATATAGGTATATACAAGAATTGCTCGTTTAAAGTATTAGATAATCAGTTTTAGTAAGCCATCAAATACGTGAACGTCAGGACCGCGGGACCACGTTAAAAAAGCATAAACATCCTGGATTCTACTAATTGGTTATTTTGCATATTGACTGTATTTTCAAACACACTCGTTTGGCTGCGTGAGGTATATTAAAAATTTAATGTAGATGATGTCTGAGGTTGTACTGGTTTTTCCAACGGTAGCCAATGCACCTTCCATGCAATCGACACACAGCCTTCATCTTCCTTAGAGCGGGTACGCACTATATCTGATCCGAATCCGTGAAAATCGGTCCAGAGTATTCGTAGAACTATTTGTATGGAAGTTCGGGTTCGGATGACGGATGAAAATAGGATCTAGCGCGTCAGCTACCATACTAATGTTCTATCTACTACTACGCCGGACGTGTACGAATATGTGAAACCGCTCTTCTCAAGGAAAATTATATAAAGTAAATCTTTAGAATTTCTCTCGATTATCTTGCAAGAGCGAAGAAAATCTCCATGACAGAGGGTCGAGCGAGCAGATCGCAAGCGCGGGGGGGGAAGTCATTAGTCGTGGCGGCAAAGCTTTGTCTGACAGACGCCACCGGTGGTAATTTTGTAAAAATGCAAAAAAAACATGCATTTACGGAGATCTTGTAGCTGGAAGCATATTTTCTAGGAATTTTAAGACTTTATTTTTGTCTACAGTTGAACAGAACAGCACGATTATTAATTAAGGTACAAAAAAACTTTTTCATCCTTCATGCTCTAAAAGTAGTCCAATAATGACCCCAAAGAAAGGATACAAGTCCAGTGTATGTTACTTTGAAATTCGAACCTTTACTCGACAGCAATCAATCCGGCTCATAATATGAAGACAGGTAGTTACCTGAAAATCTCGAAAACTATGAATGCTATCTTAGTAAAATAAATTGTGTTTAAAAGACACTCTTGCTATCATTTAAACACACTTTAAATTATAGCAATAAGACTTCTTGGTTATTGTTAACATACGCCATCAAAAATGGCAAAATAAAAATGGGACTTTTCTAAGCGGATCTGCCGCATGACCGGGACAAACCACATAACCTCGGTAACAACAGCTAGCACGTAACACAAAAAATAAACAATTAACAAAAATAAGCTGCAGAAAATTATTGTGATTTTCTAATTTTTTTTATAAGAGGTTGGCAATTTTTTTTATTTAAGTAATTATTGAAGAAATACATTTATTACTTTTTTCAAGAAGTATTTATTTGTCTATTGAACACAATTTACTCATATCTCACTAAGTTAGCATTCTTAGCTTCCGAGATTTTCAGGTGTGTTCTTTACCCAAACCGGATTCTTTGCTGTAGAGTGTATTTGCATAAAAAGTTGCACACAGTAAATGGCTCAGAATAGACGTCAATCAATCAGTCAGCCTATTGCAGTCCACTGCTGGACGTAGGCCTCCCCAAGGGTACGCCAAAGCGCACGATCACCCGCTTTCCTCATCCAGCCACCACCAGCGACCTTCTTCAGGTCATCAGTCCACCTGGCAGGGGGGCGTCCCACACTACGTTTCCCGCCTAAAAAAGACGTATACAGCCTAAAAAAGTACTACGGTTAATTTAATTTAGACTGAATTTACTTCAATATTGCGCTAAATGAATACGAAATTCACGTATTTACCTAGAAATAACAAGAAAATAAAAAATAAAAACACAAAATAAGCAATTATTTCTCTAAATTTTGACTAAAATGACACGAATGCGTAGCTTATTTACTGTTACTGTGTTCCTTTTGCAATAATAGTAATTAGTTGCATCGAGCAGAAAATTAAGTTTTATTGCACCGAGTGTTAGTTTGTACACGAGTGCAAATCGAAAATCACTTGTGATTGGCTACTGTAGTGGAAAAACGATGCAGTATACTTCATTACTGTAAAGTAGTGCAATAATTAACTTCATGACGTAATAGAGCAGCAATGTTTCGTTATATGCGCACAATTTCCGCTCACGAAATTATCGCACAGTTGGAAAAAAAAGTGTTTTTGCTTACTAAAGGTGAAAAAAGGCGGAAAAAAAAGTTGGTAAAAAAATATTGCTATCTGTGGTTTTAATCAATGTTTTGTAATTTTGTAATTTATGTTTATTTAAACCATGAAATATTAAGAATTCGACGGAATTTCAAAAATCAATACCCAGTGATAACATTAAAACCAAATGAAAATTTCCCAGTTTGTGAGTCAAATAGGGTGCGATGCGGTGCACTAATATGGCGCGTATGGTTGTAGTCTATAAGGTATGTATTTTTTTACAAACTGTTTTGTTTACTTTCCTTGCAATCGAGATAAAAACCAGAGTATTCAACTCGTGGGAATCATTGATTATTTTCACCCCTTGTTTAACAATCTACTATAAATAGAAAAAAAACAGCTGTCTTGGAAAGGAAATACAGGTTCAAGACAGACAAAAAAATATTTAAACTATTACTTATTCAAAATGAAAGCCCTCAAAAATATTTTGTTTTATTATTTATTTTAATCCTTTAAATAAAATATTGAACTATGAAATTACTTATATAAAGTACTACTTTTTTTATCTTATTATTTTTTTATTTAATGAAAATAAAATCGCTATTATGAAAAAGTGAATAATTTCAATTACATCGAGTTCATTTTACTTCGTCACAAATCCTTAAAATAGTCATACTTCCTAGGTATATCAATGCCATACTGTATAACAAAAATCATTGTTCTGTTTTGGAATGAATTGAAGATTTTGGGCCACCATGTTACGTAGAGCCAGTTTTTCTTGTTGCAAATGTGGTATTTCTTTTAAAAGTCCTTCTTGATCAGGTCTTCGGAACAGCGCAATTTTTTTGTAAGATTGACTCTCAGATTTAGAACCCAGCAGCAAATTAATTATTTTCAGTGATTTCAAACAAAAATCTTTATCGTCGAGTAAACGATCGCCAGTGCTTGTTTCAGAATCCATATCTTTTTTTAACTCGTCGGCTAATCTTCGTAAATAACGAGCCACTTTCCACATCATTCTGTCATCGTTAACCAATCTCCGTTCACCATCAGATTTATACATGTATATATTGTCAACTTTAGTTACTACTAGACCAATGCCATCACTATATTTATCAATATCGTTCACCAGATCAGTGAAATGTTTTAACATTTTAATAAAATATTTTACAAGGTCCGTTTGTGATAATGAACTATAAGGCACGACAAGAAGTACTTTGATACTGTCAACGTGTTCAACGATTCGTTTGATAAAATAACGAGTGGCAATGTCGTATTCGGCTCTTCTTGTACTGTCGAAGCCTGGGATATCGTAGTACGCTGTATCAGTCTCTTTGTCAACTACTAGTTCAGGAAATACAGTCTTGGATAGAATAGAAGTTCCAATTTTATCATTATCTACAATAATATATTCTCCAGTTCCTTCTGAATATTCTTCAGCTTTGAGTTTTGAGACGTCACCAGCAATCCACTGAAAAATAATTGTATAAAGTGCACAAGTTTTAAACAAACAAGAACTCGTTTTTTACAGAAACAAAACCTCTAATACGATCGAAAAATCAAAAACAAGTAGAAAATCGTACCTGTGTAACGGTAGACATCCCATTTCCAGTATTTCCTAAAACAAGAACTACATTCTTGTACTTTTCGCTGAGAATCAACTTTGACTCGTAATTCTTCACGACCGAATTATCGGTCACATTCAACTAGAAACAAACAATACACTTTATCAGTTAAATATTTATAAATATGGCTTCTGTCAATGATAACAAAGATATTTCACAACATCTCAGCTGTAATACACAAATTTCAAACTTTTGCTAACACTACTCGTACGAGCACCACAAGTTCGTAAATACAAGATTATTTAGAATAAAGTTATGATTAGTTTAACATCTTACGTTGCAATCGCAATTGACACTCGCCATGATCAAAATAGCGCACAAGAAGATGCGCAAGAGTGCCATCTTCACAAGCAGACGACTTACTGGCCGAACGAAGGTGAGACCGATGCATTGAACCGATTGAACACACATTTTATAATTAAGATAACGCTAATGACAATTTTATATCTATAAAATATCAAATGACTACCTACGTTTAAATGGACAACGTACGTAATTTGGTATGACAAAAATAATAAATATTATTTTATATTTTAATTCTATACTTATACTTAAATCAGAAACTAATTTGACTATTTTTTATCATTTAGATCATTTATGTATCATTTAAATTGGTTTAAAATTTTTGGTCGTGTGCCATCATACGACATAATGGGGTTCACGACAATAATACGAAATACCACCTCAGAGCAGATCAACAAAAGACGATTGCTTCGCTCCGAGACGACACGCGTCAGAAATCTTTGAGTATCACCCTTTCTACGTTAAATCATCAAACATACACAAACATACATTACTTTGTACAAGGTTTGGGTTGGATTTAGAAATCTTTACATTCGATCGGAGGAAACTGAGCGTGTGGGGAGGTTCAGAGGGCTTAACTGAATCCCGCTACAACTAATTAACCTTCAGCAAACTTCGAAAATAAATTAATGAAAATATCCTTTGAAAATATCAATTTCCTAACCTAAATCACATGAATTGTTCACAAAAATGACAGCTTAAATTCTTTTTTTATTAGTCTATGATTTGGTAACTAGACTTTTGAGCCTAAGTGTTCAGCTGTGTATATTTTGTGCCCTTACATACTAGACAGGGCATAACACGAAGGGGGGGGCAAGGGGGGCAAAGAAAAAAAAATTCTACCCAGAAGTCGGAACAGTCGGTTAGGTTAGACTGGTGTCAACAACAGGCGGAGGGAGCCGAGTGAGCGGAGCGAGCGTACCCCGGCAGGGGTCGGCGACCGCAAGTTAGGTCTAACCGGTTTTTAGTTCAAGGATTTTCGTAAAAATTGGTAGAAAATAAACCAGTCGCCAAATCAAAAACTACTAAAAAAAAGAAAAAAAAAAGGAAACTTTAATTTATGTGACACGTACAAATTGTGGATTTAGGTTAGAAAATTGATATTTTCATTATTTATTTTCAGAATATTAACTTGTTTGCTGAAGGTAAAATCGAGGTGGCGGGATTCAGTTAAGCCCTCTCACCTTACCCTCCCTACATGCTCTGTCTCCTCAGATCGAGTTCATTTTTTTCATAATTTTAACCCAAGGTTTTTGTAAAAAGATTGAATTTGGGTTAAATCACAACCTAGACTTATAAAATTGGACTTACTGTTGTTGGCCATGCACTCCAATATCATGCATTAGGCCATAAGAGGCAAATTACTTTCACGAAACCTAAATAAGTGGTCAAGGCGCGCAATGCACTACTTATACCGCTTTTATCAGGATTATTCATATCGACACTATCAAATTGCAATGTATTACGTAAAAACATATGAAACAAATTCAATTATTAACACGTTATTGGTCTGAATCCTCAGAAAATACAAAATAATTTCACAAAAAGCTAAGATAAAAAAACTCAGGGGAAATAAAAGACGATCGCTGCGAGGCGACGCGCCGCGTCAGTAATCTTTGAAAAAAAACCGCTCGAGATAGGTCAAAATGACATAACCGTATGACGGTCGTGATTATAAATGAGGTTCGTATCATAGAGTTTCGTCTCACATACAAGTACGGGTACATACAAGTATAATGAAGTAGTAAAGATTTCATTTCATAAGAAAGTACACAAGCCTCACAAGCCCGCCTGAATCTTTGGGAGGAGAGATACCCCACCACAACACTTATACCGCTTGCAGAGCAGCTTCCCCCTGGAAGTAACCTTCCCTGGCCGACGTGGAAGTCTTTAAACAGACTCCGGACCCAAGTCGGCCGAAGCAAGGAGAATATGAGTGCAGGTAAATGTCGGTGTGGTGTCTTTCCTCAGACAATGGCTCACATGTCGTCTTGCCCCGCGTGTCCTTGCACCTGCACACGCGCGGACCACTACAACGCCACTGATACTGCAATTTCAGTGGCTGCGTATTGGTCTGCATAAATTTGATCGCCTTAATATCGATACGAGAAGAAGATTTCATAAGATGTCGTCACAAAGGTCAATTGGGTCATTATTATAGGTTATTTTATGTTTTAACGTAGTATACCTAATCTTTAACTTTTTCCGTTAAAAGTATAGAAATTATAGTGTAAATCTATAAAATCTCGAAATGGTTTTCGTATTGCTATATAGTCAAGGAGTTTTAACATGACCGTAAATTTTTAATGAAATCCTTAGCAATGAGTAGGTTTTTTTAAGCTAATTATTTTGAAGCCCTGATTAAAAAATAAGAATAAAAATATGGACCCTTTCCCTACTTTAATAACTTTAACTTTTATTACAAACTGAGTTGTACGAGTTAATTTAAGGGCGTCACATACGGTTAAGATACAATATTATTATAGCACGAGGCAGCCAGCTTTCTCGTCGCCATTCACTTTCGTGTGCAAAGCGGGGGTCAAACAAAATGGCGATTAATCAGTGACCGGCCATTCTGCTTGACCCCCGCTTTGCACACAAAGTGAATGTCACAAATGACGCCCTTTAAATAAAAGATCAACATAATTTTTGCTAATTTTAAACAGTTGTGAAACAAAAGTTGTCTAGTTTAATAGGCCAACAAAAGTTGTCTAGTTTAATATTTAGGCCAAAAAAGTTGTCCAGTTTAATATTTAGGCCAACAAAAGTTGTCTAGTTTAATAGGCCAACAAAAGTTGTCTAGTTTAATATTTAGGCCAACAAAAGTTGTCTGGCTATTAGACCCTACCTGGGGTTAAGCGCTATTTTGATTACGAGATACCTATGTGTGGGCAACTAACATTCGTTTTCTCATACAAAAAAGTATATGATTTAATGCCTTAAAAGTGTACATATACCATTTTCACAGTATTTTAGTGAAAGAGTGATCTCTTCATAAAACTTTTAAAGTGAAAACGATAAAATTGTGGAAGTACATTTTCCGTCAAACATTCACATGAATTTGAGCACTCAAAGTTTGAGCTCTTTGATTTCATTGCACCAGTTACTAAGAGAGAATTTCTAACATTTCCTCCTTGAAAGACGCATCACATTTCCAAAGCTTAAGGTGAACGCAGATCTAGCCCCATGTCTCTTTTCGTCTACCCAACAGTAATATAAAAAAATAATAAAAAAACGGCACATAAAAATATTTTGATACAAACATCCTACCTATTTATATGTATATTGTATTGTAACGGTATATCAAGCAGCTCTCAACTCTTATCCATTAAAATCATCTTCTAAATATTCGTTTACTGAGTAATAGCATTTGGAGATTAATAAAGCTTTTAGTTTTTGTCAAAATATTTTGATTTTAGTTTCTGATCTAATACTAGAAGGAAGTTTGTTGTAAATTTTTACAGCCCTGTACTGGGTACTATTTTTAAAAAACTCCATCCGAGGTGTAGGGAGTTCTAGTAAATGTCTCCGCCCGCCGGGCACTACTACAGTATTTAAACTCCTTTATATTTTTGTACACTAGCTGCGACAACTCGAAAATATATATTGATGGCAAAGTGAGCAAAAATATATATTGATGGCAAAGTGAGCATGTTTTCTTTTATAAAGTATGGCTTACAGCTCTTCCTTGGGCCTGGATTGAGGAGAATGCGAGGGCACTTTATTTGCAAAACAAATACGTCACCAACATCTGTACTCTGACTGACCTCACATACACCACACACCACAGTACGACACCGTACCTCATTATGGCATAGACTTACTAAATAACCATAAAATATTATAGTTTTTCCATGATAATAACGTCATCAATTCCAAGGCTGGGTGTGTTAACATCTTTAGCCTTCCTTCTAGTGCGTAGGTACATAGTTGCAGCTGAGGGAGGTTACAGACAAACGAATTCAACAAAAACTCCCTCAATAACACTCCGCTGCAGCAACTCAACGAATGCTACTTACAACTTTTACAATAAAACTTGGGCCCCCGTCAAAAAGAGGATATCTTCAATTTGTTACTTTAATTAAATTGATGGGGTTGACCGACTATTGGTATACCCGCAATAGTTTTTGGCGAAATTGGTATGGATTGGGATTTTTTTGGAGATTCACCTCGCAGCTTTGTAAGAAATTTACGGAATAAGTGTCAGAAAGCAAGATACTGTCACATTCAATGTCAGCGCTCATAACTCGAATAAAATTGCACATTTTTTTATACATTTCTTAACATTACGAAAAATATAAATTACTTAAATTAATAGGTAGGTAGTTATTTTAGTTCGCTTGCAAACGCAACATTGGTAAGAAAACTAAACACAAGGTCTTCCAATAAAATAGTTCTGATAAAATCATTATTTGGTAAGATATACCGTTTCAGCGGCTACCCTTCACAATCTAAAAGTCCATTCTCTTGAAAACTTATAATCGGTAAACTTGTTGACAAAAATGTTTGGAACTATGTTAAGTTTGTGGTTGGAGCACCGCATCTATTCATAGCTGCGTACAGGCATAGGGCTGCCAAACGTGCTAGCATATACGTTCTTTCTTTTTCTCCTTCATCGTGAGGATTGCAAGGACGACAGAATTTATTGACCTTACGAACCTCGGTGTCAGTGTTACTTCTTCTTCGTCGTATCCTCATGAGTCATGATTGAGGGTCGTGACCACCAAAAGACGCGTTGCGGGACAGGGCTCTCCAGGAGCATCTATCTTGGGCAAGGTGGATTGCGGCCTGAGTGTTGCAATTAATGGACTCGAGAATGGCATCTGTCCACCGAGAGAACGCACTTCCTCTGCTCCTCTTCCCCTCAACGTGGCCCACTAGTATAAGTCTCTCAAGGTCAGTGTTACAGAGCCACTAAAAACCACTGACATGGCTTACGGAATTGTTCCCACCATGCCGCTACTCACGATATCACTCCTTCAAATGCGCCTAGCTAGCCTTCCAACCACCTCGCTATGTGCTCGCTCTGATACTGTTCCCACCATGCCGCTTCTCACGATATCACTCCTCCAAATGCGCCTAGCTAGCCTTCCAACCACCTCGCTCTGTGCTCGCTCTGATACTGTTCCCACCATGCCGCTTCTCACGATATCACTCCTCCAAATGCGCCTAGCTAGCCTTCCAACCACCTCGCTCTGTGCTCGCTCTGATACTGTTCCCACCATGCCGCTTCTCACGATATCACTCCTCCAAATGCGCCTAGCTAGCCTTCCAACCACCTCGCTCTGTGCTCGCTCTGATATTGTTCCCACCATGCCGCTTCTCACGATATCACTCCTCCAAATGCGCCTAGCTAGCCTTCCAACCACCTCGCTCTGTGCTCGCTCTGATACTGTTCCCACCATGCCGCTTCTCACGATATCACTCCTCCAAATGCGCCTAGCTAGCCTTCCAACCACCTCGCTCTGTGCTCGCTCTGATACTGTTCCCACTATGCCGCTTCTCACGATATCACTCCTCCAAATGCGCCTAGCTAGCCTTCCAACCACCTCGCTCCGTGCTCGCTCTGATACTGTTCCCACCATGCCGCTTCTTACGATATCACTCCTTCAAATGCGCCTAGCTAGCCTTCCAACTACCTCGCTCCGTGCTCGCTCTGATACTGTTCCCACTATGTCGCTCCCCACTATGTCGCTATGTCGGTTACAATCACACGGGTTATGACAGACGACTGCCTTTAAATTCCCTAATTGTAGGTTTGCAAAAAATGCTACGATACCATACATAAAATAAACGTGGCGATGCAGCGCGCCTACTATTACGTTCCAAACAAAACCTTTTTTAGATTTTTGTATTAATATTTTGCCGGGCGTTAGCATTGCAATCGTCGGTGTTAGCGTATTCCTTACTTTTTTTCCCACCTCTCGATCCAAAAGCATAGTTTCTTAGTAATTACAATTTTTAGGGATCCGTAGTAAAAAAGGAACCCTTATAGTTTCGGTCTGTCCGTCTGTCTGTCTGTCTGTCTGTCTGTCTGTCCGCGGCGTAGCTCAGAGACTCTTAGTACCAGAAGGCTGTAATTTGGCATGGATATACATATGAATTATGCCGACAAAGCTGAAGAATAAAATCTTAAAAAAAATATTTTTTAGCGTTCCTCTGGTACACGTCAAGAGGGGGTTATTTATTTTTTCACGATTACCTTATAGTGTGAGGTATCGTTGGATAGGGTTTAAAAAAATAATGGGGGTTTGCTAAAACTATTTTTCGATGCTAGTTTACGTTTCAGAAATATTTTAAGTGCTTATTTTTGTTAGAATCAAGTTCCCCCCCCCCCTACCAGCGAAACCGTTGTATTTGGAAATGTGAAAAAATTCACGGTAGTAATGTATATGATGAATTTAAAAGGAAAACTATCATGTAGGCTATACAGGTTAACGAATAATATATCAACTTATGAAATGTACTTGTACTAGTAAGAAATTCGGTACAAATATCATAAAAAAATACTTTGAAATATATAATAAAAAATAATGTGAAATATCTAGACTTGACAGGTTAACGAATAAAATACCAATTTTAAAATGTACTTGTGCTAAGTAAGAAATTCAGTACAAGTATCATAGAAAATGACTTGATGGAGTCCGTCTATGTAGGTAGTAAATTTAAGTAGGTATTAGAATAGTAAAAAGATTGCGAAAAAATAAAATCATAACATCATTTACTAAAATAATTTCATAACCTATTTACCTTATTTACCAGTCAGTTTTAAATGTGTAACAATCGCGAGTTGCCAATGGAACATTCGAAACATTCGAATAAAGCTATTTTGAATTTCGAATAAAGCGCGACGCGCCGCGGAGCTTATGGCCCTGCGGGGCTTGCGCCCCGCGCGCAGTCGATGTAACAAATAGAGCGGCAGCTGCGCTCATTAGCGCGAGCGACTAGATGCTGTTCGGATGTGCCTCGAAATCCTACCTATTAGATTGCAGTAAAAAGTATCCTATGTGTTATATCAGGGTACAAACAAACTATCTCTATCCTAAATTTCATCCACGAAAGAGTAAAAAACAACCATCCATACTTCCCTACTTACAAAGTTTCGGGTTTATAATATAAATAAGGATTTTTTTTATCATTACTCATTAGCTCCGTGTGCTAACTTCTGCATATCAGGCAACTACGGAACCCTACACTTTGCGTGGTCCGACACGTGCTTGGCCAGTTATTAGGATTATAATTAACATCTTGAAGAAAATGAAATTTTTTTTATTGAAGAACATCTTTTTATTTTAACGCGCTTTTATTAGCTTCACCTGTATGTTTGTAAGCTTGTATGCTTGTATGTATGTAACCGACTCCTTTGTTTGGACTCGATTTCGACCCACTTTAAACAGACAAATTTAATTGAAACTTCGTACACTTATCAAGAACCGGTGACAATATAATAATTTGAAAAAGAAAAGAAAAAAGAAACATAAAAAATACACGCTTTCACAGTACATCAAACTAAAAAGTGAAAAATAAAATATAATTAAAAATACTAAAAAAATACGCTTTTAGAGCACATCAAACTAAAAAGTGATAAATAATTCATAATTAAGCAGAAAACAATAATGAACAAAAAATACTAGTATTATTGTGAAAAAAGCGTGGGGTGCTTTGTGCCATATTTTTCGTACCTATATCCAGCAACCCATGCTTTTTTTTTCACAATAATACTAGCATTTTCCGTTCATTATTATTTTCTGCTTAATTATGAATTATTTATCACTTTTTAGTTTGATGTGCTTGCTCTAAAAGCGTATTTTTAGTTTTTTTTAACTATATTTTATTTTTCAGAGCCACGTGGTAAACCAGACGTCTTTAACTGAAAGTCTTTAATGGTTTATCTTTGCTCTTTTACCCAATCTTTCGTATTCCACCACTACTGACGATTTGGGATAATTTGACGTCTGGCAGCCCTGGCTAAAACTATTTGGAGTGTTTCTCGTCTGATGAAAATGTTATTTCTCTCAGTTACTACAGTTTCGTTTCAGTCCTTTATTTTTGGGATCAGTCTTTATTAAATTATCATATTTATTTTGGCGAAAAAAAATGTAGTTTGTTATTTTGTGAAAATTTTGTATTACTTGCTAACTGCATACTGTTTGTAGAATAAGTTTTTAATTCTGCATATTCTTATATTAATTTATTATTTATTAGAAAAAATGGGTCTTACGTATGTTGTTTTGAAAAAAAAATGGTATGATCGACAAGGTACGATAATTTAAGAAATGTTACAATCATCAACATCATCAACAGCTCATATACGTCCCCACTAAGGGGCTCGAGCCTACCCTGAATTAGGGCGATTAGGCTTTAGTCGACCACGCTGGCCCAGTGCGGGTTGGTCGACTTCACACACATCCTTTGAATTTCTTCGCAGGAGTGTGCAGGTTTCATCACGATGTTTTCCTTCACCGAGCGTCGAATAAACGTACATAATGAATTCGAAATTCGAAAACACATTGGTATGTGGTGGGGATCGAACCCGCGTCTCCCGGACGGGAGGCAGCGGCCCTAGCCACTAGACCACCGACGACGCTCTTGAATGTAACAATATCTTTATGAAAATGAGTTCTAACTTTGACTTTACGGCCGTTTGTTTATCTATTGCTAGGCGAGAGCACCCACCACCGTGGTGGGGTGGTGCTCCCAGATTAGGAAAGAAGAAGCCGCAGGAAAGATCCTTGACACAACTCAGCCACAGGTATTCTCTGCGACGTTGAAACTTTAAAATGATTCGCTACAGAGTGGAAGGTGTCTTCCGCCGGTGTCGCTCAGGGCTCCATGCTCTCGCCCCTTCTTTTCGCGCTCTACACCAGCGACATACCCAAGACCACTCATACGCAGGTTGCTCTCTTTGCAGACGATACTGCGATCTATTGTTTCGAACGCGATCCTCCCACCCTTGTCTCTAGACTCCAAGGCAGCTTTTGACGCCTTTGGCAGTTGGTAGGGGTCATTCTTCTCCGACGTGTTTTTCGCACTGGCAACGTTCCCCCCCGCAAGCCCGCGCCCGCACTCTCGTAAGAAAGGCGATTAGTCCGTTCAAAAAAGGCAGCAGCTCTTTATAGATTTCAAAAAAGCTTTTGATGCTTTGGACCACAGCCAGTTGCTGCGTGCCATGAAAGAGTATGGGATTGGCGGTCCGTTAAAATGGGAGCAATCGTACCTTTCTGGCTGGACGCAGAGGACTTCTGTTTGCGGTACAACGGGCGACAGTAAGCAGGTAACATGCGGAGTGCCGACCGGATCCGTGTACGGCTCCGTCGTATATATCATGCATGTAAACAGCATGTGCAACGTAGTCAAACATTGTCGGATGTACATGTACGCTGACGACACGTGTTTAGTGTACTCGAGTTAAGATGTAAAACAAATTGAAAAGTGTATTCAGGAAGATATTAACACCATAGTAAAGTGGGCACACGATAATGGTATTATAATTAATATTGCGAAACAAAATGTATGCTTATCTATTCACCTTAAACCAGGGGTACCGAGAATCATAGGGCATGATTACGATTGTATGCATCGTAGCTATTCGCTTTGTCAATGCGGAGAGCAAATACAAGTACTTTGGACTTATGATCGATATGTGATAAACTTAGGTCAGTGCTTGTCAAGTTTCACCACCTGAAGTTCTTCGCAAACAGAGTGACTTTATACACAGTTTAGCATGCACTTACTGACTCGATACTTTCTTATGGACTGAGCACGTACGGTCGAACGTTTAATACTTACCTCGAAAAAATAAAAAAAATACAAACAAGGTTCTTAAAGATGAATCAAAACGTCAGCGCAAGCATAATTATAACAAATTATTCCCGAAATGTAAAATACAGTCGATGAGAAGGTATCGTTTCAGTTAGCGTTAGTAGAATTTCGATGTAATCAAATCCTCGCTTACTTAGAAAGATAAGTAATGAAGCATTAACTGTACCTAGAACCGCTAACTATTATGGTAAACGAGCCAGATCATACCTCTTTCCTAAAAAGAGAGTGGGCAGAAATCAAAGGGCCTCGGTCCAAAATTAACTGTACTGCCAAATGACTTAATGCATCCTAATTATAATGTGTGTTAACTATATTTGAAATCTAATCTGTTGTTAGTGTGATATAGCACAAATAAAAAAAATTTTTTTTTCTCTATTTTAGGATTTTTGAAGAAATAAAAAGCGAAGTTATGTGAATTTTTCATTTTAATCAATTAACATGGATACTTCACCCTATAAAAATTACAATATTAAAATCATTTTTGATAATTTTACAATATTAAAATCATTTTTGATAATTTCTGAGTAAATAAGGCCGCCCCCACAATAGCCACATAGCACATTTGAAAGAGTGTTACATGCGTAACATTTCATTATATGGGACCAAAAAAATCCCACCCTATGAAAATGAGATATTCAAGTTTTTAAAACTTTTTGTCAAACTCCACGTAAACAAGGCCGCCCCCACAATAGCCAAATAGCACATTTAAAAGAGTGTAACATGCGTAACATTTCATTATATGGGCCCGAAAAAAACGCACCCTATAAAAATGAGATATTCAGCTTTGTATAACTTTTAGTCAAATTCCGTTTAAATAAGGCCGCCCCCACAATAGCCACATAGCCCATTTGAAAGAATGTAATATGCGTAACATTTCATTATATGGGACCGAAAAAATCGCACCCTATAAAAATGAGATATTCAGGTTTATAAAACTTTTTGACAATTTCCGCGTAAATAAGGCCACCCCCACAATAGCCACATAGCACATTTAAAAGAGTGTAACATGCGTAACATTTCATTATATGGGCCGGAAAAAAACGCACGCTATAAAAATGAGATATTCAGCTTTGTATAACTTTTAGTCAAATTCCGCTTAAATAAGGTCGCCCCCACAATAGCCACATAGCACATTTAAAAGAGTGTAACATGCGTAACATTTCATTATATGGGCCGGAAAAAAACGCACCCTATAAAAATGAGTTATTCAGCTTTGTATAACTTTTAGTCAAATTCCGCTTAAATAAGGCCGCCCCCACAATAGCCAGATAGCACATTTGAAAGAGTGTAACATGGGTAACATTTCATTATACGGGACCGAAAAAATCGCACCCTATAAAAATGAGATATTCAGGTTTATAAAACTTTTTGACAATTTCCGCGTAAATAAGGCGCCCCCACAATAGCCCTATAGCACATTTGGAAGAGTGTAACATGCGTAACATTTCATAATATGGGACCGAAAAAATCGCACCCTATGAAAATGAGATATTCAGGTTTTTAAAACTTTTTGACAAATTCCGCGTAAATAAGGCCGCCCCCACAATAGCCACATAGCACATTTAAAAGAGTGTAACATGCGTAACATTTCGTTATATGGGCCCGAAAAAAACGCACCCTATAAAAATGAGATATTCAGCTTTGTATTACTTTTAGTCAAATTCCGCTTAAATAAGGCCGCCCTTACAATAGCCACATAGCACATTTGAAAGAATGTAATATGCGTAACATTTCATTATATCGGACCGAAAAAATCGCACCCTATGAAAATGAGATATTCAGGTTTTTAAAACTTTTTGTCTATTTCCGCGTAAATAAGGCCGCTCCCACAATAGCCACATAGCACATTTGGAAGAGTGTAACATGCGTAACATTTCATAATATGGGACCGAAAAAATCGCACCCTATGAAAATGAGATATTCAGGTTTAAATAACTTAATGTAAAATTCCACTAAAATTAGGCAGCCCCCACAATAGCCACATAGCACATTTGAAAGAGTGTTATATGCGTAACATTTCATTATACGGGACCGAAAAAATCGCACCCTATAAAAAAGAGATATTCAAGTTTTAAAAAGTTTTTGTCAAATTCCGCTTAAATAAAGCCGGTTCCACACTAGCCACATAGCACATTTGGAAGAGTGTTACACGCGTAATATTTCATTATATGAGACAGAAAAAATCACATCCTATGGAAATAAGATATTCAAGTTTTTGAAACTCTTTGTCAAATTCCGCGTAAATAAGGCCGCCCCAAGGTCAACTCTTCTACATAAAAACCGAGTCTAAAAATGCCGCTGGATGACTGATAGAATCATAGCGTGCCCATCCCAGAAACCAAACAATAGACATTATATGTGAGCATGATCCCAAAGTACGTCTGCCGCTTTTACAGGAACAATAGTAATGTTCCAAAGCTGCCAATCCCAGTTGCTCTGAGTCAATTAAAATATAGCAATAGTACGTGCGACTTCTTGTGTGTCTGGATTGTATCCTGCCTCTTAGTAGCCAGAAGCTATCACCCGATATATTATAGTTATTTAAAACATTATTTTGATTTGTGACATCCCTCTGCACTTCAATCAAATAAATGCCATTACGAGCATGTTCAGCGTAATAACTTCTGGCTAGTTTTATCTAGTATGTCCCTAATGAAAACATGATCAAATCACTTTCAGACAAACGGGGAAAGTCTTGGAGCTCCGGTAATTCTGCAGACATTCTTTGGAATTGCACTCGTCTACTATTCAGATTCTGGCCAATTACATAATCCGCTAACGAGTTGTTTACGTTAACTCGGCTATTGATTCTGTCGATAATAAGCCTCGCGTCGCCAGCATCGTTGGCAAATGAATTCAAGTCCATTATATGGTATCTAAAAATAAACAATGATAATAAATGCTAGAAAGAGAAACACATAAACTTGGCAAATGAATTCAAGTCCATTATATTGTATCTAAAAATAAACAATGATAATAAATGCTAGAAAGAGAAATACATAAACTTGGCAAATGAATTCAAGTCCATTATATTGTACCTAAAAATAAACAATGATAATAAATGCTAGAAAGAGAAACACATAAACTTGGCAAATGAATTCAAGTCCATTATAATGTATCTAAAAATAAACAATGATAATAAATGCTAGAAAGAGAAACACATAAACTTGGCAAATGAATTCAAGTCCATTATATTGTATCTAAAAATAAACAATGATAATAAATGCTAGAAAGAGAAATACATAAACTTGGCAAATGAATTCAAGTCCATTATATTGTACCTAAAAATAAACAATGATAATAAATGCTAGAAAGAGAAACACATAAACTTGGCAAATGAATTCAAGTCCATTATAATGTATCTAAAAATAAACAATGATTATAAATGCTAGAAAGAGAAACACATAAACTTTATGTGTTTCTAGCATTCCACTAGCAATCCACTTATTTTTATGTCATAAAGAATAATTAGATTGTGTACAAAAACATTAAGTAAGTAATCTATTATCAAAGTCAAATGACTCCCAAACCTCATATGGAAAAACACGTTCCCTTATGTTTCAGGCAGCGATTGGATTCTCCTCAAATAAAGATTGTGACAATGTTTTTCGCCTGATTAAACGCACAGATCTCTGGCATATTAAGCACGCCTGGCCTGCAGATGCACCAAACATTATTATATTATTTATTAATATTATGTTTTTGTAGCATTTAAAACATAAAAATAAAGTGTGCGCATAAAACAAACTCTGGTTTATAACTTACTATGAATACTTTATTTTGTTTATACGTTAAGAGACGACCCCGACATAGAGCGCTGGTAGCAGCCTTAGCATGGTGGCAGGTGACGGGTGTTACAGCGCCCGCAAGTGAAGATACTATTATAATATAATAAATAAAGTAATGGTATAAATAACAAAGTCGATGACCGACCTCACAAGACCTGGTATCAGAGTTATGAAGCTGCCGAAAGCCTCTCTTTGAGCTTATGTAACGCTTATTTCTATACAATTCCAAGACAAACTGCTTAACGTGCCTTCTGAAGCACGGAATAATCTCGAAAGGCACGTTATTAAACAGGTATTAGATGATTTAGCTTCCAACATTCTAAACAAGCCGAGGACAGTCTCAATATTCCCACCGAGATTTGAACACGGACCCTCTTGAACGAGAGCCCAACGATTTTTGGTCATCTCGATATCGAACGTCAATAATAAAATTATTGTATCGGATATTGTAGAAACGCTCTCAAAATGTGTCAATTTCCACAGTTCCATTGTTTGTCAAACTTCATCAAAATATATATTTTTTAATCTTTATTAATTTTATAATTTGACTCTTATTCGTTTTTTTATGCCAGTAACATTTTAATTTTAAAATCAACTTTTAAATCATCATCCTTTGCCTTGAAGACTTTTGCTCACCTCTAAAAAGTAAACAAAATTCTGATTTTATATCAAAGAACCTACTCCCATCGGCTTTATTTAAGCGGAATTTTACTAAAAGTTTTACAAACCTGAATATTTCAATTTTATAGGGTGCGATTTTTTTGGTCCCATATAATGAAATGTTACGCATGTTACACTCTTTAAAATGTGCTATGTGGCTATTGTGGGGGCGGCCTTAATTAAGCGGAATTTTACTAAAAGTTTTACAAACCTGAATATCTCATTTTTATAGGGTGCGATTTTTTCGGTCCCATATAATGAAATGTTACGCATGTTACACTCTTCCAAATGTGCTACGTGGCTATTGTGGGGGCGGCCTTAATTAAGCGGAATTTGACTAAATGTTATACAAACCTGAATATCTCATTTTCATAGGGTGCGATTTTTTCGGTCCCGTATAATGAAATGTTACCCATGTTACACTCTTTCAAATGTGCTATGTGGCTATTGTGGGGGCGGCCTTAATTAAGCGGAATTTTACTAAAAGTTATACAAACCTGAATATCTCATTTTTATAGGGTGCGATTTTTTCGGTCCCGTATAATGAAATGTTACCCATGTTACACTCTTTCAAATGTGTTATGTGGCTATTGTGGGGGCGGCCTTATTTACGCGGAAATCGTCAAATAGTTTTATAAACCTGAATATCTCATTTTTATAGGGTGCGATTTTTTCGGTTCCATATAATGAAATGTTCCATTTTTAACGCTTTTTCAAACGTGCTATGTGTCTACTCTGGGGGTGGACGTTTTTAATTTTTGGACCAATTTGCCCACTCTCTTTTACAACGGTATACCGTTGTGCATTTGAAACACCAGCAAAAATGTATTTAAATCCAAATTGATGAAACATTATATTTCAAAAACTTGAACAACAGGCAGATGCATGAATATGGTAAATTTGTATTGTATTGTAGAAGGAAGTCTTTAAAAATATGTGAGCTTATGTAAATTGCACTTAGATAGCAAGTAACGTTAAAACAGTATTTACAATAGGGGAGATATTTCTGCCAACAAACTGTTTTGCAGTTTGGCGGATTCTATGATAATTTAAGTCGCTGTTAAAAAATAACTGAATAATAGATGTATTTATTTTTTATTTATTTTATTTTTTAACCAAGGGTTTCAAATGGATAAAAATTAACATTACACGGTACCAAAAATAAAAAAACACGTGAATAGGAGATTAAACGGAAAAGGAAAACCAACCGAAAAAGGAGTACAAATAGGTGTACAGTAGTGACGAATTGGGTTCCTTTTTACCATGGGCCTCTTGCAACGGGGCCACATGGTCCTCCGGGGGCTACCGGAGACGGAACGAACGTTTGACAGCATCCACAACCACAAGGGCCGCATCCGCATCCGCATGGGCCACATCCGCAGCCGCAACCACATCCACCACAGCCGCAACCGCATGGACCGCATCCGCAGCCGCATGGGCCGCATCCACATCCGCCACAGCCGCAACAACCACATCCGCCGCAGCCGCAACCACATCCACCACAGCCGCAACCGCATGGACCGCATCCGCAGCCGCATGGGCCGCATCCACATCCGCCGCATCCACATCCGCAACAGCCGCAACCACATCCACCACAGCCACAACCGCATGGACCGCATCCGCAGCCACACGGCCCACAGCCGCAGCCACACGGACCGCAACAGCCACAAACTGCACTGCACGTGTCCCACGCTTTACTTACCGGGATAAAATCGCTTATTGGAGGTAAGGGAATAACCGGCTCTGACGAATGAGCTGGTTTGGCAGGGGGGCCGGCAGGGGGCCTGACAGGGGCGCTGAGTGGGGCGCTGGCAGGGGCGCTGAGTGGGGCAGCAACGACTCTAAGAGCCGGGCTAACAGGGCGATTTTGTTGGATTTTTTGAATAGGTTCAGCGCGTTCTTGGGAAATACAGCGATTTTGTTCTATATCGGTCGCGTAGTAATACTTTTGATGCATTGGGTACGGGAAGCTCAATATAGGACAAATACTACAGAGTTTCTCTTGGAAGTCATCATGTTTTGTGGTCAGGCAAGAAGTAGACTTTGCTCTTGGAAGGCGGATAACGTTGTGGCTGGTTCTGAAGCTGGGGCAGGAAGTGGTTCGAGGAAGCGAGTTGGCAGCACGGCTGGTACATATTGAAGTATTGGGCACTCTTCTTATCAAAATTTGTGACCATTTCATCACACTCTGATAGTCTTGTGGAGGAAAGTTTCTCTTGGTGGCAGAAGTTATAAGCGATGGATATTTCTTATACGCCGCAGAAACAAAATGTCGTCGCTTGATACATTTCAGGAAGTACACATTTTTATTCAAAAATGATTTTTTTAGAACGTATGCCATTTTTAAACGTTTTACTGGAATTTTAGTTTATATTAATTCTGAACTCTATAATTTTGTGTAGCCAAAAATTATTTTTTTTCCGTTTTTACAAAAAATCTTAAATCAATGCCATGGAATGCCAAACATGGTACACTTCAGACTTCAAAATTTAAATTACAGAACTATTACTAGACAGCAAAGAGAAAAAGCGCCGAGTTGACAATACAATCATATAGTGCTTTATTTTGTCGTTATGGCGCTAGTGTTCTTTAAGAAAGTTAGTTCAGCGCAACTTGGAATATCTAAATATAATAAATATGACATGAAGAGCATGCTAATGACAAGAGATATGATAGTACAGAAGGACTACTTACCTTTATCAAGTAAGTAAACTGCTGCTTTTTTATATACTTGCTTCTTTCAGCACACAAAACTTGAAAGGAGAGAGGGAGGCCGTGGACTTACACATACTCACTCACACACACACCCACACACACACTCACACACACACCCACACACACACTCACACACACACATACATATCTTCACTACATATTATACACTATTACACACCCACACCTGTCCTGTTTTTATTTTTACCTTATACTTAATACTAAATCAAGTTATTGCTTACTGGATATGACTCAATCTCACTGCCTCCCAAGACACAAGTTTAATCTTAGTTTGGGAGACAGGGATTGAAAAAATTGTGATTTATTTTAAGCACTAAAGAATTGTAAACTTAACTACAAACGTACAAAATGGATAATAAATTTTATTGATACTTCCGTTATGGTTTCAATCTGTGGGTTGTAAGGTCGACAATCAACCTCTCAGACCCTAGTGTTATTATTAAAGGTTGCCGATATGGCTCGTACGATTACTTCCATATATATAGTAGCCGAGACCCACGGCCTAACGTGTCTCCCGAAGCACGGAATCAAGTATTTTTTTCGGACAAGGTGGTTCGGTGTGTAACATCCTAACCAAACTAGGGAAATCGCGTGAGTTTAAAATGTTATATTACTGAGTTTATGAGGTCGGTTATCAACCTTACAGCCCACGTGATGAAAAAGAATTAGTTAACCTAGTTGTCACACGAAAAATGTTATATTATTTGCACCAGTAAAAGAGATAGAGTCGCTTCAGCAGGTGAATAACCAATACTTACCATGCGTTCCATGACGCGCTGAAATCGATTTCAGCGCGCACCAAATTTCTGTAAGCGGGCGAAACCCTTTTTTTTTTTTGCTTTTCGCTTATGCTACTGACAGTCTGATTCGGAACACACCCTCAGTATTTTATTTTCAATTTGTTTTAACTGAATCAATTTCAGATATCATAAATAATAATAATAAATATGTGGGGACATCTTCACACCCGGCCATCTGATCCCAAACTAAACAGAGCTTGTACTATGGGTATCAGACAGCTGATATACATTACACAAATGGATAAATACATACTTATATAGATAAACAACAACCAGACACAAGGCAAACACAAGTGCACAAACAAACAAGTGCACAAACACAGTGTGCATATAAGTGCAGTGTGGTTTTGTCGCTGGCAACACTGGCGAATAGGTTGTAAACAAAAGATTTGATACATTTTATTGATTTAAAAATACTTTAATACAATTTTCCAAGTTTATCGCATTTGTTATACGTATTAATTAAGTGTATTTTGTGTTAATTAGTGTATAAGTGTAAAAAAATCTAATATTTATCCTAAATTGTGTATTTAAAAAACGTACCGTTGACAGTTGAGTATTTTATTTGAAATAATTTGCTACTGGGCTATATACTACGATACTTTCAATATAACTAGTTACTTAGGGACGTGAATCGATTTGAAATTACTTAGTTTTTTGTTGAATAGCTTATTTTTTTTTTTTTTTTTTGTACATTTCATTAATCATAACCTCAATTTAAGTGACTGCTTATCAGCTGTGCTACAGCCGTGTTTTAATCTTGCTTTTTTACTGTTATTTATTTTGTTTAAAATGCCAACTACCAGAAGTGAGGCAGCCCGTCAACTAGAAGACAACTTAAAATTAGCTTTGTATGAATTAAAACAGTGTAAGGTAACCAATGAGCAGTTGCTTACTGAGAGAGATGAAAGTGAGAAGGAGGTGTTGCTTATTGTTAATAAGAACTTAAAATTGAAAAGTGAGATGACAGAGTTGCACAACAAGTTCCTTGACGTGACGGGAGATAGGGATCGGCTTCAGCACTTGGTGGATGGCTTTGACCGGAGTGGCAGTGCGTTCGAAGATGCTCTGAGGCGTATTGCTGTCCTGGAGAAGGAGCTTCGCGACGCACGTAACGAGATTTCTGCACTAAAAACTGCAAACGATAGCCTCAGGTCGGCGCAGACCCAGTCACTCTTTGAGGAGCTGATCACTCCACCTGTATCTTCTGTCATCTCACCCACAGATCAAAATTCATCTGTAACAATTGATCTTACGTGTGATAGTCCTAACAGATCGCAATCTGTTACCACTATGAGCTGTAGTAAAAATAAATTAAAGAAATATGTTAAATTGAATAATTTTATAAAAAAAACTCAAAAACTAGCAAATAGAAATAAAATATTTTGTAAAAATGTAAATTGTAGCAAGGAACGTGTCGAATTAATTAACGAAATCGACGATTGTAGATTATGTTTGGAAAAAACTACAGAAAAGTACGAATGTGACACACGGCGCCTCCAGTCAGATATGCATATTTTAAACTCGTCATTACAAAGTATTACACGTAAATATGAGTCAGCACAACACGAAATTAAGGAGCATGTGTCGGCTATGAATAGTTTGTTGGAGATGTGTAAGTATAATTATGACACTTTCATATCTTTGACCGACAATCACATCTGTGATTGTAAACAAGCTCCAGCGAGCTGTTCCGTGCCGACCGTGTGTCCCGCCGAACAGCCGGCCGAACAGCTGATACTGACCCAGGCGCCGTCAGTCGACTTGAGTACTAATAGTGTTATCAATAACGCCTCCTCCTCTCGAACAAAGAATAGGTATATAATGTACAGCGATGAACTTGGAAAAAATATAGGTTTACAACTTAGTCGGCGCGTGGGCCAGGCAATATTAAATAACTGTATGCCTGGCGCCACATATTCACAAATATTAAACAAAGTGTTGTCATCGCAGTTTTTAGAACCCACGACCCTAATTATTTTAATTGGTAGAAGGGAAAATGTATCTCAAAAACTAATTACTAAATACTTTTCCAAACTAAATTCTTTACAAAATGTAGATAAAATAATCTTATTTGCGTTTCCCTTCAGCCAATCTTTGTCGCAACATGAGAATTATATAAGACATGATTATAATACATTTATACACACATTGACATGTCGACATACTGAAAAATTTCATTTCATAGACACCAATATTTGTATTGGAAAATATTTTTATTTGACTAAGGATAGGTATTACCTATCTAGATTTTATACAAAACAGATAGCAGAGTTGCTATCTTATTTTATTTTGAACTCAGTCAATTTTTTGACTAATGAAACGCCTGCTTTTATTGAGCAGAGTAATAATAATGACATACACCCCTTGGAATCTGTTCCAAGCTCTTTAAATTAACCCATAGGACAACAGAGAGTAACTCTGGCAGTAGCCCTAATATTTGTATAAATATACCTTCATCTTGCCCATTAAATCAAGTTACTAGTAATAAATGTAAAAGCAAGAATATTTTAAACGTGGTTCATCAAAATATACAGGGCATATTAAGCAAGGAATTAGAAGTTGAGTTGTTCATGAACTGTAATAATATTGATATTTTATGTATTACAGAGCACTTTTTAAAAAGTTATCAGTTCATGTTCAGCTTTAATAACCACCACGTAGCTAGTTCGTTCAACAGAAAAAAAGCAGAACGCGGTGGCTCCTTAATACTTGTTAATAATAGTTTTAAATATAAGGAACGAGTTGACATAGTGAGCCTGTCTGTTGAGCGTACTATTGAAATAGCCTGTATTGAACTTGAACAACTTATTGTAATGAGCGTATACAGACCACCAGATTCATCTTTTGATTTATTCGAAAAGATAATGGATGAAGCGTTGACTAAAATCAGCGATAAAAACAAAATTTTTATAATTTGTGGTGATTTTAATGTTAATCTGTTAGAGGATAATAATACTTGTACTAGATTTAAATCTTTATTTTTATGTCACAACATGAACTATCTTTTTTTGGAGCCTACTAGAATTACTGCAACATCTGCTACTTGCATTGATAATATATTTTCTAACATTACGCCTACTTACAAATCGGTCATCAATAAATTAACCTCTGATCACTCTGGTCAGATAGGTATATTCAATATTAAAATAAAAAAGGACCAAAAAGAGAATATTACATGTGTCCCCATTAGTGACACTCGGCTAGAACACTATAGGAATAATATTTTAGATAAATTATCGGAAATACCATACAGTGACGATCCAAATTTATTGTATAACTCAGTATTTAACTTTGTCAAAAATGAATATGATACGGTATTTAAATCAAAAACTATAAAAGTTAATAACAAAGCTTTGTTTAGTGATTGGGCGACAGCGGGAATTCATAGGAGCAGACGAAAATTATATGAACTCTATGAAGAGAAATCATATAACAAAAGTACGGCCTTTCTAGATTATGTTCGTAGTTATTCAAAAATGTTTAAACGCGTTTGTGCCGTAGCTAAATCCAATTTCATTAAAAACAAAATTGAATCTAGTAGCAATGTAATGAAAACGACATGGAAAATTATAAATAGCGAGACTGGAAAGGCCAAAGCTACACATAATAACTTCAAGCTTAAAATAGATAATCAATTGTTAAGTACAGACCTAGAAGTAGCAAAAGCCTTTGAAAATTTCTTTACGGACATTCCAGTTTCAACAACCAAGTCTTTAAATTCATCTCCCGCTGCTGCTGAATCTATACTTAAGCAGAACTTTGAGGAATGTAAAACAGATTTTAAATTTAGGCACGTAAATAATGAGGACATTGTAAAAGCGTTTAAATCCCTGGAAATGAAAAAGACGGCTGACGTCCATGGTCTATCTGTAAAAATTATAAGTTCCATTATAGATTGTATCGCACCTCACCTTTGTTGCATATTTAATCAATGTATAGATAATGGTGTGTTTCCTGACTTGATGAAACTAAGTAAAGTGATACCTTTATTCAAAGCCGGTAGTACATCAGACCCCACAAATTTTAGACCTATATCGATACTACCAACTCTTAGCAAAATATTTGAAAAACTCATACTTAATCAATTGCAGAGTCATTTTTATGTCAATAATTTAATTCATGTTGCTCAGTTTGGTTTCACAAGGGGTCGTTCAACAGCCGACGCTGGTGTTGAGCTAATTGACAATGTTTTTGGTGCCTGGGAAGACGCAATGGATGCAATAGGTGTATTCTGCGATCTATCCAAGGCTTTTGATTGCGTCCATCATAACATTCTTGTCAGGAAGCTACGCCATTATGGTGTAAAAGATCAGGCTCTTGGCCTTCTGGAGTCATATCTAACAGATAGGGTTCAGATGGTCGATGTTAATGGGAAAAGATCACCCGGATCTTCAATAAGTATGGGCGTCCCGCAGGGTTCAATTCTTGGACCTTTCTTGTTTTTAGTATATATTAATGATTTACCTTATCTTGTTAAAGCAAAACATGGGTTAGTATTGTTTGCCGATGATACTTCTTTGATATTTAAAGTTAAAAGACAACAATCAAACTATGACGACGTAAACAATGCTATCTCTAGTATAGTGAATTGGTTTACTGTTAATAATCTATTACTTAATGAAAAGAAAACTAAATGTATTAAATTCGTATTACCCAATGTGAAACCGGTAACTACAGATATATTTATAAAAGGACAGAAATTGGACCTTGTAGATTCGACTGTCTTTTTGGGCATTACTTTAGATGCCAAACTACAATGGGATTCTCATATAAATAAATTGTCGAACCGACTGAGTTCAGCAGCGTTCGCAGTTAAAAAAATTAGAGCCCTTACCGACGTAGACACCGCTAGACTAGTCTACTTCAGTTACTTTCATAGTCTAATGACCTATGGTATTTTATTGTGGGGTCACGCTGCGAATGCTAATAGTATATTTATTTTGCAGAAACGGGCTGTTCGTGCAATTTATAGATTAGGGCCTAGAGTGTCACTGAGGGAAAAATTTAAAGAAATCAATATTCTGACATTTGTGTCTCAATATATCTATGACAATCTTGTGTATATAAAACGAAATATAAGTAATTTTCAGAAGCACAGTGATATACACAATTTTAATACTAGAAATAAAGACAAGTTGGTTGCTTATGTCAGCCGACTACATAAAATTAGTAATTCTTTTAAAGGCAATTGTATACGCTATTACAATAAGGTCCCTACTGATATTAAAAACTTGCCTTTAGACAAGTTTAAAATAATTATAAAACAGAAATTGTATAAAAAAGGTTACTATAGGATATCTGATTACTTAGAAGATAGGTGTCCATGGGAATAGATTGTTTGAGTAGCAGGCTTTTTCGATATGTAATAAGCATTAATTTTGTAATTGACAATATTTTATTTAAAAAGGAAACGCAAAAGATGCGACGACTGTGGAGTTTCTTCGGTGAGCTCTTCTCCACAGATTCCGCCATTGTGTTAGTGAACTCACCCAAAAAAAATGTAATGACGGATCTAAGTGATGTAATAACATCCTATGGAAATAAATTATTTTGACTTTGACTTTGACTTTGACAAGTGCTCATCACACAAATGTTTGCCCTGGGCGGGATTCGAACCCGCGACCCTGTGCGTCGGAGGCAGATACACTACCACCTGGGCTACGGAGCCATCAGCTACGGACCTACCAACTTATCTGTGAAATGTAAGGCGGTGCTAGTAGTAATACAAAATTGTAATTCAACCAATCACGGCAGTTTTGAAAATTGACATTACCATACTAGTCGCCGTAGTAAAACAAAATGTAACGTAATAAAAAAATGTGTGAAAAAATCCTGTTAAATATTAAAAATTACTTTATTTCTTTTCGGCTTTTTCTTTTATTTCTTCTATTTTTTTTTTTTTTTTTTTTTTTAATTTATGGCCCGGTTACTAGACCTTTAAGCCAAGTCTTTTTAAAATTTTAACTGTCACTTCACTTCGTCGCTCACAACACAAGTTTAAGTTTACAATTTATTGAAGGAGTTTTTAATATATTTATACAATGGATAATTATATTCTTTTGTTTTAAGTAATTCACACAAGCGATTCCCTACTCAATACAGTTTATTTGGTATCAATAGGACATTTTGTAAGTTTTATTTTTTTTAATGGTTTAAATTTGCAATTCGATTTCTGACTTCGTTTTGACGGCAAACTCTACCTGCCGTCAAAGAAAATAAGATAAAATTTAAAACTAAATAAAAAATGTTCGAATTTATTTTGGTAGTAAGGAAGATCACAAAGCTAATAAAAAAATATATAATAATTATTTATTATTTATAAGTAGTATAATATATGTTGCCTAATAGACAGCAGTATGCATTTAAGGAATAAGATCCAGCGGGACTTAAGTGACAGGCTCTATCCCTCAGGATGTAATTGTTATTTATAATCTATTTAAATTATTTATCGAAGCTATGCAATGAAAGTATTATTAGGTGCATTCTGTATGTTATATATGTTTATTTATTTATTCTTTAAACAATATACTACATGCAGATGATATTCCAATAATATTGCCTTGCGAAAACGAGCTAGACCTGCAGAGTAGTCTCCTACAAAGCCTACAAACTATAGAAAGAAAGAAAGAAAGGACAACCATTTATTCAAACTACAGATTGAATCACAACTTGCAAGTAAACTACACTAAAACAAAAATCATGCAATTTAGATCCCCACAAAAAAGCTCCTTTGGACGTTAAATACACACAATATAACAAAACTGGAAATCACACCAAATTCAAGATTTCGACGCCCATTACGGAGGTTCCGGGTCCGATTCCCGGTGGGGACACTGTCAAGCAAAAATCTCTTTGTGAGACTTTCCCTAGTTTGGTTAGGACATTGCAGGCTGAATCACCCGATTGTCCGAAAAGAAAGATGATCCCGTGCTTCTAGTCGTTACACGAGCCATGTCAGTGGCCTTTGGCGGCTCTATAACACTGACACCAGGGTTTGTGAGGTCGGTTGTCGACCTTACCACACGATGATGATGATGGTGATACCAAATTGTTCACTGCTAGGTTTGGAAATAGATACACATACGAGTATTAATTGGAAGTTTCACATAGAAAAGATAGCTGGAAAATTATGATTTGGTACACGTCCGTCAAATTCCGCTTTCGTCAGAAATTGTATTTTTTTTGTAATTTCAGTTCATTTTCGTCAGGAATGAGAGGTCGTGTATTACCTCTAATGACTTACGTCTTATCTTTTAGTTATCCCTTAAACAGGCCCCGAAGATCCGCTGTAAGAAATAAAGTGTTATATATGGATTTAGGCTTTGAATAGCGCCCTTTATGATTCCTGATATATTTTTTTTAAAAGCCTGAAAAAAAATGTGGGAAACCATAATCCCATTGCCTGGGTAAAGACTACCCTTTATGTGATAACTATATATAAATGTCGAATGTTTGTGTGTTCATAATTCTGTCTGACTACTTATCGTTTTTTATGTTGTTATTGTTTATTCATTTATTTGAAAATTAATAAATAACCAGTAATTATAAAATGAATTAAAAATATTTTTATTTAGTTTTTTAATTTAGGTATAGGTATACTTAGGTAATTTGCGTGAAGTAAAATAAAGCACAAGATATATAGCTCCCACAAATTAGTTCGACTCAAAAGGTTTTGGTCACTTGTTCCCCCCATTATTATTTGTCTTATTTGAGACAATTTAGCAAGAAATCAACTATAAATAATATAAATCCTGTTAGACAAATTCAAAATCTCTAACATATCAAAAAATTGCACGACTTACCTTTCTTTGTTTCTCCATAATTTGAATAAAACTTGCGCAGACACACAAAATCACCACTTTTCTGGACGGTCGAAATTCAAATGGCTGTCAGTGCAACATGCGTTCGGATACATGGAATGTGCAAATTCGGAACTACAGAGTATATATTTGTGATTAAATTTTGACAGATAGCGGATGTTTAGATCCAAAACCTGTCTACAGCATCGAAAAATATATTATGTGGGTAGCATACGTCCGCGGCCTGCTTAAGGGTTATGCTGTGTACGAACTAAAACCTACAACAGATATACTGCTCTCAAAGCTTATTATTATTATGCATATGCACTTTGGAGAATGTTCAAAAAGCGTTTCTCCGTTTCTTATACAAAAAAAGGTATGGATGCTACCCCTTTCTTTACCCTACTAAATACTTGGTTGGTACTCTAGGCTTCAACTCTTTAAAAGTCAGGCGTAAGTTTGAGTTGTTGTCCACCGTATGCCATTTCTTGCGCGGTGAGTCTTGACTGTTCGTGTTTAGTGACAAGAGAGTGTACACTCTTTGTCTCGGACAGGTACCTGCGAGGACGCAGCCATCGGTTGTTGATTGAGGATGTGGCTCGCACAGTAGCGCACGGTCACTCGCCACTTGTCTACGCGCGGTTGCTCTTGAAGACTTTCCTAACTGAAGTACCAGATAGTGACTTATTTGCCGACAAAATATTTAAGTTGCGTAACTTATTCTTAAGTTTTTGTGTAGGTTAACTTTGAATTTTATTAATGTTATTTTATCACGTTTTTATTAACTCGCTTTCTTGTCTGTCTGTTTGTTTGTTTGTTTATTTGTTTGTGGGTTTGTTCGGTCCGAATCTTGCAACTCATTTTTGGAGCACGTGCTGTCATTCGATTGTGCTGAAATTTGGTACACTTATGTAACCTCGATGACAATGCAATATTATGATATCATGGAGCTGGTCTGATGATGGAGCCAGAAGGTGGCCATAGGAACTTCTAAAATGCACAAAACAAGCTCGTCGTGTTTGGGCCCGTTGGATTTGTTTTGACTAGATCTTTAGTTACACGTGATGTCCAGGGTCTCATGATGGAGCCGAAAAGTGGCTATAAAAACTCCTAAAATACACAACACAACCTCGTTGTTTAGGAAAGCGCCTGCTGTTAGTATAATAGCATCATTTTAACTGTTGCTTTATGTAATTATCTTTTGAAGGGCGTTTTGTTAATTTTTTTTAATGACGTTTCGTTGACTTCTCACTTCATTTTCCTGTACCATAAGAGCAGCATCCGAAATTGTTAAATTTCAAAATAAATATTATTTTTTGGATTAAATATTGATTTTAATTCATAACTTATGTCCCTGAAGAGACATAAATGTTTGAGCTCATTGAATTTGTCTTGACAAGATCTTTAGTCATAAGTAATGTCCAGGGTCTCATGATGGAGCCGGAAGGTGGCCACAGGAATTCCTCAAATACTCAACATAACCTAGTCGTGTTTGGGCCCGTTGGATTTATCTTGACTAGTTCTTTAGTCATATTATGTGATGTCCCTGAAGAGACATAAATTTTGGCGACCGTGACAGGACACGCTTTTTGTAACAATAAAGTGGTCCGAAATATTGCATCATTGCTTTGTCAAGGCCATTACTAAGCGGCGAACTACAACCAGGAATCAAGGATCCAAAGTATTGTTGCTGGATGTCCGTGGACAAGTGGAAACTCAAAAGTTCTACACCAAGGAAAACAGTTCAGTCGCCGTCGCCGTCGTCTTGGCATAATACGCAGTTGTGCAGTACCTAACCTAAAAGAAGAAAGAAGGCAAAGGAGGCTTATGCTACAGTATTTGGTGGTTAATCGCTCGATATTACTGCCTTTTGTCATCACTGGCATCATCACAAGTTGGTTCTGGCTGTTGAGATATACATAAAAGGCACACTGGAGCGCCTTCTACCACGTGGCGTCCGAAAGAGCTAAGTGTCCTTTTTCTTTTGTTTTCCCTAAATCTCCCCTAAATCCTATTAAAATCCTAAAGATTTTTATTACGATTTTAACTAAAGAGCATAATAATATACAAAGTAAAATAATACTCATTCTTTCTGTTTTTGCGAAAGGAATGGACATTTCTTAATTTTACTTTATTTTACCAGTAGTAAATAATAACATTTACTTCTATTTACTTAATAACTACCTGTCCAAAAGACAACTATTTGTGTATTTCTTTCAGATTTTGTTACATTTAATTCGTAAGTAAACCAAATTAACTTCCTAAATAGCACAAAGTTCTGTAGTCTACAATTTATCTCCTAAATATCAAGACTTACACATAAATTAAACTCAAATATTAAGCATCAATAATACTCACTAATTCTATAAATAAAAAGGTAAACTTACAATTTTAACAATAGTCACTTCTAAAAGAAAATTAACTTAATTATTTACAGTGTGTAGGTATATTATTTGATAGTAAGGTTCTGTAGATTTCATCCATTTAGTACGGCTCACACTCACGCTTTTATTAACGTCGCATTACAGGGCATTGTATGGAATGCAGTGGATTCATCTGCAGTGATAACGTTGCAGTACCTACTTGCAGTCAGCTGATTACATGCCCGGCGGCCTTGACCTTGTTCAACGCGCAGTTACTTCGAGGCGAGGAGCGTGAGATTTGCATGCATATTTATCGCCTTTTGTTTGTTCCTCTCATTGAAATTAATTTCATTAATTGCATTAAATATAGCTTGCCCACAATTTAAAATTCAAGAGATACATAATTACTAAACTGTTCAATATGACGGAGGAACAATGCAGGGCTTCATCCGCTAGTGCCAAGGTTTTGTTTATAAAAAGAAGCTCGATTAAAGGCCAAATTACTAAGTTTAAAAATTTTATTGATAAAATATGTAATCAGAAAAAATTTACGAATATAGAAGTAACTGAATTGTCTTTAAGAATTTCAAAATTTGAGGCACTAAGTGGCAAGTTTGATGAGCTACAAACCGAAATTGAAATTATTAACCAAAGTGACTTATCTGTTGAGCTTGGTGTTCGTGAAGACATTGAGCAAGAAATAATTTTAAGTCTTGCCACAGCAAAAAACATTCTAGAAAAAATGTTAGAATCCCAAAATGAAACAAAGCGTAATTCCGAAGGTGAATGTTCTCACAATCATCATGCTCATGATATGGGTATAAAGCTTGGACAAATTAGCCACGTATAAAGTTACCGCAAATACAAATATCAAAATTCGATGGCTCGTACTTTCGCTGGCTCGAGTTTCGCGATACATTTACTAATCTTAAAACGATAAATTAACGTCAATTCATAAATTTCACTATCTTTCTTCATATTTGGAGGGGGAAGCAAGTCGAATTATTTCTAACTTAGAAATTTCATCTAGTAATTACGAACAGGCCTGGCAGTTATTGACTGAGCGCTATGACAACAAGCGGTTACTGATAAATCACCACTTAACTTCGTTATTTAATGTACAGCAAAGTAGTAAAGAAACTGAAAAATCTTTGCGTTTCTTAGTGGATCACGTGACCAAAAACTTGCGCGCTTTGTCTAGCTTGGGCCAGCCAACTGAAGAGTGGGACACTCTAGTAGTTTTTACTTTGTCATCTAAGTTACACCCTAGTACGCTTCTAAAGTGGGAGGAGCATAAAAATACATTCGAAGATTACCCGAGCTTAGAAACCTTTAAAAAATTTCTGATTGATCGCGCCGATGTTCTCGAAGCTATGAATAGAAATAGATTAAACGGTCAAAATAATAATTTCAATCAAAATAATAACTAATATAATAAATAAATTCGAAAAATAATACAAATGAGTGGCGTTCAAATCAAAATAATAAAAACGAAAAAAGGTCGTATTCTTTCGCCACAACGAACCAAGAAAAGTCAGTTTCTTTTATTTGTGTTATATGTAATGAAAATCACAGGATTTATGATTGTTCGCTTTTTTACAAGCTTTTATTTAGTTTCACCTGTCCCGTTGTCTGTCTGTCTGTAATCAAATCTTGCAAGTTAAATTTGATCCACTTTCCAGTTTCCTATTGAGCTGAAATTTTGCATTCATGTATAAATCGGATGACAATGCAATATTATGGTACCTTGGAGCTGGTCTGATGATGGAGACGGAAGGTGGCCATAGGAACTCCTCTAATACAGAACACAACCTAGTCGTGTTTGGGCTCGTTAGATTTGTCTTAATAAGATCTTTAGCCATACGTGATATCCAGGGTCTCATGATGGAGCCGGAAGGTGGCCACAGGAACTCCTTAAATACACAACACAACCTAGTCGTGTTTGGGCTTGTTGGTTTTATCTTAACAAGATCTTTAGTCATACGTGATGTTCAGGGTCTTATGATGGAGCCGGAAGGTGGCCACAGGAACTCCACAAATACACAACATAACTTAGTCATGTTTGGGCTTGTTGGATTTGTCTTGACTAGATCTTCAGTCTTACGTGATGTCCAGGGTCTCATGATGGAGCCGGAAGGTGGTCACAGGAACTCCACAAATACACAACATAACATAGTCGTGTTTGGGCTTGTTGGATTGGTCTTGACGAATACTTTGATACTAAATGGTAACCAGAGTCTGATGATGGAGCTGGAAGGTGGCCATAGGAACTCCGTAATTAAACGACGCAACAGCTACTAGCTCACAAAATGTCCCTTACACTTTGACATATGTGGCAGTGACAAATATACCCATTATCAGTTCAAATCACACACCGATCAGCACACCACACTTACCAGAATTAACAAGAAACCAGGAATATAATAATATGAATACTTGTACACAGCAGTCTAATCCGATTTCGGAAGAATACTTTGACAAGATATCTTCTAAAGTGGAACACAGTATACGGACTAAGAAAATCACCCATCTTTTGAAACTGAAGAAGGCATTCGTCTCCTTGACCAAGTTGTATCCTGCTAATTACCACCAGATAATACTGACCTTTATGAATTGGTTAAAAAAAATCAAATTCACCGTCATACCCATACATGTCAAAAGAACAATACCAATACTTGCCGGTTTGGTTTTCCAAGACAAGAATCCGACGAAACTCGGATAATTGATCAAACTTCTGATGAATATTTTCGAAATGGTGGTAGAATTTGTATTCTAAAGCGACGCCTAGAGGACAAATGGGTTAATAATTATAATCCTACATTATTAAAGGTTTGGAATGGAAATATAGATTTGCAACCATGTGGCTAGTGATTACATAACTAATTTAAACATTGGTTTACCCTACTACAAACAAAAAAAATGAAATATTTAAATATAAATAAAATACATAAACTTTAAGTGCTCAAAGCAGCACATTATTATGTGAACGTACTACGGACTACATAACGGAAAAATGCTGCTACGCGCTACTAACTACGTCGTAGTAAATCTCGAATTAAACATACTAAAAAGTTAAAAATAAAATAAAGGAAAAAAACTTTTTTAAAAACAAGCTTTTATTATTTGTTAAGAAAATGAACTAAAAAGTTAAAAATAAATTAACTCTAATTAGAAGTATAACACTTTATAAGTTCATTGTAACCTTTAACGATAATTAAGCTTCTTCGTCTACGACAAAATAATTCCATATCGTAATCATATATTTTTAACATCAAAACTTTACACCTTAATTATTAAATCTTCCCGTTTTTATAACAGTCTCAATTTTATAAATAATAAAAGCGTGTTACATTTTGATGGTATAATTAAGCTATCACAAACGGGAAGATTTAATAATTAAGGTGTAAAGTTTTGGTGTTAAAAATATATGATTACGATATGGAATTATTTTGTCGTAGACGAAGAAGCTTAATTATCGTTAAAGGTTACAATGAACTTATAAAGTGTTATACTTCTAATTAGAGTTAATTTATTTTTAACTTTTTAGTTCATTTTCTTAACAAATAATAAAAGCTTGTTTTTAAAAAAGTTTTTTTTCCTTTATTTTATTAAATCGAAAAGTGTGCAGGAGCGGTTGGCAGACGTTAATAAATATCGGCTATGTCATAATTGTTTAAAACAGGGGCACCCTACCCAAACTTGTCGTATGGGTCCATGTTCCCTTTATAAAAATCGCCATAATACATTACTTCATATTAATAAGAATGATAGTAACCCTAAAAAAAATATTTCTGCTAATCATTCGAACAATGAGCAACCTGAAAGCATTGTTAACTTTGCAAATCCAAATTTAATTAATAAACAAGTTATTTTGTCAACAGCTCGTATCAATGTTTGTAATCCTAAAACTAATGAATCAATTGCCGTTCGAGCACTTCTCGATTGTGGCAGCCAATCCTCATTTGTCACGAAAACTTTAATAGAAAAACTTAACTTGCAGACAAATAGTACACATCCTATAAACATTATTGGAATAGGCAATAGCTGCACAAATAAAGTTAATGATAGTTGTATTGTGAACATAAAATCATTGAACTCTCCTTACCAGGTGACGCTTTCTTGCCTAGTATTGGAAGAGTTAACCGGTGAAATACCCAAACACCCTATAAACATAAAAAACATAAGATTACCCAAAGAATTGTTACTGGCTGATCCTAATTTTGACCAACCAGCCCCCATCGACGTGCTGATAGGGGCCGATCTTTTTTGGGATGTCTTGAAAGGCGGAAGACGTTCTTTAGATTCACACAGCATGAATCCAATGTTACAAGATACTCAATTCGGTTGGTTGATCACCGGTAGTATTGAAGTGAGCTCCATGCCTACACTTCTATGCAATCATGCAACTATATAAAAAAACTCTGAAGAATTAATCAATGAATATTTACCAAAATTTTGGGAATTGGAAAATGTGCCAGAGAAACCGTTGCTAAGTGAGAACGACAAATTATGCGAAAGGCACTTCCTTACTTGTACTTATCGCGAAGATTCAGGTAGGTTCAACGTCAGATTGCCTTTGTCAGAATCTCCTACTTCTCTTGGTGAATCGTATAATGATGCTAAAATGCGCCTTCTGAGCTTAGAAAAAAGATTTAGAAGATGTGCACAACTAAAAGAAAAATATAAGGAATTTATTAAAGAATATGCCGATTTAGGCCACCTTTCTGAAAGTCTTATTAAGATTCCCAATCCCGCATATTTCCTATGTCATCACGCAGTTTACAAAGAAAATAGTGAGTCTACAAAACTGCGCGTTGTCTTTGATGGCTCAAATCCCAGCACCTCTGGCCGTTCCCTAAATGACATTTTAATGGTTGGGCCAAATATTCAGGACACTCTGTTCTCCATTTTGTTGCGAGCTAGGCAGTACAAATATCTTTTATGCGGGGATATTGAGAAGATGTACCGCCAAGTTAACGTCAATGAAAAGGATAGAAACTTGCAACTGATTTTGTGGTGGGATGAGGAGTCGCAGCCAATAAAAACCTTACAACTAAATACACTTACCTATGGAACGGCCAGCGCAAGTTACCTCAGTACTAGGTGCTTGTGGCAGGCAGGGGAGGATTGTAGGGATGAGGAAATTAAAACAATAATACAAAAGGATTTCCTAGTTGATGATCTCATCACTGGCGCAGACAGCCAAGATAAACTTTATTACATAAAAAATGCTTTAATATAGTCGTTAAATAAAGCTTGTTTTAAACTGAGGAAATTTAAAAGTAATTTTCCAACAATTATAGAAAATATTGCGTCTGAAAATCAGGAGCATTTAACTATTAGTGAGTCTCTAAGTACTCTAGGTCTAGGATGGAACCCTAACAACGATAAACTGCATTTTCCTTTTAAAATTTCCTCAAGTGCAATCGAAAAGGTAACAAAACGTTCCATTATGTCAAACGCATTCAAAATGTTTGATCCTTTGGGACTTTTGGGTCCTTCAATAGTACAAATAAAAATATTACTGCAATATTTATGGCAATTAAAAATCGAATGGGATGAACCATTACCGATTGAGTGTGAAAGTATATGGCTAGATTTTTACAATAATCTACACTATTTATCGAATTTAGAAATTCCAAGACATGTGCTTTGCGAGGCTCCTAAAGGTATCGAAGTTCATATCTTTTGTGATGCATCGCAACGTGCTTATGGAGCGGCTGCTTACATGAGATCAGTAGATCATAATTGTGACGTCACTGTCCGATTACTATGCGCGAAATCCAAAGTGGCTAGTTTGAAACCCGTAACCATCCCACGGCTAGAACTATGCGCGGCACTCCTTGCTGCCAGATTGAGTAAAAGTATCTCCGAATCTATACGTTGTAAACCGAATCGTTACGTGTACTGGAGTGATTCTAGCGTGGTGCTTTCATGGCTAAACGGACATCCAAAAAATTATAAAACCTTCGTAGCCAATCGCGTAGTTGAAATCAGCGAAATAACTCAGCCGGCGCTACGTTCCCACTGATCTCAATCCGGCTGATTTAATATCACGGGGTGTTAGTCCTAAACAGCTAAAGGATCAAGATCTTTGGTGGTCAGGTCCCAGTTTTTTGTTGAAGTCAGAATCTGATTGGCCTACCCTTAAAACCCCTGAAAAAATAAATATACCTGAAATAAAAAAGGATAATCAAACTAAACCTAAAAATTTGCATATTAATAAAGGAAAAAATAAAAAACAAGCGAAGTGGTAATTTAGACAGTGAAGAATTAAATTAATCTTTTCATTACCTCTGTTCCATTTCACAGCAAGCTTACCTGATAACAAAAACTTACTTACTCTGAAGAACCCTGAAATAAAAGTTAACACAATTAATACAAATAACAACAAAGAAAACAACATTCAAACAATAATAAATTTTACTAAATTTTCTAGTTTAAATAAATTGCAAAGAACATTAGCATATGTTAAAAGATTTATATACAATTTAAAAAATTCAAATAACAAGCGAAGTGGTAATTTAGACAGTGAAGAATTAAATGAATCTTTTCATTACCTCTGTTCCATTTCACAGCAAGAATCGTTTCCAATTGAATTTGAAACTTTGTCAAAGGGAGTAGATTTAAAACCAAAATCAAATATTTTATCCCTATCTCCTTTTTTTGAACAAATTTAATAAGAGTTGGTGGTCGTATAAACGCATCTAATTACTCTTATAACAAGAAGCATCCTATTTTATTAAACTCGTCACACTATTTTACAAAGTTACTTTTTGAACGAGTACACTTTCGTTACTTGCATGCAGGGCCTCAATTGCTCCTAGCTATAGTTAGAGATAACGTGTGGCCGATTAACGGAAGACGGCTGGCCCGGCGTACAGTCAATAACTGCGTCACCTGTCGTCGTGTACGTGGTAAAACTTTAGTGCCCAAAATGGGTGATTTACCACAACAACGATTAAATGTTGATTTTCCTTTCCATTCAGTAGGACTTGATTTTGCTGGACCCTTCCAAACATTAAATCGAAATGGACGCGGGGCAAAATTAATAAAAAGTTATATGTGCCTTTTTGTGTGCCTTAGGTATAAATGTATACATTTGGAAGCAGTCGGCGAACTGTCCATGAATGCATTTATAATGACGTTTCAAAGATTCTGCTCTAGACGTGGCAAGCCAGCCGAAGTATTATGTGATAATGGCCGTAACTTTGTAGCCACTGATAAGGCATTAAAACAATACTTACATATTCAACAAAAGGCGATAAATGAGTTTGCAGTTCATGAAGGCGTTAAATTCACCTTTTTGCCTGCTTATGCTCCTCATTTCGGAGGAATCTGGGAGGCTGGCGTTAAATCCGCCAAACATCATATAAAGCGCGTTATGGGCAACTCACATTTAACATTTGAAGAATTGTCCACTCTTTTTGCAAAAATAGAAGCAATTTTGAACAGCCGCCCTTTATATCCGTTGTCAAGCTCCCCTACAGATTTCCTTCCTTTATCCCCAGGACACTTTCTTATTGGACGTCCACTGGTGTCGCTGCCAACGCCCTCTCTTGAAGACGTGCTAAAACGCCATGAGAGGCTTGAACAAATTAGACAGCATTTTTGGCAAAGGTGGCAAAAAGAGTTTATATCAGAACTCCAACAAAGAACCAAATGGAGGACAACTGCAAAGCAAGGAAATCTCAAAGTCGGCGATTTGGTCCTGCTTAAAGAAGATTTCGTACCGCCAATGTGCTGGCGACTGGGTCGAGTTCTTCATCTATTCCCTGGTCGAGACGGAATTTCACGAGTAGCTGACATTAAAACAACTAAAGGAATTGTCAGAAGACCATTGGTTCGATTATGTCCTCTATTCCCATTTGAAGAAGATGCTTGAGATGAATCAAGAATGAAAATTGAAGTCTTAAGAAGAATCTTGTTTGAAGAATTAGTTTTAAGTTATAAGTTATATTATATTGTTCCTATTGGTTTTTTCAACTTCTTTGATTTTGTACTTAATCTTAAATAAGTATAGGTAGGTATATTTTACTTTTATATTTTTGTATCGATTTTCTTTTCTTTCCTGAAAGGCAGACCTTTCAGCGGGGGGAGTATGTTTAGGAAAGCGCCTGCTGTTAGTATAATAGCATCATTTTAACTGTTGCTTTATGTAATTATCTTTTGAAGGGCGTTTTGTTAATTTTTTTTAATGACGTTTCGTTGACTTCTCACTTCATTTTCCTGTACCATAAGAGCAGCATCCAAAATTGTTAAATTTCAAAATAAATAGTATTTTTTGGATTAAATATTGATTTTAATTCATAACTTATGTCCCTGAAGAGACATAAATGTTTGAGCTCATTGAATTTGTCTTGACAAGACCTTTAGTCATAAGTAATGTCCAGGGTCTCATGATGGAGCCGGAAGGTGGCCACAGGAATTCCTCAAATACTCAACATAACCTAGTCGTGTTTGGGCCCGTTGGATTTATCTTGACTAGTTCTTTAGTCATATTATGTGATGTCCAGGATTTCATAATGGAACCAGAAGGTGGCCATAGGAACTCTCTCATTGTCGCAACATAACCTTGTCGTGTTTGGGCTCTTTGGATTTGTCTTGACAAGATCTGTAGTCATATGTGATGTTCAGAGTCTCATGATGGAGCCGGAAGGTAATCTCATCGTAACAACATAATCTCGGCATGCTTGGGATTTTTAGTCTTAACAATTTAGTCCTACGTGATGTTCAGGAGGGTATCTTGCAACATTTAAATACGCTGGACTAAAAAGCACAAAATAATTATAAAGTTAAAAATATTTTTTTATAACACGTTTTTACGCACTAAATAGTATAAAATATTTTTTATTGAGATTTTTATTGGTGTAGTAACTCTTGTAGGACTTAAAACGAAAAACGTGGGGTGCATGGAGTAGATATTGAAGCATAACCGTGTTTCTGAAAGTACTATAGATTAGAATTTAGTCCATTTATAAAAAAAAAACATAAACATCTTCTAGGCGAGCGTGGTTCATCTTTCACCTTATAATGAATTTCCATCAGCTAGAATAATGGTCAAACGCAAGTCTTTCCAATAATAAAAAACACAACAATTGAATTGCACTGCAAATAATATACTAATTATATCTGTTTGTAAGTTTTCAAGCTATAACACGTAAAAACCCCTGGCACTAATAAGATTTAGAAGACATTTATTCATTGTCAACAATACGTTATGTATCAATAAGTAGTACAGACAGACATGAAAATAAGTAAGACAATGAAAATGTTACAGCGTCGGCTAAGCTGTTTTCAGCAATCACCTCGTTCTCTACTTCTTACAATATCTATTCCATGCACCCCACGTTTTTCGTTTTAAGTCCTACAAGAGTACTACACTAATAAAAATCTTAATAAAAATTATTTTATACTTTTTAGTGCGTTAAAACGTGTTTGTTGTTAAAAAAATATTTTTTACTTTATAATTTTTTTTCTTCTGTCGAGTCGATGGATGATTTTTTTTTCGGCATCATCATTTTTTTTGTGATGGATTTCATATTAAGAGTGTTTCAATAAAATTAAAATAAATTAAGTAAACTTTGTTTAATCTGCATTTAACATACAAGAGGATATTCAAAACATTTGTAACTATTAAATAAAAACTTCAAAATGCGTAAACGGACTCAAAGAAATGCAGAAAAATTAAGTAAGCAACTATAAGTAAAACAACGCAATGAGCTAATTAAATGATAAAAACACTCAGAAATAAAAAGCTCGAAACAATCATAAAGGTGCATTATCGGTTAAACACTTTACTCTTAACCTGCATTTGAATGGGTTTACGTTCTTTAGGTTGACTCTGCAACCACAGCCGCACGGGTTCATATATTGGTTAGTGCAAGGGCCCCAACTATTCTTGCCACATCCACAGCCACAAGAGCAGGGACTGCAACAGCGACCACAGGAAAATGGGCCAAAGCCGCAGCCGCAACCGCATAGCCCGCAGCCGCAACCGCAACCGCAACCGCATGGCCCGCAGCCACACCCGAGTGGACCGCAGCCACACCCGAGTGGACCGCAGCCACACCCGCATGGACCGCAGCCACATCCGCATGGCCCGCAACCGCATGGTCCGCAACCACATCTGAATGGCCCGCAACCGCAACCACATGGCCCGCAGCCACACCTGCATGGACCACAGCCACATCCGCATGGAACGCAGCCACATCTGCATGGCCCGCAACCGCATGGCCCACAACCGCATGGTCTGCAACCACATCCGAATGGCCCGCAACCGCAACCACATGGCCCGCAGCCACACCCGCATGGACCGCAGCCACATCTGCGTGGACCGCAGCCACATCTGCATGGCCCGCAACCGCATGGTCCGCAACCGCATGGCCCGCAACCACATCTGAAAGGCCCGCAACCACAACCGCATGGACGGCAGCCACATCCGCATGGACCGCAACCGCAACCACACGGGCCCCAACCGCAGCAAGGGCTACAGCAACCGCATCCGAAAGACCTTTGGCCGTTTAATACAATTTGACTTTTTTTGTTCTGATCTCGTGTTTTACGCAATAAGCCGTCAGCGTTAACTAGAGCGATGGCAGAGAATATACGTGTGTCCGGTGCACTTGGACTCGACATTACTCTGACGTTGCTTACATCAGTACCACCTGTGTCGCTTGCACAAACACAAATGGGACGTAAAGACAGAACAGACTTGAGTTGAGATTCAACTGACACAGATTGGCTTGTTTTCACTTTCCTGTTGAAATCTTCTACAAAAGATTTGCTATAAATGATTCTACTTCTGACCCAGTTCGTGAGGTGTTGCGTCTGCAAAGGGCAAAGTTTATTAAAATTGTAGCTTTGATAAATTTTTCCATAATTTTCAGAGTGAAGCAACTTCCTGCGCGCCGCGCAAACTTGGTTCCAATACGAGAACTGTTCGTAGTTTTGACTTAAGCAGACAGAAGATTTGGCTCTCAACTGGTTGATACTTGTACTATGGTAACATCTGCTGGTCCTAAGGTTTGGACAGGAGTAGCTTCGAAGTAATCTGAAGGGTTTGGCTTTAGTTCGCTTCTTTACCCACGTGGGTATTGTTTTCATCATCATATCTGGGTTTTTGGATAAAGGGCGTTGGATGTTCTGGATAAAGATTGTCTTGGGGATATTACTACTAGTAACCATTAGTTGATTCTTGTATTGATTCGTGTATGCTGGACAGACCACACAATGATCTTTCATATATTTGATATAACTTAAATTTGGGTTTAAAATTTGTTTCCATTCAGTTAACACCATCTTTACTCGTTTTTTTTTTGGATTTTTTTATTTTAATAACAATTAATTAATTCCACACAACTGACATGTTAATGATGTGATTGATAGGTATTTCAGTGACAATTAACAAAATACAGGAAGGCAAAGAAATCAAGGTGTATACAGAACACGAAACGTGCCCATAGAGGTAGCATAATAAAATTATCATCTCTGTGGTATAACTTAACACTTTGATTTTTTCGTCTTATAAGCTGATTATATAACGATATCTGGCAGATAGATCTAACAAGATAATTATACAATGTGTTAGCAAAATAACGGGAATCCATTCGGGTTACCACCTTACCGGTCAGTCCTTAAAACAGAACATTTGCTCCACAACTTTTTTTTTGGCACTAGTTATCTTTGTGCCACAACTTTTTCAATGATCAGTTTGCTCCGAGTCAGTTTGTATGAAAGTTTTGCGTTATTTTCCTCCAGCTAGCGGCACGTATCTTTAGCTCTGAGCGAGCAGTGACTTTCTTTCTCGCATAGGGTAAGGGTGGGGTGACTGAGAGAGAGGTACCGCTCGTTCAGAGCTAAAGTTACGTGCCGCTAGCTGTAACACGTTTTAGATATATCCGGTCAGCCATAAGGCGATTACAATCCTGGCGAAAGCTCTATCGTACAAATCTCGAGAGGTTTAATGAATTAGTTTACATTGTATTGTGTGACACGTGTTTTCTTTGCAGAAAAATATGACCTTCTTAAATTAGTAGAGCAATAATAAATTAATAAATATCATCTGAACGATACTTTGCCTACCTGTAAACAATAAACACACTATGTGATCGAAGTCTATGAATAAGATAGAGCTAGAAATTTAGACACACGGCAGTGTATCCGCCAAGTTCGCAAAAGAAAAAGGCGACGACTCACCGGTGTGTTATATTACACGAACCATTACGAGCCACTTTCAACCCCCTCAAAACTTAAAATCTATCTACTAGACCTACATACTTGAAATTTTGTATGTCTATTAAGCATTGTCTAATCACCTAGAATTCTAAATTTCATGAATGCAATACAATAATTTAGCACCATCGAGCTGATCTGATGATGAAGTCAGGAGCTGGAAGGTGGAACTCTTCAATAGTTACTAGTAAACCCCTCGAGTTTGGGCTCATTTAATTTATTATGATGAGTTAAATACAGTGCAGGTGGTGACGAGGATCTGATGATGGAGCCAAGAGCTGGATAGTGATGTTTTTAATGGCTACTAGTAAACTCATGGAGTTTGGATTTTTCAAAAATTTTTATGATAAATCCAATACAATGCAATTGGTGACGAGGGTTTGATGATAGAGCCAAGAGCTGGATAGTAAAACTTTTTAATAGCTGCTAGTAAATCACTCGAATTTGGGTTTTAAAAAAAAAGTAATTTAAGAAAGTTGTGCTTTCCTGTAGCAATGATTTATGGAACTTCTATAGAACTTGGTACCCATGGAAGATCTCACATCTTTTATTGGCGAAGCCCTTACTTGAACTTGGCACACATTCACATATGTTTTTGGTGGTCTTACCTATCTATACAATAAAATAAATGTCAATTTACTACGTTTTACAAAAATATCAACAAACAATTTATTTGTACCGCAATTTATTTGTATATTCTGAAATAAGGTATAAAATCACTTGCATTGTATATTTTGTATTAAAAAAAATAAAAAAGTCACCATAAATATTATCAATTTGCTGTCTATACCACGTTACTTTAATAAAAAAAAACTTATTCTTATCGTGCTCAGAACGGTATTCTGAAAAACCATTCATCGGTGTAAGGAACAAAATTTTATTTCATCGAAATCGGTTACAAAACTGCAGTTTCGTAGACGGCCGAAGCGGTAATTGTTTGTCGAAAGTTCGTCGATATCATGGTTCGTCGATGACACTTTGTAAATTACAATTTGACCTTACAAACTCTGGTATCAAAACAAGTATTACTTCGTTTAAGGACAACATAAGCAACAACAACCGCAAGTGCATGGGCCCCAGCTACACTTTCCACAACCGCAGCCAAAGCAACACGGACCACAGCAACTGCAGCATCCGCCGCAACGACCATATCTGCAAGAATTACAGCAACAACAGTAAGGACCATAGCGTCCGCATATACCCCAGCCGCATGGCATACAACCACAGCGACAACAACATGGGTTAAAACAACTTCCTAAGGTACAGCTTCCTTGACCACACCCTAATCTACCACATGCGCAGCCACATGGACCGCTGCGATATCCAAGTAAACCGCAATTGCATGGACCTTGGCCACAACCGCACAAACTGCAGCCAACACTGTTATAGCCCAAGCATTTTCGCCAATAGCATAAACCACAAGGGCCAGCAGCGAAACGGTGTGGTTGCGGGTTTAACGGGTATGCGCAACCACAACCAACTCCGCATTCTCCTTGGCCAGGACCACCACAGCACGGTGCATAAACACAACCAACTCTGCATGCACCTCGCGGTCTACCCCAAGAATCGCAAAGCTCATAGTCCGTGCAGCCGGCTGGACCGACTGCTAAACAAGAAGAACACTTGTCCAATACACTAGTGTTCACAATAACACCCAAGTTACATACGTCGGTGGGAGGCAAAGAAACACGTCCATAAACAAAACATAAGGAAACCACGGACTGTGATCGTGGTTGAAATGAAACAGATTCTCTTAATTTAACTTTCCTATTAAAACCTTCTAGAGTAGATTTGCAGAAAACATGCTGGGGTGCAATATTAGTAGAAGAGTAGTGTCTCTGTTGTATAGAAGTCTTATTGCAGGGAGATATTTTAGAAGAATAATAGCTCTGAGTGGCTTTTTTATTGTTAAAAGAAAAGAACAACTGCCGGCGCGCTTCGAAGTTTCTTTCCCGATCCAAAGTTTGTTTGCATATTTGGTTTAGGCGAACGAATGATTTGACTCTCAAATGGTTGTTATTTTGGCAGTTCACGTTGGTTGATAAGTGTGGACAGGAATAACTTCGTAGAAATCTAAAAGCTGTAGCCTTCTTTCGTTTCATCGTCCACGTAGGCATCATTTGCATCAGCGGTTGTGGTCTGCTCGTCAGAGGACAACTCTGAATAAGACAAGTTTTAGTTCTAGATTTTAAGTAAGGATTTAATATTTCCGGTATATTCTTATTAGTGGGGCTAATAGAACATTTTTGCTTTACAAATTTGTAATAGTATTTCTTTTTATATAAGATAGCTTTATCTTTTATTAAAAACATGGTTGTAATATTTTTTTGTGTTTTATGTTTTTATCTTACTTCCTTACACAAACATAATAAAATTTAATTGACAATTATTATTGACAGTATTTTTTTTCAGCAAAAAAGCATCGAAAGAATTTTAAAAAAACATCCTAAATTTATGGATAAAAGGTAAGTTTATGTAATCGAAGAGGTAAGTATTTTAAGTCAGTCAACTCCGAGGCAATCCGAGTTCATAAAACTTTCTCAAAAAAAAATGAAGTAATCAAATATTTATGGAGCTTGGTCATCCTTATCATCATCATCTCAGCCGTAAGATGTCTGATTTCAGCTAATAATAATAAGTAAATAGCTAAAACTGTGTGCAGATCAAGATAAAAGATAAATTTATATGTTATAAAAGATACTAAAAATTCAAAAAGTTTAGATTTTATAGTTTTCCTTTCATTGAATTCCTATTTTCTGTACTATGAGTACCTACTTTTACTCCAGATGGCTTTAACAATTTTCACCCTGCTTATTTAATAACAGTAAGAATAGAAAATATAAAAACCAATTCTGCTACTTAAAATAAAAGTATAATTTATTTACAAACATATTAACATGATTATGAAATTATGCATATGCGTTAACAAAATGTGATTTTCAAAATAACTATAAAATTAAAACGGAAGCATGACTGCTAGACACATTTGAAAAGGATAATATATTATATACCAATATAATAAAAATATAAACACATAAATGCATTTTACTGCATGTTACTACGGTACGACAAAAAGAGTAGATAAATAAGTGAGGGCGCTGTTTGAAAGTTAATTGGCAACATTCTTCATTTTGTAGCCAATCTTTGCCGTTCGGTTACCAATCACTTATAATATGATGTTGCCATTGCTAAAGAAGTTTAGTTCCATCATTATTTAATTTATACTTTTTTTGGCGCACTGTACTTTCTCGTTCAATAAAACTGTAGTCTAAACTTTTGTTGCTTATTTTACTATTGAACGATACGTACGTTTGTACGTACGTTGCTTATATTGAAAAAAAATTATTTAGTTCTATTTATTTGAATACAAATCATGAGGAGCTTCAACAATAATGTTCGTATATTTTTTATTATTTACAACATTGGCAGTTACAACCGCATGGGTCTAAGAAATGGCAACTACATGGGCCCCAACCGCATCTTCCACAGCCGCAACCGAAACGGCATGGACCACCAGAGACGTAGCAGGGACAGCTTCCACCACAAAAACAACATCTGCATCCGTATCCACATCCGCATCCGCATCCACAACCAGGCCTACAAGGCCAACAACAACAACAACCTCGACTCGGGCCGTAGTTGCCGCGGGTACAACCCAGTGGACAGAAATGGTATGGTATGCAGAGAGGCTGGCAAGGATTCATGTAACAGGTCCTGGCGTTGGAACAACCAGCTGGACAGCAACAACGGTATATGCGACAGGGCCTACAAAATCCGCATCCGCAAGGACCACAGCGACAACAGGGACCGCATCCACCAGGGCCACAACCACATCCGCATTGGTCACATACGCAAGGCCCACAGCAATAACATAAGGGGCTTCTCGAAATATTCAATCTTTGATCACATCCTGATTTACTGCGTACGCAGCCATCGCTCGTACACCTTAATAAGCCACAATTGCTACAACCACATAAATTGTAGCCAACACTGTTATTATCCGAGCTATCACACCAATAGCGTAAAGCTTGTGGATCAGCAGCTAAATGATGTGGTTTTTCTCTTAGTTGATATGAACTAATATAACCCACTCGCAGGTTGTTACAACCGACCCTGCATGAACCTTGCGGTCTACGCCAAAACTTGCAACACCCCATCGGTTCGATGTCGTCTAAGCAAGACAAACACTTGTCTAATGCTCTAGGGTTTTCTTTTACATCTAAGCTACATACGTCAGTGTTGGCACCATTCCAAAACCAAGGACGGATAGAACGTATTGAAACCACGGACTGTGATCTTGGCTGAACTAACACAGATTCTTTTAATTTTACCTTCCTAATACAACCTTCTGGAGTAGATTTGCAGAACACATGTTGGGGTGCAATAATAGAAGAAGAGAAGTATGTCTGTCGTTTGGTCATCTGGTTACATAGAAAGATCTTAGAATAGTCACATCTCTGAGCGGAATTTTTACTGTATCTGAAAAAGGACAACTGTCTACGCACTTCGAAGATTTTTTCCCAATTTAAAGCTTGTTTGTACATTTGGTTCAGGCAAACTGATGACTTGGCTCTCAACTGGTTGACATTTTGGTTGTATCTGCTGGTTGTTAAGTTCGGACAGGAGTAGCTTCGGGATAATCTGATAGCTCTAGCTTTCGTTCTATTCACTGTCCACGTCGGCATCGTTTGCATCTGTCGATGTGGTCTGCTCATCAAAGGAAAGCGCTGTATAAGACTGGTTCTGGGTTTTATGTGAGAACTTATAATCTCTGTCTTTTTCTTGTTAGCTGGGCTGACGGTAGATTTTTCTTTAACGAACTTGAAATAATACATATTTGGATTTAAAATAGCTTTCTTTTCTGCTAAAAACATGGTAACAATATTTTTTTTTTTGGGTTTTTTATATTTTTTATTTTACACACACATAATTTAAACAAACTCTATTTTTTTTATGTTTTAGTGACAAATATTTTTGACAGAATTGATATTTTTCTAAAACACTTTCTATAAAAAACTTGAAGTCATACAGCCTATCTTACAAAAAAAAACTTAACCTCTTTTTAGGGATTGATACCATAAAGAACGGACCTCTCACACTCGCAGATACCACCTGGTAGGAAGGTCCGACCATCCGTTCAACCAAACACTTCACGCTAAACTTCTTGGGTGAAGGTGATGATGAAGGGATGAAAAGGCAGGCCAAGATTCTCTCTTTATGTGGTACAAATTAACTACCGTAATAACTTTAAGAATTTTGCATCTCCTAGTCATGCGGTGCCTTAATGTGGTTTCAAAAATTTTCTCATGCATTTGTGAGCTTAAGGATAGATTCCCGCCAAAGGTGGGACCAACAACGGCTTAACGTGCCTTCCGAAGCACGGAATCATCTTTCTTTTCGAACAATCAAGTGATTCAGCCACTAAAAGGGCAATAGCAAATGTGTTAAATGTGTGTGATATGAGTTTATTCTGCTGGAATTGGAAGGTTCGGGTTCGAATGCCGGTAAGGCACTGTCTGGACAGTCAAACAAACAAAAAGTGCCTTGTGTGATTGCCCTCAGTTGGGTTACATACATTGCAAGATAAATCACCTGATTTTCCGAAAAGTCAGATAATTCCATGTTTCGGATGACACGCACCATATTTTGAAATTGTCGTTACATGGGCCATGTCAGAGGCTTTTGGCAGCTCAATAATTCTTACACTGAAGTTTTTGAGGTCAATCGTCAAAAAGGAGTGCGATACGGAATAGATAAACACTATAAAATTAAGTACTTAACTATAATATAGTTGACCGAGTGAGCGAAGCATCTCCGTTTCAGCTTGGCCAAATTGTATGTCTATCTGTCTGTGCATCTGACTGTCCATCTGTCTGTTTATTTTACTCTATAGGTCGTGTTTCTCAACCGATTCTCGTAAAACTTTGTGAGCAGGTTCGATTAATTATTCGAATTTTATTATCGAGTCGATTTTTGGAAATTTATAAAAATGACGGAGTTATTTGGGTCAACCGCTGAGGCTGTTTTCCTCTACAGGTCACATTTCTCAATTAATAAAAAAAAAACAAGAGGTCATCGGGAATGTTTTATGATGAGATATACGAGTACAAACTAAAGAGATCTACAGCTCACTAAGCCACGAAGTAAACTAACTACGACGCCGCATCAGCGTCATACAAAAACATCTAACCAAAATCTTTTTCTTATGGTGTGTGTGCTTGGACGAATATTCGTCCAAGTATGTGTGACTTCGACTTGATATTAGAATTAATCACAAACGCTGCTGGTGCCAACAGCGAAAATATCCTAAATATATGGGTAGCGGCCAAAGTCGTTTAAACTCTTTGGCCGCTAAAGATAATGCAGAATGTAAGGAAAATCAATCAATCAGCCTATTGCAGTCCACTGCTGGACGTAGACCTCCCCAAGGGCACCAAGGACGGAAAATACAAACTTAAAATTCGTCAATACAAAATTTTAACGTTTATTGTCGACTGGGGTTTCTAGCTTTAGTAGTTTCGGCTGTGCGTCGCGTCGACGAGTCAGTCAGGCATAATATTAGTATAGATTATTTTCGGTTGTGTTTGTGTTAGTTTTAGAAAATAAGAACTAATATTTTTACCAAATAAAGGAAGTTTAATTTCTACAAACAGATCTCAAAATATAATATAGGTTTGTACATAAATTATGTACACTGTCTAATAGTAAAACCTTCTAAACGTATTAACAAAATACAAATTATTGTAAAAAGCAGCAGAAAATTTAATAAAAACAACACCGCGATGTTTGTTTATGAAGAAACCGAGTAACTTCCATATTTTTTACAAAAAAAATTATTAATGACTAGATAAATGACATGCGTATTGACTCTGAATTTAATGAACTCACTACTTTCTCGTGGTCGTAAGTACAACTGTTAGTTGTAAATAAATACACAAAACTGAATATTTTTCTGATCCTGCAGCGTATTAAATCAATTTCCGTTTCACTTATTTTTTCTACTGCATGTATTGAATTTGCAACAACAGCATAAGTAATGACAAGTTTTTGGGCCCCAACTCCATATTCCACAGCCACAGCCGAAGCAGTGTGGACCACAGGAACTGCTAAAGCGCCAACATTTGCAGCACAAGAGACCTTAGCGATTCGGGCCACAGCTGTCGTGGCCGCAACCCCACGGAAGGCAATCGCATGGTATGCAGAGGGTCTGGCAACGATTACAACAAATGCCTCTGATGTAGGAGCAACCGAATGGATCAAAGCCGCTGCAGGGACCGCAGCCGCAAGAGGGGCAGCCTCAACATCTGCATCCACCACAACAATCACATCCGCATCTACAACGACCATAACCACAACAGCAGAGACCGCATCTAGGACAACAGCCGTATCTGCAACAGTAACGACTACAGGGACTGCATCGAAAGCATGCGTGAGGACTGCCATAACGACTACAGGGAGCGCATCCACCACAGCCACAACAACCACGCCTGCATCTGAACGGATAGCATCCGTAAGGACCACAGCAACAAAAGGGTCCGTACTTTCCGCATATACCCCAGCCACATGGCATACAACCACAGCCACAGCAGCACGGATTACAACAGTAACCCAAAACACGGCACCCTTTACCACACCCTAATTTACCGCACGCGCAACCACATGGACCGCTGCGATATCTAAGCAAGAAGAACACGTCGTGTTTATTGCATTCGAATTCTTGATAATATCTAAACCATATACGTCAGTTCTTGCACTTTTCCGAATCCAAAAAGGAACAGAACGTAAATAAACCAACGACTGTGATTTTGGCGGAACTGAGACAGATTCTCTTAATTTAACTTTCCTATTTAACTCTTCGGGAGTAGATTTGTAGATTACGTCTTGGGGTGCAATACAGGACGAGGAATAGTTTGTCTGTTGTACAGGAATTTTGTTACGAGGGTACATTTTAGAATAGTTACAGCTCTGAGCATCTTTTCTACTGCTAGACCAGAAAAATTGTCTGCGCGCTTCAATGATCTTTTCCCAGTATAATTTGGGTTTGTACATCTGGTTGAAGCAAACGCATGACTCGACTCTCATCTGGTTCACGTTTCGGTAGTATCTGTTGGTTGACATATTTGGACCGGAGAAGCTGCGTGATAATCTGAATGCTCTGGCTTTCGTTCGTTTCATCATGCAAGGTGGTATAATTTGCATCTGCGTTTGTCGTCTGCTCTTTAACGGAAAACGTTGAACCAGATAGGTTCTAGGTTTTGCACAATAACTAATAGACTCCGTTTTTTTCTTGTTAACGGTACTGGCGGTACATTTCTCTTTCACATGCTTTAAATAATATATATTTGGATTCAAAATAACTTTCTTTTCTGCTAAGAACATAGTTACATTTATTTTTTATTTTTTAGATGTTTTTAACAACATACAACAACTATGTAACAACATACACATAATTTTAACAAATATTGACAATGATCTCTAGATTTTGACAGTTTTTGCTTTTTTTATTTCGTATTTTTGTTACGAACAGTTTTTATTAATCGTTGGAGAAAGTGCCACAAACAAAAAAAAACTGTTAGCTATGCTAACTAATCAAGAGCCCTATTACAAATTACTATTTGTATTCGGCTACTTTTTTTATTTTATAAATCCAAACTTGTTAGTTTCTTATTATGTATTAACGGGTCTAATTACGATATTAACCTGCACTGTATTAAATCCGGCGAAATGAGAATCCGACCCATTGCAATTCCGACTAAGTGAGAACAAATATATAGGATTGATCATAACAAATTACATTAGCCCAAACTCGAGGGGTTTACTAGCAGCCATTAAAGTGTCTTCTATCAAGCTCCTGGTTCCATCGTCAGACCATTGTCACCACTGCATTGTATTGGACGCATCATAACAAATTAAATTAGCCCAAACTGGAGGGGGCTTACTAGCTACTATTAAAAAGTTCCTAGTTCCACTTTCCATCTTTTGGCTCCTAGATCAGATCAGCTTGATACCAAATATCAAATTATTGTAATGTCATTAAATTACACAAACTTACAAGATTTCAAGATAATACGACATTTAGAAGTAGGTTAAAATTTACTTTCCAGATTTGATTACATTGTTATTTCGTTAGTTTGTCATGTACATACAAGTAAACCTTGCGCCTGCTCCGTTTGCTAGAGGCCGGCCCTATAGCTTTTTTGGCTTCGTCGCATGGGGTTGCGGAATTTGTCACTAATATTTTGTCTCGAGGTCTGGATCCCTTTCGCGGCGGAGGCCTGAGAAGCTTGGTCGGTCCAGTTGTGTCAAAACTGTAATGAGGGCTGAATGGAAACGATTACGCAATGTCCGTAATACCCAGCGGATAGATTAATTAAACAACAAGTTTTATATTACAGTATTTTTATTTCTCTGGACAATGTTACAATACATAGTCTGTCAAAACTTTTTATGTCGATTGCGATATTTGTAGAAATGCTTTAAAAATTTGCTTTATATTGCTTATTTTTGTTAACTTATTTTCGGATTATATAGTTTCTTCCTATTTAAATATTATAAATTTTATAAATTTGTTTGTAACTCTTATTATAATTATTATTCGGACCATAAATTTTAATAAGTAACGTAAAGGTTTTCACAGGTTATACAATTATCTCAAAAATATGGTTAAATCACAACTTGCTTAAACCAAAAATTGCAAGATATAAAGAATTGGACAGATACGTATCAAAATGAGAATAGAAACAGAAATAAATTAATACTATGTTGGTTCATTCAAGTGTAAGTTTTCTCACTTTTTCGGAGATCGTTTCAATTTGCAGCAGCAACCACACGGCCCGCAGCAGTTGCAGTTGCATCCGCAGCAACCGCAAGGGCCGCAGCCACAGCAGCCACACGGTCCGCAGCAGCCACAACCACAAGGGCCACAGCCACAACCGCAAGGCCCGCAGCCACAACCGCAAGGTCCACAACAGCCACAACCACACGGACCACAGCCACAGCCGCACGGACCACAACCACAGCCGCACGGACCGCAACCACAGCCACAACCACACGGATTGCAACCACAGCCACAGCCACATGGGGCAGGAATGCAGGGGCGGCACGGACCGCACGGACCGCATGGACAGCATGGACAGCCGCAACAAGACAAGCCTAGCTCAATCGGGGGACACACCGGGACGCAGCCACTAGCGTAATTGGATAAATTAGGAGCAGGTTGGGTACCGCATTGAGACTTAACAGGCATTTGAGATACCTGGGGTTGGTTGGCATTGTCTTCAGTGTTACGGGTTTCAGGAGCTGGTGGTGCAGCCGCTGTTGCTTTCAGTATCGATATGCGTGAGGGAGTAGCAGAGCAAAATCTCATCAGCGGTCGAAATTGCTCGTGTTTTTCGCAAAAGCTGACAGCAGACTTGGTTCTCAGAAGTTGGTTTACGCTTTTACACGTTCCTCGTGTTATCAAATTAGGGCAGGAGACACTTCGCAGCAAAGCCGTCTTCCGGTGGATCGTCGTCCTCTTCTTCGCCATCAGCGGCATATCTTTCATCACCCTTGACCAGGTTGGCAGCGAATGAATATGATACTTCATGATATTCTTCCTCGTAAGCTCCGCTGTTGTTATAGCCGGTATCTTCTTGTGGACCCCAGCTGATCCAAATTGTCGCCCTTTTGAACATTTGAATAAGTACACATGTTTAGTAACAAACGTTTTTCGCAACAATAACGCCATTGTTTTCTTGTTTTATTGTTTACAGTGCAAATACTAATAATTTACCTTATAGGCCAAATAAAAACGCAGAATTTTGATATCTTCAAAAAAATTACAATAAAATTTTCATGTTTTTTGAAAGAATGAAACAATAAAATTGTGACAACGACAACTATTTTTATTTAAATTATGAATTATTATAAAAGAAGATTTTAACTTTTCAGCCAGTCAGCATGTCCAAGTAAACGTTGTCTTCTTGTCTTTTTCATTTTACTCCTAAGTCAGAAACTCTGACCAACAAACAATAAAACTTTTATTTGTGTTTTTGTAAAGTATACATAAATTAGCAAGCGCTCTTGTATTATTTGGAACTATGTGATCATCAGCCAGCTCAGTTCAGAAGTACCCTAAACCGACGAGTATGTATGAAGAGATTGATGAATGTGGATGAAGCGATAGAAGTATGCCAGGATTGTAGAAAGCTGAAGGACGTGGTCTCTGCCTACCCCTCCGGGAATGCAACGTGACTGTTTTGTATGTATATGATCATCACTAAGAAAAAAAAAAAAGAAAAATCTAATTGAGCCCAAAAATTGTGAAATTTTTAGTGCGACGACGACGCTTAATCACACTTATATTAAAAAAGTGAAAATATACCTAATTTGGATGTTTGGATGTTTGTTCCGCCTTCACGCTCAAAGTATTCCTGTGGAGTTTCTTCCAGCCGTTCTTCTCCACAGCGTGCGTACACTGATAGTGAACATGCCAACCAAGATAGCTTTGACGTCGAAAAAATAGTTTCAAAAGTCTTAATTTGAATAAAGTATTTTTTATTTTGATTTTTGTTTCAATGAAACTTGGAATGCATATAGTTTTTAACCTATATGTATACATGGTATATTTTTTACGGGAAAAGGTCTTATTCCCACAAATCTAACACGCCACGAGCGGACAGCTAGTTTCATAATATTATATCTTAGTAGAATTTAATGTAAAGCAACTGTTCAATTTTTACTTTTATTCCTCAATTTCTATAGAAATAATCCCACTTGTTCAGTAAAAGCGCATAAAATTCGCATGCAAAAGCTCGTATTATGACGGTTTTAGGGCGCTAAAACTTTGCATTATCATAATTGTGGTAAAACTCTGCGACATCGAGTTATTGTCAACACCGAGCTCAAGACTGGGTAGTAATTAGAGCGATCAAGAAATTAAATTAAATTAATGTAAGTATATATTTGCATAAAAGGATACTGGTATTGTTCTCAGCAAAAACCTGCCCAACAGCCGTACAAATAAAAACCTTGCCTCCGGTATATTCTTATTAGTGGGGCTAACAGAACATTTTTGCTTTACAAATTTGTAATAATATTTCTTTTTATTAAGATAGCTTTTTCTTCAATTAAAAACTTGGTTGCAATATTTTTTTGTGTGTTATGTTTTTATCTTACTTACTTACACAAAAATAATAAAATTTTATTGACAATTATAATTGACAGTATTGTTTTTCTGAATGCTAAAAGCATTGAAAGCATAAAAAAAAACCTAAATTTATGGATAAAAGGTAAGTGTTTGAAGTCAGTCAACTCCGAGGCAATCCGAGTTCATTAAACTTTCTCACAAAAAATAATCAAATATTTATGGAGCTTGGTCATCATTTCATCTCAGCCGTAAGACGTCCACTACTGAACTAAGACCTCCCTCATAGATAGGTTTCCAAAGTGAACGGCCCTGCGCTACTTGCATCCACCGACACCAAGTAACTGTACCAAGTTCACCCACCACCACGCATCACCACCAAAATCTTCAAATCAAAAGAGACAGAATCTGAGTGTAATTAAAATAAAACCACCCCAGTGTCTTTTAAGTCTGCTAATAATAATAAATAAATAGCTAAAAGTATGTGCAGATAAAGATAAAAAGATAAATTTATTTGTCATAAAAGATACTAAAAATTCAAAAAGTTATTTACGTTTTTATAGTTTTCCTTTCATTTAATTTCTGTTTTCTGTACAATGAGTAGGTACAATGATAAACAGATATATATTATTATCACGTTTATTTTATTTTTATAGCTATTCGGAATACAACATCACGTTCAACGGACCACGATGGCCGTCAAACTGACTCACACAAAATAATCCATTCGAAATCCAAAAGATATAGTACATCAAACGAACCGGAGAAACAGCCAGCATCTATCAAAGGAGGCCGTTCCCTACATGCCGCGCCTCCACCAAATGATAAACGGATATATATTATTATCACGTTTATTTTATTTTTATAGCTATTCGGAATATAACACCACGTTCAACGGACCACGATGGCCGTCAAACTGACTCACACAAAATAATCCATTCGAAATCCAAAAGATATAGTACATCAAACGAACCGGAGAAACAGCCAGCATCTATCAAAGGAGGCCGTTCCCTACATGCCGCGCCTCCACCAAATGATAAACGGATATACATTATTATCACGTTTATTTTATTTTTATAGCTATTCGGAATATAACACCACGTTCAACGGACCACGATGGCCGTCAAACTGACTCACACAAAATAATCCATTCGAAATCCAAAAGATATAGTACATCAAACGAACCGGAGAAACAGCCAGCATCTATCAAAGGAGGCCGTTCCCTACGGTACCTATCTAAATTTACTTCAGATGGCATTAACCATTTCCACCCAGCTTATTTAATAACAGTACGAATAGGAAATATAAAAACCAATTTTGATACTTAAAAAAGAAGTATAATTTATTTACAAACATCTAAGACAAACATATTAACATGATTATGAAATGTTGCAAATGCGTTAACAAAATGTGATTTTCAAAATAACTAGAAAGTTAAAACGGCAGCACGACCAGTAGATACATTTAAAAAGGATAATAATTACCAACATAATAAATATATATAAACACGTAATGCATTTTACTGCATGTTAGTACGGTACGGCAAAAAGAGTAGATAAATAAATGAGGGCGCTGTTTGGAGTTAATTGGCAACGTTTTTTATTTTGCAGCCAATATTTGCCATTTGGTTACCAATCACTTATAATATGATGTTGCCATTGCTAGAGAATTTAGTTCATCATTATTTAATTTATACTTTTTTTGGCGCACTGTATCTTCTCGTTAAAGTCTGTAGTCTATACTTTTGTAGCTTATAATCAAAAAATTAATATTTAATTCTATTTATTTGTACACAAATCATGGGGAGCTTCAAAAATAATGTTCGTATATTTTATATTATTTACAACATTGGCAGTTACAACCGCATGGGTCTAAGAAATGGCAACTACATGGGCCCCAACCGCATCTTCCACAGCCACAACCGAAACGGCATGGACCACCAGAGACGTAGCAGGGACAGCTTCCACCACAAAAATAACATCTGCATCCGTATCCACATCCGCATCCGCATCCACAACCAGGCCTACAAGGCCAACAACAACAACAACCTCGACTCGGGCCGTAGTTGCCGCGGGTACAACCCAGTGGACAGAAATGGTATGGTATGCAGAGAGGCTGGCAAGGATTCATGTAACAGGTCCTGGCGTTGGTGTAACCAGACGGACCGCAACCGCCGTAAATGCAACGGGGACAGGACCTACAAAATCCGCATCCGCAAGGACCACAGCGATAAGCGGGACCGCATCCGCCAGGGCCACAACCACATCCGCATTGGTCGCATACGCAAGGTCCACAGCAATAACATAAGGGGCTTCTCAAAATATTCAATCTTTGATCACATCCTGATTTACTGCATACGCAGCCATCGCTCGTACACCTTAATAAGCCACAATTGCTACAACCACATACATTGTAGCCAACACTGTTATTATCCGAGCTATCACACCAATAGCGTAAAGCTTGTGGATCAGCAGCTAAATGATGTGGTTTTTCTCTTAGTTGATATGAACTAACATAACCCACTCGCAGGTTGTTACAACCGACCCTGCATGAACCTTGCGGTCTACGCCAAAACTTGCAACACGCCATCGGTTCGATGTCGTCTAAGCAAGACAAACACTTGTCTAATGCTCTAGGGTTTTCTTTTACATCTAAGCTACATACGTCAGTGTTGGCACCGTTCCAAAACCAAGGACGAATAGGACGTATTGAAACCATGGACTGTGATCTTGGCTGAACTAACACAGATTCTTTTAATTTTACCTTCCTAATACAACCTTCTGGAGTAGATTTGCAGAACACATGTTGGGGTGCAATAATAGAAGAAGAGTAGTATGTCTGTCGTTTGGTCATCTGGTTACAGAGGAAGATCTTAGAATAGTCACATCTCTGAGCGGAATTTTTACTGTATCTGAAAAAGGACAACTGTCTACGCACTTCGAAGATTTTTTCCCAATTTAAAGCTTGTTTGTACATTTGGTTCAGGCAAACTGATGACTTGGCTCTCAACTGGTTGACATTTTGGTTGTATCTGCTGGTTGTTAAGTTCGGACAGGAGTAGCTTCGGAATAATTTGATAGCTCTAGCTTTCGTTCTTTTCACTGTCCACGTCGGCATCGCTTGCATCTGTCGATGTGGTCTGCTCATCAAAGGAAAACGCTGCATAAGACTGGTTCTGGGTTTTATGACAGAACTTATAATCTTTGTTTTTTTCTTGTTAGCTGGGCTGACGGTACATTTTTCTTTAACGAACTTGAAATAATATATATTTGGATTTAAAATAGTTTTCTTTTGTGTTAAAAACATGATCACAATATTTTATTTTTATTTTTTTATTTTTTTTTATATTACACACACATAATTTAAACAAACTGTATTTTTTTGTGTTTTAGTGACAAATATTTTTGACAGAATTGATATTTTTCTAAAACATTTTCTATAAAGAACTTGAAGTCATACAGTCTATCTTACAAAAAAAAAAAACCTTATAAGAAGATCGTAAAACGTAACTTCTTTTTAGGGATTGATAACATAAAAAACGGACCTCTCACACTCGCAGATGCCACCTGGTAAGGAAGGTCGGACCTTCTCTGTGGGTCGGACCATCCGTCCATCCAAACACTTCACGCCAAACTTCTTGGGTGTAGGTAGATGATGATCATGAAGGGATGAAAAGGCAGGCTCAGATTCTCTCATAAGTTAGCTTGGTACTTAGAAAATTTACGACCTAATAAAATTCTTATTAAATCTCCTAGTCATGCGGTGCCTTACTGTGGTTTCGAAAATTTTCTCAGGCATCGATTTGTGAGCTTAAGGATAGATCCTCGACAACTAAAAGATATGGCTAAAAACTCATAGACCAAAACCATGGTGTCAGTGTTTTAGAGCCGCCAAAGGTCACTGAGTTGGCTCATGTAACGACAAGATAGTAGCCGGGACCAACAACCTTTCGAAGCACGGAATTATCTTTCTTTTCGGACAATCAGGTGATTCGGCCATTAAAAAGGCAATAGCAAATGTGTTAAATGTGTGTGATATGAGTTTTTTCTACTGGCATTGGAAGGTTCTGGTTCTAATGCCGGTAAGGCACTGTCTGTACAGTCACACAGACAAAAAGTGTTGTGTGATTGTCCTTAGTTGCGTTATATACACTGCAAGATAATCACCTCATTTTCTGAAAAGTCAGATAATAGCTCGGAGGAAAAAGCCTCCGAGGATAATAGGGAACATGCATAAAAAAAATATTAGATTTTTTCATAGTTAATCTGAAAGTATACAATAATAGAATACTGACAGTCAAAACAGAATCGAAATCGATCGAAAACAAACTATTATAGTTACAACATTATTAAACAAATATGTCTGTCCCTTTACGAAAACAAAATTTTCTATGGCGGATGTATCAATGGCCCGCGACCTAAGAACTAGTACTAAAGCACTTTAGTACTTGGCGACACATGTCTCTATCTAACCATCAACTTTGAAACCATATAACTTTGTTTCTGAGCAATATAATATTATTTGGAAAATTATTTTTTATGTGTTTATCTGTTTATCTGGAACTGGAAATATTTCGATTAATGAATTTAATAAAATTATGCATGTTGTCTATTCCATGTTTCGGATGACACGTCAAGCTCTCACCATATTTCAAAAATTGTCGTCACATGGGCCATGTCAGAGGCTTTTGGCAGCTCAATAATTCTTACACTGAAGTTTTTGAGGTCGGTCGTCAACTTAAAATTTCATTAACCGAACGAAGGTTTTAACCCACAAGATAAAAAGGAGTGCGATACGGGATAGATAAACACTATAGTACTTAACTATAATAATTGACCGAGCGAGCGAAGCGTCTCCGTTTCAGCTTGGCCAAAATTGCTTTTGTATGTCTATCTGTCTGCGCATCTGTCTGTCCATATGTCTGTTTGTTTCACTCTAAATGTCGCGTTTCTCAACCGATTCTCGTGAAGTTTTGTGAGCAGGTTCGATAAATTAATCAAATTTTACTGTCGAGTCAGTTCTTGGAAATTTTAAAAAATGATGTAGTTTTTTGGTTTGCCATCTTACAAGGTCTACAGCTGAAGCTGTTTTCCTCTACAGGTCAAATTTCTATATAAAAAAAATATTTTTAAAATTATTTGAGTTTAAAAAATTGCAAGGGGTCATCGGGGATGTTTTATAATGAGATATACAAACTCGCGAGATCTGTCACTAAGTAGTATAATAACTTTCAACGCCGCATCAGCGTCATACAAAAACATCTAACCAAAATCTTCTGATGGTGTGAAAATATGCTAAATCTATGGGTGCCAAAGTAGTTTAAACTCTTTTGCCGGTAAAGATAATACAGAATGTGAGGAAAATACAAACTTAGAATTTGTCAATGTAAAAGTTTACCGTTTATTATGAACTGTATATACGTAGTTTATTTGTCGACTAGTTTCTGGCTTCAGTAATTTCGGCTGTGCGTTGACGAGTCAGTCAGTCAATCAATCAGTCAGCCAACAATCAGTTACAGTAGTATAGATTATTTTCGATTATGTTTTTAGAAAATGAAAACTATTTTTTTTACCAAATAAAGGAAGTTTAATTTCTACAAACAGATATCAAAATATATGTACACTGACTAAAAGTAAAACCTTCTAAACGTAATAACAAAATACAAATTATTATAAAAACAGCAGGAAATTTAATAAAGAAAACGAGTAACTTCCAGATTTTTTCACAAAATAAAATATTAATGTCCTGCGTATTGACTCTGAACCTAATGAATTCACTACTTTCTCGTTGTCGTAAAAACAAATGTTAGTTGAAATACACAAAACTGAATATTTTCCTGATCCTGCAGCGTATTAAATCAATTTCCGTTTCACTTATTTTTTCTACAGCATGTATTGCATCTGCAACAACAGCATGGGTCTAAGTAATGGCAAGTTTTTGGGCCCCAACTCCACATTCCACAGCCACAGCCGAAGCAGCGCGGACCACAGGAACGGCTAAAGCGCCAACATTTGCAGCACAAGCGACCGCAAGGGCCATAGCCATAGCGAGTCGGGCCGCAGCTGTCGGGGCCGCAACCCCACGGAAGGCAACCGCATGGTATGCAGAGGGTCTGGCAACGATTACAACAAATGCCTCTGATGTAGGAGCAACCGCATGGACCAAAGCCGCTGCAGGGACCGCAGCCGCAAGAGGGGCAGCCTCCACATCTGCATCCACCACAACAATCACATCCGCATCTACAAGGACCATAACCACAACAGCAGAGACCGCATCTAGGACAACAGCCGCATCTGCCACAGTAACAACAACAGGGACCGCATCGAAAGCATGAGTGAGGACTGCCATAACGACTACAGGGAGCGCATCCACCACAGCCACAACAACCACACCTGCATCTGGACGGATAGCATCCGTAAGGACCACAGCAACAAAAGGGTCCGTACTTTCCGCATATACCCCAGCCACATGGCATACAACCACAGCCACAGCAACATGGATTACAACAGTAACCCAAAACACGGCACCCTTTACCACACCCTAATTTACCGCACGCGCAACCACATGGACCGCTGCGATATCCAAGTAAGCCACAATTGCATGGACCTTTGCCACAACCGCACAAACTGCAGCCAACACTGTTATAGCCCAAGCATTTTCGCCAATAGCATAAACCACATGGGCCAGCAGCGAAACGGTGTGGTTGTGGGTTTAATGGGTATGCGCAACCACAACCAAATCCGCATTCTCCTTGGCCAGGTCCACCACAACACGGACAGTAAACGCAACCGACCCTGCATGCACCTTGCGGTCTACGCCAGTAAGTTACTGATCCATAGTCCAAGCAGCCGACTGGTCCGACGGCTAAGCAAGAAGAACACGTGTCTATTTCATTCGAATTCTTGATAATATCTAAACCATATACGTCCGTTCTAGCACTTTTCCTAAACCAAGAAGGAACAGAACGTAAATTAACCAATGACTGTGATTTTGGCGGAACTGAGACAGATTCTCTTAATTTAACTTTCCTATTTAACTCTTCGGGAGTAGATTTGTAGATTACGTCTTGGGGTGCAATACAGGACGAGGAATAGTTTGGCTGTTGTACAGGAATTTTGTTACGAGGGTACATTTTATAGTAGTTACAGCTCTGAGCATCTTTTCTACTGCTAGACCAGAAAAATTGTCTGCGCGCTTCAATGATCTTTTCCCAGTATAATGTGGGTTTGTACATCTGGTTGAGGCAAACGCATGACTCGGCTCTCATCTGGTTCACGTTTCGGTAGTATCTGTTGGTTGACACATTTGGACAGGAGAAGCTGCGTGAAAATCGAAATGCTCTGGCTTTCGTTCGTTTCATCATGCAAGGTGGTATAATTTGCATCTGCGTTTGTCGTCTGCTCTTCAACGGAAAACGTTGAACCAGATAGGTTCTAGGTTTTGCACAATAACTAATAGATTCTTTCTTGTTAACGGTACTGGCGGTACATTTCTCTTTCACATGCTTTAAATAATATATATTTGGATTCAAAATAACTTTCTTCTCTGCTAAAAACATAGTTACAATTTTTTTTTGTATTTTTTAAGTATTTTTATGTTACATACATACAATTTTAACAAATATTGACAATGGTGTTCAGATTTTGACAGTATTTGCTTTTTTTATTTAGTATTTTTGTTACGAACAGTTTTTATTAATCGTTGGAGAATAAACTCAAATATGCTAACAAATCAAGACTTTCGGATTTCAAGACTGATGGATTTTATAAATCCAAACCACGATCCAAACATGTTTCTGCTATCGAACATTAAAAAAATATTTGGTCTATCGTGGGTCTATCCTTAAAATTGAACAAGATAATAAAGGTTTGAAATTCAAGATTAGACAGAGAGTAACGCCATAAATGATCTCCATACAAAAATCGTTTTTGAAAGAGACAGACATATTGAAAATCATTGTAAATTAGTTTTTCAACCGATTCTGTTTTTTTCTTTACGAATCGTCTGCCATTAATCAATTTTTTTTAAATAATTCATAAAAAATGGCAAATTTAGGAGCAGTCAAATAGCCTATTCGTTGCCTACCTCACAAAATTACCTACTGCGGGTTGTCGAAATAAATAGATCTTGTGTTATCCCTTCTCGACCCTACATACACCTAATAAAAAATATAGTTTAAAACACGCTTATATCAGTAACTTCTATTCAAATTCTGGCTCTATCACCAGGTCCTCCAAACCAAACTCGATGGGTTTACTAGTAGCCAACAAAGAGTTTCACTATCTAGTTCTTGGTTCCATCATCAGACCCGTCTCCAACCTGCACTGTATTGGACTTATCATAACAAATTACATGAGCCCAAACTCGAGGAGTTTACTAGTAGCCATTAAAGTATTCTTCTATCAAGCTCCTGGTTCTATCATCAGACCATTGTCACCACTGCATTGTATTGGACGCATCATAACAAATTTAATGAGCCAAAACTCGACGGGGCTTACTAGTTACTATTAAAGAGTTCCACCTTCCATCTCCTGGCTCCTAAATCAGATCAGCTTGATACCTAATATCAAATTATTGTATTATCAGAAATCAGAAACATTTATTTGTAGGACATCACAACACAAAACACATACATAAAGAATAGTATACAATGCAATAGAAATGAAATTAAAAATACAAACACAACATACTTACAGAATTGCCCCTGTGTTGCGACACCCAGACAAAAAGGGCCTCACTCAGCAAAAGCCGTAGCCTAGCGAGGTAGACTACGGCGCTGATCTTCCGTGAGCCCTGCAGAAACGCGGCACGGACGAACATCATATACCTACTTATATTGAAATAAATAAATAAAGCATAATAAATAGTAATGTTAACTGATTTGAATAATAACATAAATAAATAAACATACACCGTACACCTATCCACTTCACCAAGCAATCGCCGCGCCGACCACAGACTGGCCGTTTCATACAAAGAAGTGGACAAAATTATTTATGGCTTGATATTGGGTTTCAATATCATATTTGGTCAAACTAATACAGTAATCAAGAAAATAATTTGTAGCGAACAATAAAAACTAGAAAATAATAAAAACCAATTTATGCTGAGCCCTCACTGCATAGATTTTGTATGGAAGTTGGTATCTATGTAATTTAGACCTTTTTTTGTTTTTTTTTTTTTAATAAATAGGACAATAAATGTATTTAGATGAGTTTATGATGATATATTTAATTTAGGCATGCTAATAAAAGAAAAAAGAGAATAAGCAGTATATCTATTTTTTTTTTTCAAAATTCTGGTGCAGTATTTTTTAATAAAACAGTTTCTTTGGTGGGCAAACTGTACGTTTTATTACATTATCAGCCCAGTTTATCATTTTCGTGGTCAAATTTTTCACAGAGTCGGTAAATAGTCGATCAACCAGTTCACGTCGGGAAATTTCTGTAATCACATGTTACAAATTCTGAGAAATATTTCTAAATGGAACAAACATGAGCAAAAGTTAATTATAGATTATGAATATACACACCTTATTGAACTATTGCATATACTTTTTAAAGAGGTGTTATTCGGTAAACATAAACAAAAACACTAACAAAGTTTTAAAATGAGGCAAAAAAATGTTCATTCACATAATATTTTTTTTCTTCATAACTTAGTAAACGTAATACAATAATATTTCATACTAAATATATTCTACTAACCTTCAGTACTTGACGACATATTAAAGTTTTAAGATTAATACAATCTCCACTCAACAATTTATTGTTGCGAATGCGCGGATTTGTAACTATTTTTTTACGAGAAAATTATGTGCTGACTTTGCAAGCCGATTACACTACAACGTCTAAGATACTTACCGTTAAATTTGTTGCATATGACGCTATGATCACAATGTTTATAATATCCATCTACCTTTGTTTTTGTCCACCCGCGGCTACAGTGTGGACGCGACCACCGCTCCAGTGTGAAAGAGTAAGCGTGCTAGCGGACGAAAGGGATATAATATACCACTCTGGTATAAATAGTGATTAGGTCCGTCAAAAAAAAAAACAGAACCCGCTCACACCGCCCGCCTATAATCATTATACTCCCTATACAAAACGATAAATGTTATTTTTGGGCGAAAGTACTCTGCGCGATTTATGTACATCAGACTGATAAAATACTGTCATAAAATATAATACCTACTTGCAATCCAATCCTACACTACAGGTAAGCCAAAAATTATATACTTATTCAACTTAAAACTATTTGAAAAAAATAATTAATAATAATAATTAAATAAATTGTATTCGGTGAAAATAGAAATCATTAAAAATTTAAATTACTTATTTTAGAGGTAAAATTTACAATAATGGCGGCACCGACCCCCGCAGTCAGGCTCTCGTCACGTCCAAGCAGACCTGGAATGATTTTGTTGTTCTGAGTCTACAACTTTGGGGTAAGTAAAAAACCACCTAACTCTAACAATACCAGCCGAAGTACCCATCCCCACCGGTCTTCCGTTTAGCTGTTTACGTAGTCATGAGTTGTTTTTGCATTTTAAGTGTATGCGCTTTGAATATTTTTTTAAATGAGTTTGATGATTTCAGATTGCGAATTGGCGGCGGCAGATCATTCCAACACTTTGTCGCAACAAACTTGAAACTACCGCGGAAGGCAGCTGTGCAGCAACGCGGTGGGGCGAGAGAGTGACCAGACGACCGAGTCACATAGGGCTGCACATCGCGGGACCACACTAACTTTTTGTACAGATAAGAAGGCAGCTGATATTTTACCAGATTAAACAGTAAGGCGGCGATGTGTATATTTCTACGATGTTTCATAAACAATATGTTGGCCTCATTGAGGAAGGGAGTGCATTGCGTGCGGGGAGGGATCTTAAAACAATAGCGGGCGCAAGCGTTCTGTACGCGTTGAATCAGTTTAGCTGTCCGAGCGAGTAGACGCGGCCCATATTTTACATCCATATAGTTAAACTTACTTAAAACCAATGAGTCGCAGAGTTTGATACGAGTACTACTCAATGACTCTCTGATTTTATAAAGCACTTTCAGACGATAGAAACAATTTCTGGTTTTCAAATATCAGTTCTTCGTCCAGTAGCAATCCCAAATTTCGTATCTGGGGGCACGGCAGTGCCCCCGCCAAGTCGAGCAAAAAAGCGGCACGGCCGTACCATACTTTTCTCGAAGCAGTTCAGGCCATTTTCGACCCCCCTATAACTTCGTTGTGGATAAAACTAGAAGCCTGAGTTTTCAGTAACCAAGCAGGCATTGTATAAATACGGTATATTTCAAATTTCAATCAATTTGAACCTGACCGATCATCAAAACTCTAAGGCACTTCTAGCAGACATAGAAGCTTCAAATTTAGAATGGAATTAGTGTTTAGTGTATAAACCAAGGAAAAACTAAAACATTTTGCAATTTCGGCCCAGTTTTCTAGATACATCATTTGCTAGATAACTTTGTAATCCCATATAAATCTTGGGGCATTATATAGGATTACAAAGTTACATTTGCAGTAAATGAATCAGTGTACCTGTATAATGGAATATAATTGAATAAGAGGTGCAGGGTAGGTGTAGGGTAGGTGTAGGGTAGGTGTTGGATAGGTGTAGGGTAGGTATAGGGTAGGTGTAGGTTAGGTGTAGGTTAGGTGTAGGTTAGGTGTAGGGTCGGTGGAGCGTAGGTGTGCATTTTTACATTGTGTTTTCATGCGATCTACAAAAAGAAATGAGATGCCATCAAAAACATAACTTGTAAAAAAACCAAGTCTCGCACGCAACTTAGTCTACCGTAAAAAGTTGTGAGATCCATGTAATACCAAGTCGGTTAATTTATTCAGTCCCTACTTAAGAGTCCTTCTGTCTTAAGTTATTACGTAATTAGCTCACCTAACAACATCTTATAGTGACCAGATCAATATTAAAAATCTCTTATGTTTTAAATAAATACATAGATTGATTGACTAACATCTGGTTTACATGAGACGTACACTTGGATGTCATCAGCATAAATATGGTAATTACAGCTATGGATATGGTCAACCACGTCCGCACTGTAAATAATAAATAAAAGAGGTCCTAATAGAGACCTTATAAAAGCGTGTTAAAAAGTTAGTCATTCATGGAGTACTCGATGGAGGGAATACCATCACCAACAAGCGACTTGGCTCTACGTTCCACAGCGCACCGAGTCAAATGCAGCAGCATTATTTAGCTCATCTATCCCAAAGGTGACTGCAGACTCCAGGTACTGATTTGTATCCTCTTTGCGTCGTTTGTCCTTAATGCTGAGGGTCGTGTCCCCTCAGAATAACTTTCACGTAGACTTTTTTAAGAAATCTCATCTCGTCTTCGGCGGCGTGAATGGTATTGCAGACCGAGGTGTTTAGGGCAGCACAGATCTGGTCCGATCAGCTTATTAAGTTTCTGCTTCTGGACCTTTTATGTACACCTTGCCCATTATCAGCAGTTTTTCGAGACTATCGCCTCTATTCCTGTTTCTCGGGTTTCTATACGGACATCTAAATAGTGGCTACCTAATCTTAGCCAGATTTGCTAGACAGATTTCGCAAACGTATCAATTTGTTGCAGCGAATTTCAAAGTCGCATTATTTAGCGAAAGCGTTGCTAGTACACTTGGAGGTTGGTCCGAGCTAGTATAAGTTTGACTACGCGGGAGAATCTCCATCTGAAGCAAATCTCAAGAGTAACAAAAGAAGATCGCTTCGCATACCGCGCTTCAAAAATGTATGCTACATTCAGTAAAATTAAAACTAAGTCTTATACTGTTCAACCACATTTCAAGAAGCACAGTGTCCTTATCGGGATTCGAACCCATAACAAACTGGAACTGCATGTTTTCCTCATGGACCAATTACATAATTGCATTGCACAACCAGCTGTATCAAAACTGTAATGAGAGCTGAATGCAAACGATTACGCAATGTCCGTAATACCCAGCGGATAGATTAATTTAAACAACAAGTTTTATATTACAGTATTTTTATTTCTCTGGACAATGTTACAATACATAGTCTGTCAAAACTTTTTATGTCGATTGCGATATTTGTAGAAATGCTTTAAAAATTTGCTTTATATTGCTTATTTTTATTAGCTTTGTTTATTTTCGGATTATATAGTTTCTTCCTATTTTAATACTATAATTTTGTATTCTTATTATAATTATTCGGACCATAAATTGTAACAAATAACGTAAAGGTTTTCACAGGTTATACAATGATCTCAAAAAGATGGTTAAATCACAACTTGCTTAATCCAAAAACTGCAAGATATAAAGAATCGGACAGGTACTTATCAAAATGAGAATAGAAACGGAAAAAACTTAATACTATGTTGGTTCATTCAAGTGTAAGTTTCCTCACTTTTTCGGAGTTGGTTTCAATTTGCATGGGCCGCAGCAGCAACCACACGGCCCGCAGCAGCCGCATCCGCAGCATCCGCAAGGGCCACAGCAGCCACATGGTCCGCAGCAGCCACAACCACAAGGGCCACAGCCACAACCGCAAGGTCCGCAGCCACAGCCGCAAGGTCCGCACGGACCACAACCACAGCCGCACGGACCACAACCACAGCCACATGGACCGCAACCACAGCCGCACGGACCGCAACCACAGCCGCACGGACCGCAACCACAGCCGCATGGACCGCAACCACAGCCGCATGGACCGCAACCACAGCCACACGGACCGCAACCACAGCCACAGCCACACGGACCGCAACCACAAGCGCAAGGGCCACAAGGACCACACGGACCGCATCCGCAACATGACAAGCCTAGCTCACCCGGGGGACACACCGGGACGCAGCCACTACCGAGATTGGATAAATTAGGAGCAGGTTGGGTACCGCCTTGAGACATATCAGGCATTTGAGATACCTGGGGTTGATTGGAATTGCCTTCAGTGTTACGGGTTTCAAGAGCTGGTGGTGTAGCCGCTGTTGCTTTCAGTATCGATATGGGTGAGGGAGTTGAGCAAAATCTCATCAGCGGTCGAAATTGCTCGTGTTTTTCGCAAAAGCCGACAGCAGACTTGGTTCTCAGAAGTTTGTTCACGCTTTTACACGTTCCTCGTGTTATCAAATTAGGGCAGGAGACACTTCGCAGCAAAGCCGTCTCCTGGTGGATCGTCGTCCTCTTCTTCGCCATCAGCGGCACATCTTTCATCACACTTGTCCATGTTGGCAGCGAATGAATATGATACTTCATGATATTCTTCCTCGTAAGCCCCGCTGTTGTTATAGCCGGTATCTTCTTGTGGACCCCAGCGGATCCAAATTGTCGCCCTTTTGAACATTTGAATAAGTACACATGTTTAGTGACAAAAGTTTTTCGCAAACATAAAGCCATTGCTTTCTTATTTTATTGTTTACAGTGCAAATACTAATAATTTACCCTATTGGCCAAATAAAAACGAGGAATTTTGAATTTTTCAAAAAAATTACAATAAAATTTTCATGTTTTTTGAAAGAATGAAACAATAAACTTTTGACAACGACAACAATTTTTTTTTAAAAGAAGATTTTAACATTTCAGCCAGTTAGAATGTCTAAGTATACGTTGCCTTCTTGTCTTTTCCATTTTACTCCTACCTCAGAGACTCTGACCAACAAACAATAAAACTGTTCTTTGTGTTTTTGTAAAGTATACCTAATTAGCAAGCGCTCTTGAATTATTTTGAACTATGTGATTATTATCTCGCTGCGGGATAAAATCCGAAACGAAATCATCTGGCAGAGGACCAAGGTTGTTGATGAAGTGGCAGTGGGCTGGCCACGTCTGTCCTAGAACCGATGAGCGTTGGAGCAGACGGGTTTTCGAATGGAGACCACGTCTCGGGAAACGTAGTGTGGGACGCCGCCCCTGCCAGGTGGACTGATGACCTGAGGAAGGTCGCTGGTGGTTACTGGATGAGGAAAGCGGTTGATCGTGCGCTTTGGCGTGCCCTTGGCAAGGCCTACGTCCAGAAGTGGATTGCAATAGGCTGATTGATTGATTGATTGATGTGATTATAAGCCAGCTCAGGTTGGGTACCCTAAACTGACGAGCATGCATCTTCATGCACTGATTGATGAATGAGGATGAAGCGATAGAAGTATGCCAGGATCGTAGCAGGTAGAAGGACGTGGTCTCTGTCTACCCTCCGGTAAAAATAACGTGACTGTTTGTATATGTGATCATCACATAAAGAAAAAAAAATTGATTGAGCCCCAAAATTGTGACAATTTTAATGCACATAAAGCCGCTTAATCAAATCACACTTATATTATACCTAATTTGATTGATTGATTGATATATACTTTATTGCACCAAAAAAGGGGTGTACAAAGGCGAACTTAATGCTATATAGCATTTTCTACCAGCTAACCTTTGGTGGTTAAGAGCAGGTTGAGGGTAGTGCCGCTAAAAACAGCGTTCAATTTGGATGTTTAGATGTTTGGATGTCTGTCCCGCCTTCACGGCTGGAAGAAACTCCACAGGATGATTCCTGTGGAGTTTCTTCCAGCTGTTCTTCTCCACAGCGAGCGTCACCCTGATAGTGAACCACCAACTATGATAGCTTTGAAATGATTTGTAAAAATCTTAATTCGAATAAAACCTTTTTATTTTTGTTTCAATGAAATCTGGAATGGAATACTTTTTACAGGAAATAGTCTTATTCCTACAGAAAAACCTTATAGCAGAAAAGAGCAGACAGCTAGTTTCATAATATTATCTTTGTAGTATTTATTGTAAAGCAGCAGCTGTTCTATCTGTACTTTTATTCCTCAATTTCTATAGAAATAATCCAACTTGTTCAGGAAAAGCGCCTACGATTCGTATGCATAAGCTCGTACTAAGTTTTATGACGGTTTGAGGGCGCTAAAACTTCGGATCATCATAATCTGTTGTAAAACTCTGCGACATCTAGTTATTTTCAACACCGAACTCGAGAGCGATCAAGAAATGAAATGAAATGTATGTAGGTACATATTTGCATAATAGGTATATTTTTGGTCAAAAGGTCTTGCACTGATATTGTTCACAGCAAAAACCTGCCCAATAGCCTTACAAATAAAAAGAGATAAAGTTAAATATAGTTTTTACAAAATTAAAATAAGACAATGTTTTATTTCTACGGGACGACCATCGCAATGAGTTCGCACAGGCCCGCAATAGTTGGAAGAGAGATACCTTTTCCCAGCAGTGGGACAATGCTTGCTAAATATAACAATATAGACCGCAAAGATATTGATTATAGTCTCTTAAGATGCCCTACAGAGATTATCTCGAACAACGCGAGCATGGCAGTTAGAGGACAGCTAGTTCCTCCATAAAGTAAAAACACTGCGCCGCCAAAAAAAATAAAGCCAGTGTCACTCGGATTGATGTAACGATTCATTTAGAAGTTATGGTGGAATAAAGAAACTCACATACATACATACAAACATACATGAACCCTGAACACATTACACTCCTTTTTTGAGCAGTCGTTTAATTACGTAGGTGGTCGTTGGTAGGTAGTATTTTTACTGCATTTGATTTCTATGGTCAATGGCGTACAGCGTTTTAGATATTTTAGCTCCCTGGTAGTCTCACCGCAGTTAAAGGCTGTAAAATACCTAGAACTAATAGGGGTATAAAATATTGGCTATAATACATAACGAGCCTGGTAGAATAATGTTCATGTGGCTCAATTCTAGAGGTAGACGATTCGGGTAGACGTCTAAAATCTAAATTTACCAACGTGTAAGACTGCACTCGATTATTAAAAAAAAATTCAATGTTTGCTAATCTTAATTTTATCGATGACGATAATTTATTGATTTAATAAATGTTTGGTTTGGTATAGAAGTATAAGTATAGAAGAAGATGAATTTAATTTTAGGACAGCGTAGGACATCTCCGTAGGAAAATAGAATTGAATAGAATAGGCATTTTTCCAGCAGAAGCCTGAAAAGCCTGTTTTGGCCACAGAGAACCTTTTTATAATACGGGGAATAGAGACCTCTCTTGGCGGTCAAAAGAAGCAACAAATTAAATATAAGTCCAGTGCTTCCATCTGTGTTGCTCTTATGGTCCAAATGTGTGTACAGTGCTCCACATGCATGCACTGGCTACGTACTCGTACTGCTAGTTCTGGTTAGGAAATTAAGATTTTTATTTATATTTGCTTGAAATTACTTATAAATTGCAAGCAAACAATAAATAAAAATCCTAAACAAAAGATATGACAGTAATAAATACAAATAATTAAGATAACATTTATTTTATTGGAATGTTTACATTTTTAACATTTTTAACATTTTAATAACATTTTTTTGCTTTATTTAAATATGAATTATTTTCAAAATAAAAATCTAAAATATTTTATTCAAATTAAGATTTTTACAAATCATTTTTCGACGTCCAAGCTATCATGGATGGCACGTTCACTAAGTACACCCTCTGTGGAGAAGAACGGCCAGAAGAAACTCCACAGGAAAGAAATTGTAACTTTAGTAATTTTCTTAATATATAAAGAAACATACATGAGTCATAATTACAATCTACTCCGCTGATTTGGAACAACAGTTGACCAGACATTTTTGTCATCTAAGTAATCATTTATCGTATCGCCTTAGAACATAAAATATTTTAAATTTTAGTTTTAAATTGGCTATCGGATAGATTTACAATATCATCTGGAAGAAAACTATAATTAAACAACACACATATTTTTTTACTATACCGTTGAATAAATTCGATTATAATACAATAAACTTTTTACGAAAAAACTAACAATTTAGTAAAAACAAGATTGTCATCAAATTGTCACGCTGATCTTGTAATGTAATAAAATTCAGATGTACATTATCTTTAAGGAAACGACATGAGTTGTGTGACGTTGTAAATTCTACATCGTAATGTCGCTACTAGCGTATTCTGCAGGTCTGATAAAAAACTAAAACACAAAAAAAGAAATATTAACCCCGTAAAATTGAAAAGCATCAAATTCGAAGGCACTCTCATATAAAGAATACTCAAAATCATTTAGTAGTGTCATAGGAATGTCTGCCAATGTCTACCCGTTTCTTTGTATTGAGATTGTATACCCTGGTTTTGGCGTTGGCCTTTGTATGCTCTGTCGTCTTTCAGTTGTTTTTTTTTTCGTTGTTTTGTATTCATCCAGTCTATTTAAATGAGATTGTTCTTTACGAAAACAGATTTTTATCTTTAATTTAGGGTTCTATCAGACAGAGAGCGGTCACACGTTCAAGTGTTCCGTGTTCGCGTTCTGCGTTAGAGCGTGCTCAACTGCTCACGAACCCCGCTGTTGGATGGTCTACGCGGTACCATTAATGTCACCACGGCATATAAAACATGTCACCATGTTTTTTTACAATTTGGTCACCAAACAGCATAGAACGTGTGGATGCATCTGTTCTAGTTGACTGACGCGGTCAGAATGCCTCCTGTGTGGTTATGTCTATGCAACGTAATACAACACAACGAACGCAGAACGCAAACGCCGAACGCTTGATCCCTTATATGTTATCTACGAAGGCTATCTATCAGTTTGAAATTCAAAAGGCTCAACTCTAGTCCAGTCATCCCTCGAATACTTTTCATTGGATTCTTTCAAGATCCATGCACTTACTAATGGTTAACAATATATGTATATATTTTTGTTATTACCACCTTCTTTACGTGTTCATCCAGCTCAATGTTTTGCTGTAGGTCTGCTGTCAACAATCAAATTATAAGTCACTCCGGTCGTCAGTCATTCTATTTGAATAAAATTCATGTAATATTTTTACTTTAGTTCAAACAAAAAATTCAAATGTATCCATAAAGAAAATATTACATGCAAACCAAACCCAAAAAAGAAATACAATGGCAATATAAACAAAAATCCTGAACAATAAAAAAACAGTGAACATGGCGCTAGTGCGGAGAAACTGGACTTTGTTAAAAAGCTTCAAAAAACGACTTTTTATCTGTCCGTTGCATCAACAAAAGCAGCCCATTCAAATAACAAGAATATTTGAGAGAGGTTTGCGAATGCAACGTCCGTCTCTGATAAAATGGCCACAAGATATGATGAAAAAGCCGCCACTGATAAGGGAACATAGAAGCAGTGGCAGAGCATCTACACTTCTGCGCAGCGCTTCTTGTTCCAGCATTAAAACTAGAAAATCAAGAAAATCTGCAAGATGCCTTTCAAGGAGAAGGTCTTTTGTCAGCCTTCTCAGTGCTCGTAAAAGTGCCGCTCGCCCATCATGGCAGCTCAACTACTACTGCCCTATTTTTGTTGCCCGTTCACCAGAGAATCGCGTACGCTTCTTCGGAACTAATGCATACAAAAGGGAAGCTTCTGTACAAGTTCCATTGAACTTTTTAAGAGTTGAACCGAATTTGACGCCGGTTTTGAAGAGGTTTAAGTCAGAAAAAAAGTCAAGCGACGAAGATTCCTGTCCGGCTCCTCGTTGCTATCAGTGCGGCAGTTGTGCGTGGCCGGGTGGCAGTGCTCCGCCCGGATGCGCTTGCAATGGCGCCATCCCGATCTGCTCACCTTGCTGCGTCGAAAACGAGTGTGGCCCTTGCTGCAACTTCTGCACTCCTACCCCGACTTGTCCATGCTGCGGATGCGGTCCATGCCCATGCGGTCCGCGCCCATGCGGTCCGTGTTCATGTGGTCCGTGCCCATGCGGTCCGTGCCCATGCGGTTCGTGCCCATGCGGTCCGTGTCCATGCGGCCCATGCCCATGCAGTCCGTGTCCATGCGGCCCATGCCCATGCGGTCCGTGCCCTTGCGAACCTTGCAAACCATGTCCATGCCCGCCTCCATCATGTCCACCTCCATGCCTATGCCCAAGCGCATGCCCAAAATGCCCACCTCCATGCCCACCTCCATGCGGCCCATGCCCATGCGGTCCGTGCCCTTGCAAACCTTGCAAACCATGTCCATGCCCACCTCCATGCGGCCCATGCCCATGCGGTCCGTGTCCATGCGGCCCATGCCCATGCAGTCCGTGTCCATGCGGCCCATGCCCATGCGGTCCGTGCCCTTGCGAACCTTGCAAACCATGTCCATGCCCGCCTCCATCATGTCCACCTCCATGCCTATGCCCAAGCGCATGCCCAAAATGCCCACCTCCATGCCCACCTCCATGCGGCCCATGCCCATGCGGTCCGTGCCCTTGCAAACCTTGCAAACCATGTCCATGCCCACCTCCATGCGGCCCATGCCCATGCGGTCCGTGTCCATGCGGCCCATGCCCATGCAGTCCGTGTCCATGCGGCCCATGCCCATGCGGTCCGTGCCCTTGCGAACCTTGCAAACCATGTCCATGCCCGCCTCCATCATGTCCACCTCCATGCCTATGCCCAAGCGCATGCCCAAAATGCCCACCTCCATGCCCACCTCCATGCGGCCCATGCCCATGCGGTCCGTGCCCTTGCAAACCTTGCAAACCATGTCCATGCCCACCTCCATGCGGCCCATGCCCATGCGGTCCGTGTCCATGCGGCCCATGCCCATGCAGTCCGTGTCCATGCGGCCCATGCCCATGCGGTCCGTGCCCTTGCGAACCTTGCAAACCATGTCCATGCCCGCCTCCATCATGTCCACCTCCATGCCTATGCCCAAGCGCATGCCCAAAATGCCCACCTCCATGCCCACCTCCATGCGGCCCATGCCCATGCGGTCCGTGCCCTTGCAAACCTTGCAAACCATGTCCATGCCCACCTCCATGCGGCCCATGCCCATGCGGTCCGTGTCCATGCGGCCCATGCCCATGCAGTCCGTGTCCATGCGGCCCATGCCCATGCGGTCCGTGCCCTTGCGAACCTTGCAAACCATGTCCATGCCCGCCTCCATCATGTCCACCTCCATGCCTATGCCCAAGCGCATGCCCAAAATGCCCACCTCCATGCCCACCTCCATGCGGCCCATGCCCATGCGGTCCGTGCCCTTGCAAACCTTGCAAACCATGTCCATGCCCACCTCCATGCGGCCCATGCCCATGCGGTCCGTGCCCTTGCAAACCTTGCAAACCATGTCCATGCCCACCTCCATGCGGCCCATGCCCATGCAGTCCGTGGCCATGCGGCCCATGCCCATGCAGTCCGTGGCCATGCGGCCCATGTTCATGCGGTCCGTGTCCATGTGGCCCATGCCCATGCGGTCCGTGCCCTTGCAAACCTTGCAAACCATGTCCATGCCCGCCTCCATCATGTCCACCTCCATGCCCACCTCCATGCCCACCTCCATGCCCGCCACCTTGTACTAAAAAATGAGATGTTTAAAGATTTAATTTCACTTCAATTAATACACCAATTCAAGCTCTTTACAGGGATTTAATAGAATTATATAGATGATCCCATGCTAATAAAAAAATTATGATTAATTAGCAAAATATTGTATGTATTTTTCATACAAATTAATTATTTATTTTTACTAAAATCAAATGACGAGTGTATGAAAATGATGTTTAACATGTTTTGGTAAGATCTTGTTTGTGTATATTTATATAGGTACATGAAAAGCTAGTAAAACTCTCATTCATACATAAGACGCATTATATAAAAAAGACAATCCATTTTTTTGTTTCTATTGTGTTGTAATCCATCAATATTCCACGACTTTTAAAATAAAATCTGATAAATAGAACTTTATAGTTTCTACTGAATCAATCGTTTGTATAAATACATATCATTATACATACGATACATACATACGATCACTTTCCTATACCTAAAAGGGTGAGCTGAGTTTAGTGGGCCGTTATAATATGTCAATCACACTAATATTAAAAATGTGAAAGTATATTTGATTTGGATGTATAGATGTTTAGATGTTTGGTTGTTTGTTCCGCTTTCACGCCTTAACTACTGAACGGATTGGGATGAAATTTGAAATGGAGATAGTGTGTACCCTGGATTAACACATAAGGTACTTTTTACGTTAAAAAGACTTTATTTCCACGGGAAAAGTTTACACAATGCGAGCGTAACCGCGGGCGGACCACTAGTTTATTATTATAAACCACCCGTGGTTAGTTTATTAACTAGAGTCCCCGCTTATAATCTTATTATTGTTGTTATTGACTTTTATCTTTTCAGATAATTTATACAGAGCTCTGAAATATTTTTTTATTAGGTACATAAATAGGTAACATTAGAACTAACAATCATGGTTTTGCTAAGTAGAAAGCGTAGGTTACACAGATAGCCCTTATCCTAAAACTAGGATGCTGTGTACGGTGGAGGACTCCAGTAAGTTGATAGCAGAATTACTGAAGCCACCACGTGGTCGCTGCAAGTCATTGGTAAATGACAGCTAAATGCAAGCGTTTCAATTGTCTTTAAAGTTAATAGTTCCGAGTCGTTCACTGGATAATACACTATCAAAATTATACACTAAACACAAATAAACTAAAGTAAAAGAAAACTAAAACGACAGCACGGCCGCCATTGACGGATGCTAACAATCGACCCACAAACATTCTCACTTGTCACTTCAATTTTTAAACATACCTCTTTACGGCATTTCAAAAAAATGCTTTAGCTTTTATCAATATATCAGTCTAAATTGTTATGTTTCTTTCAAAACTTAACGAACTTTGCACACTTTATAATTATTGATAATAGAACGTATAAATGTCGTTTTATTTTTGAGTCGAAATCTAACGTTTCTTAATTCAAAACAAATGAAGTTTGGATACAAACTTAATTCCTTCTTCCCTTAGGATAGGGATTTAAAAAGTAATGCTGAAACACTTGTCAAATTCTTTTTCTTTTTAAATATTAATCCAATTATTCTTGATTCATACTGAATCAAAAACTGACAAATTTTTCATACAAACTTTTAACCCTGCATCCTCCTTATAGTGGCGATTTAAAAAATAAGTTGAAATAAATCAAATTTAATTGTTATATATTTGAGTCACATTTGGATGGAAAACCTTCATGACCGCCCCTGGTTTTGTACGCCACGTTTTAAATGTACATGGTTTACAACGAATACGCATTCACTCAATACGAGGATGTCTAAAAAGTTGCATCCAAAAACAGGTCTGTACAAAAAGTGCTCGTGCAGTTTTGAACGCAACTGTTTTGGTACGTCGCGTTTTTCTAAGCCACTGATTACATGTCAAAATAATGGGTCGATTTTAGTAAGTCTGTGTTTTTTCGCTGTTTTTCACTAGGCAGCACCTGAAGGGGGGGTTTAAAAATTAAAAAGAATCCACCCAGAAAGAATACACTTCGGTTAGGTTAGGTTAGACTGTTGTCAACAACAGGCGGAGGGAGACGAGCGAGCGGAGCGAGCGTGCCGCGGCAGCGGCCGGCGACCGCAGGAGATTACTTCTCAAAAAGGCTAATGGTTGGAAAATTCGAGTGCGCAAAACGTGGACGGAAAAAAATGGCTGCAGATAACGGGTCGGTCAAAATCTGCTCGCACAGTTTTTCCCGTCCAAGGCAAGCATGTAGCACACAAAAAACTGTAACACGAAAAACGGTCTGTACAAAACGGAAACAAGCATGAACCCCACTCATTTGGATCAGCAACAGCACGCAATGAACAGTATTTACCCTTCGGTATTTAGGATAGTGTAATCGATGATTTCATTAAGACCGTATCACCAGGAGTGGGCCAGGGTACGACCCGGAATACGGCCAGGGTACGACCCGGAATACGGCCAGGGTACGACCCGGAATACGGTCAAGGTACGACCCGGAATACGGTGGGTCTGAAGGTTCCTCAATCGTGTCGCTTCTCATAGCTTAAATATAAGTAAGTACTATAAATATTTGAACGAATGATAACCTAAAATAAAGGCATAATGGTCACATTAAGAGATTTTTAAGACGCATGTATAAAGGAGTGGGGTTCATGCTTGTTTCCGTTTTGTACAGACCGTTTTTCGTGTTACAGTTTTGTACAGACAGTTTTTTGTGTACTACATGCTTGCCTTGGACGGGAAAAACTGTGCGAGCAGATTATGACCGACCCGTTTTCTGCAACCATTTTTTGCCGTCCACGTTTTGCGCACTCGAATTTTCCAACCATTAGCCTTTTTGAGAAGTAATCTCCTGCGGTCGGCGGTCGCCGGCCGCTGCCGCGGCACGCTCGCTGCGCTCGCTCGTCTCCCTCCGCCTGTTGTTGACAACAGTCTAACCTAACCTAACCAAAGTGTATTCTTTCTGGGTGGATTTCTTTTTATAGCGGGGGGCTGCGCCCCCCAAATCCCCCCCTTCGGGTGGTGCCCAGTAAAAAGCAGCGAAAAAATACAGTTTCCTAAAGTCGAGCCATTATTTTGACATTTGTAATCATTGGCTTAGAAAAACGCGGCGTATCAAAACAGTTGCGTTCAAAACTGCACGAGCACTTTTTGTACAGACCTGTTTTTGGATGCAACTTTTTAGGCATCCTCATATTGAATGAATGCGTATTCGTTGTAAACCATGTACATCAAAAACGTGGCGTACAAAACCAGGGACGGTCATGAAGGTTTCCCGTATAAAGTGCTCTCTAAATTGTGCAATCAACACGACCAAAAGATTCAAATTCGATGTTTGAAAGCTCTGATATTAGGATGGTCGTCTCATGTCCCTTATCAATCTTTATAAGGTGAAAAGGACGGACGAACTTAAATTAAGGATAAGAGCGTGACAGTGAGAATTTGCCTCAAAATAAGAAATCATAGAACAACTTACTTACTAGTAGGATAGGTACAAGTGCCTATTCATTTTTAGTAGCCTGTGTGTAACGATAGTAGCCAGGACTAACAACGGCTTAACGTGACTTCCGAAGCACGAAATAATCTTTATTTTTGGACAATCAGGTGATTCAGCCTGCAATGTTCTAACCAAACTGGGGAAATCTCATAAAGAGATTTTTGCTTGATAGTGTACGGGGATTCGAATCCGAAACTTCTGAAATGAGAAGTGATCGGTATAGGCTGAATATAATTATTTACCTCAGATATTTACCTAAACTTCAAGGAAAAGAATAAAAAGTGGAGACTTCCTCATGACACTTTTTTACGTGACATTTCCAAGACATTAAGGTTTACAATAAATTTCAGTACTACAGTAAAAGTGAGTTTTAGTAAAAAACCTTTCCATGGTTCACCCAGATGACGACGATGGGCCAGAAGCAAAAAATATGAATTTACCTTTGTTTCTCGGTTATAAACAATAAAAAATTAAATATTATGTATGTATTTATGTATGCATTGTTAGGTAGGGTATTTTTATTTTTTATAAATTCATTATCCTCCTGTCACTAGTATGAACCCGCTTCCATTTCTCAGTTTGCCATGCGATTGGCCGGTGGAGAATGCCGCTTAGCATTAGGCCCGTCATTTGTATAAACAATAAAGTTTTTATAAATAAATAAATAAAAAAAATTGTTGCTAAATGTAGAAAAAAGGAAATTAAAGAAAACTTGTTTATTCGAAGTAAAATTCATAACAATATCATTAATTAAGTGGTGTCCCGTAAAAAAAATTGTCATCTGGAAGTCTTCACTTTCTGACTCTGTGCTTCGAAGTTTAGGTAAATAATATTTAATAATAATATTTGTATATTTATATTCACATTCAGTCTATTTCGATCACTGGTAATGAGTGGCAAAATCTCGACCACTCGGCCAGAGACATGGCGTCTTGTTGCGACTTTTTTCACTGATAGTCGAGAGCATAGAAACGGTCCGTTAAGCATAATTCCAGTTGCACAAAGCAGTTGGACATGTGCCCCGAAAGAGAATACAGGACTCTATGAGGTTGTTCAGCAAACTGTAAATGAAAAGAACCATGCTCGGTGTATTTCTGGGGAATCGAATTTGGAACGAAGTGATCAATAGAAAACCAATCGACATAGTTCAGGTAGAATAATGTTAGGGCCTGGTAGAATAATGTTCACGTTGCTCAATTCTAGAGGTAGACGTCTAAAATCTAAATTTACCGACGTGGAAGACTGCACTCGATTATTTAAAAAAATTGCAATATTTGATAATCTTAATTTTATCGATGACGATAATTTATTTATTTAATAAATGTTAGGTATAGGTATAGAAGTATAAGTATATAAGAAAATAAATTTAATTTTAGGACAGCGTAGGACATCTTCGTAGGACAAAAGAAATCAATAGAATAGGCCTTTGTCCAGCAGAAGCCTGAACCGAAGCCTATTTTGCGTTGGCCTTTGTATGCTCTGTCGTCTTTCAGTTGTTTTTTTTGTTTGTTGTTGTTTGTATTCATCCAGTCCATTTAAATCAGCTGATTATTATCTTTATTTTTATACGTTATCTACGAAGGCTATCTATCAGTTCGAAATTCGAAAGGGTCATTGTCAATATAGAGGGTTTTTATCTTACTTAAAGAGTTCTATTAGACAGAGAGTGGTGACATGTTCAAGCGTTCCGCGTTCGCGTTCTGCGTTCGAGCGTGCAGTTGCTCACGAACCCCGCTGTTAGACGGTCTACGCGGTACCATTACTGTCACCATGATTTTTGTAAAGGTCACCAAACAGCACAGAACGCGCGAACGCGTCTTTTCTAGTTGACCGACGCGGTCAGAATGCCTCCTGTGTCGTGTCTGTGCAACGTAATACAACACAACGAACGCAGAACGCGAACGCCGAACGCTTGAACGCGTGACCGCTTTCTGTCTGATAGATCCCTTATACGTTATCTACGATAATATGTTATTACCACCTTCTTTACGTGTTCATCCAGCTCAATGTTTTGCTGTAGGTCTGCTGTCAAACAGTCAAATTATAAGTCACTCTGGTCGTCAGTCATTCTATTTGAATAAAATTCATGTAATATTTTTACTTTGATTCAAACAAAAATTTGAAATGTATCCCTTACCTTCAAACCAAACCCAAAAAGGAAATATAATGGCACACAAAACCTGAACACAAAACACCAACCAACACAAAAAACAAAAAACCTGAACAATAAAAAAACAGTGAACATGGCGCTAGTACGGAGAAACTGGACTTTGTTAAAAAGCTTCAAAAAACGACTTTTTATCTGTCCGTTGCATCAACAAAAGCAGCCCATTCAAATAACAAGAATATTTGAGAGAGGTTTGCGAATGCAGCGTCCGACTCTGATAAAATGGCCACAAGATGTGATTAAAAAGCCGCCAGTGACAAGGAAACATAGAAGCAGTTGCAGAGCATCTACACTTCTGCGCAGCGCTTCTTGTTCCAGCATTATAACGAGAAAATCAAAAAAATCTGCAAGATGCCTTTCAAGGAGAAGGTCTTTTGTCAGCCTTCTCAGTGCTCGTAAAAGTGCCGCTCGCCCATCATGGCAGCTCAACTACTACTGCCCTATTATTGTTGCCCGTTCACCAGAGAATCGCGTACGCTTCTTCGGAACTAATGCATACAAAGGGGAAGCTCCTATTCAAGTTCCATTGAACATTTCATCTACATCTATTTCAACTTGTTTAGGTGGTTATTTAAGACTTGAACCGAATTTGACGCCGGTTTCGAAGAGGTTTAAGTCAGAAAAAAAGTTAGAAAAAAAGTTAGAAAAAAAGTTAGAAAAAAAGTCAGATTGCGAATGTTGTTGTAAGCCATTCTGTCCATGTTGTCCTTGTTGCTTTCCGTGCGGCAGTTGTCCGTGGCCGGGCGGCTGTCCTCCGCCCGGATGCGGTTGCAATGGCGCCATCCCGGTCTGCTCACCTTGCTGCGTCGGAGACGAGTGTGGCCCTTGCTGCAACTGCTGCGTTCCTACCCCGACTAGTCCGTGCAATTGCTGCGGATGCGGTCCGTGCAATTGCTGCGAATGCAGTCCATGCGGTCCGTGCAATTGCTGCGGATGCAATTGCTGCGGATGGAATTGCTGTGGATGCAATTGCTGCGGATGGAATTGCTGCGGATGGGGTCCATGCGAACCTTGCGAACCTTGCGAACCTTGCGAACCTTGCAAACCATGTCCATGCCCGCCTCCATCATGTCCAAAATGCCCACCTCCATGTCCACCTCCATGCCCAACTCCATGCCCGCCGCCTTGTACTAAAGATTCAAAGAAAAAATGAGGTGTTAAAAGATTCAACTCGACTTCAATTAATACAATAGTTCAAGCGCTTTACAGGGTTTTAATAGAATTATACCTATAAAGATGATATCCCATGCTAATAAAAAAAAAAATAGCAAAATATTGTTTCTATTTTTCATACAATTAAATATTTATTTTTTCTTAAATTAAATGACGAGTGTATGAAAATGATGTTTTACTTGTTTTGCAGTAGTTCCAAGTAGTTCCAGGCATTGCGAATACAATGAGATATAGTAATTACCGTTTCAAAAAAATTGCTTATGATACCCTTAAATCACTTAGCTATGAAAACACGGAAAAGCTCTTTGAGCGAATCACATAGTATAAATTATTCATTTGCGCTTTCTATAAGACTGCGACACACATTCCGCATTCCGCACACATAATCTCATTTTTTTTTTACAAATACACCGATTCCTATACACTCTCAAATACACACTCACACACACACACACACACACACACACGCACACACTCACACACTCATTTATACACAAATATTGGAGTAGCTGCCAAACATGTCCTTAGCTCTTAAGTTTACTAATGTAACTAAGTACATCATATGGGAAGACACTGGAGCATGTAACACAGTTTTTAACTAACACAAGCTTCAGGGTTTAATATTTTGAGTCATTGTAAAGTTACAAATAAAATTTTCTTATTCTTATTTTTTGCTAAGATCTTGTTTGGGTAAATTTATGTACTAGAAAAGCTAGTGAAATTCTCATTCATATAATTACATTTAAAAAAATCATTTTGTTGCTGGTAATTTGTGTCGTAATCCATCAATATTTAAAAACTGAAATAGAACTTTATAGTTTCTGGTGAATCAATCTTTTGTACATACATATACATACGATACATATACATGCGATCACTTTCCTATCCCTAAGTTATATATCAATCACACTAATATTATTAATGTGAAAATATATTTGGATGTTTAGATGTTTGGATGTTTGTTCCGCTTTCACGCCTTGACTACTGAATGGGTTAGGATGAAATTCGGTATAGAGATAGTTTGTACCCTGGATTAACACATATGATACTTTTTACAGAAAAGTCTTATATCCACGGGAAAATCTTACACAATGCGAGCGTAGCCCGGGCGGGCCGCTAGTTTATAATAAACTAGAGGCCTGGCTTCTCTCTACTTTTACAGCTAAATTATACAGAGCTCTGAAATATTTTTCTATTAGAAATAGGTAACATTAGAACTGTTAATCATTCTCACATACCTAATAGGCATTTAAAAAAATGCTTTAGCTTGTATCAATTATTTCAGTCCAAATTAAAATTGTTATGTTAGTATTAGCGATGACGGCCGAAAGACAGTTTTACATATCAAATAACTATACAACTTATTATTTATCAATCAATAAACCTATCGTTGATTTAGGACATTTTGATCGTATTTTTAGAGCTAAAAAACTATATTTCTAAGTCACCGTAAAAACAAAATTACTACTTATTTCTTGTTTAATGAGAAACAATAGAACGTAGTAGGATAGGTACTATTCATTTTCGAAATGTGAAAAAAAATTGTAATTTTTTCTCGCTTCTTGATAACTGCAACACTTTCGTAATCAAGTATCAGAAAAAACATTTTCACTTAATATGAAGAGGCCAAGGTGAAATGTTAAAGTGCCAGCAATCTAAAGAGCACGACATCAATAATCATCTAAAATTTTTATGAACATGAATGCCCTGCCAAATTAATAGCTGTCACTCGGGCTGACGGATTCTAACGATACATCCACATCTGTTCAGGCATTCAAAAGTTATGACGATAATCTCACATACATACTTACATCATACATACCCTTCCCGACTCGTAGTCCTTTTTTGGGCAGTCGTGTAAAAACAGTAAGATTTGGTGGGGTTTCATGGTCAAGGGTATAACAGTGAAAATTATCTTCAGGTTATACGGAAACAGTTAAAGGTACAAAGTAAAACAAGTGATATTTTCAGTTCTGAATTTTCTAATAATTATTATAACAACAAAATATTCAGAAGTTTTGGACAAACGAAGAGCCATGCTGGATGTTGGATGTGACGCGCTGAATACGACCAAGCAGCGGAATGGCCATCAAGCTAGCGACTTACCTATAATAGCTTTTTCTTACTTTGACACATTTCCACATCTGTGATGCGCTTTATTCTGCTATGCTTCTTATCCGGCTGGTTGTAAAGATATGATAATGATGGCGACCTCACAAACTCTGTTGCAGAGGTGTTGAGCCGGTAGTGTAGAGACCTCATATTTCCTTTGTCGTGTGGGTTGTAAGGTCAATAACTGACATCAGAAACCCTGGTGTCAGGGTTATATAGCCGCCAAAGGCCACTGACTTGGCTCGACATATTGTAACGATAGTAGCCGGGACTACAACGGCTTAACGTGACTTCCGAAGCACGAAATAATCTTTATTTTTGGACAATCAGGTGATTCAGCCTGCAATGTTCTAACCAAACTGGGGAAATCTCATAAAGAGATTTTTGCTTGACAGTGTACCGGAATTCAAACCCGAAACTGCTGAAATGAGAAGTGATCGGAATAGGCTGAATATATTTACCTCAGATATTTACCTAAACTTCAAGTAAAAGAGTAAAAAAGTGGAGACTTCCGCATGACATTTTTTTACGTGACATTCCTTTCAACGGTTCACCCAGATGACGAATATGGGCAAGAAGTAAAATATAATTAATAACCTTTGTTCAACTCGATCTTTAAAATTTAAAAAAAATGTAATTTATTAATTGCTAAATGTATAAGAAAGAAAATTAAAGGAAACTTGTTTATTCGAAGTAAGATATTATCAATATCATTTTTCGGCTTCAACCAAAGTTTTCTTGTGTTGTCCCAAAAAACTCTGTTCCTCGAAGTTTAGGTAATATATTGACATTCAGTCTATTCCGATCACTGGTAATCTCGACCACTCGGCCACGGACATGGCTTCTTGTTACAACTTTTTCATGGATAGTCGAGAGCATAGAAACGGTCCGTTCAGCATTTTCCAGTTGGACGGAGCAGTTGGACATGTGCCCTGAAAGGGAATATCTAGTAGGTAGTTTAGGTTCGCTAGGTCCAAGTTATTTAACATACTTTCCAGACAAACAGGTTATGGCACAAATTTATTTTAATAATAGTAATTTAATTATAGTAATTTAACAGTAATATTCTTAACTTCAGACCAGGTATCCGTAGTAAATAAATAAAATGATAAAAGTGGATCCAAACTCGCGCGCTTCCTAACCCACCTTTACAACGTAAAAAGTGAGAAAAACTCCAAAAGAGCCGCGAAATCCCTTGTACGGTTCGTTTGTACAATTTTCGTCTCTGGGTGATTTTTTTTCATCCTTTTACATTTGACGAGGACGTATTAAGGATGCTAGCAAAAAATGTTGGCACAAACGGTAATCTTTAAGCAATTTGTCAACCCGAAACTTCTTGCCGCAAGAAGACGAACGCGAAATTTTACTTTTAAACATTTCTTTACACGCGTTGAATTCATAAAATGTGCCGAATTTATTTTAGATTGTTTTCTACTGGTTACAAATAATAATGAGGAGGATTGTGGTGTTGAGATTTGGTGTTTTTGTTTTTTTTTTTTGGGTGTTAGATATAGAATTTCTTTCGGATGAGATGATGAAGAGTGTCGCCACTGGGATTCGAACCCGAAACCTCCGTTGAAAGTCTAAATCTCGACCATTCGGCCACGGACGCTGTTTTTTTTATGAAAGCGACTTTTAGGGCTTTGTTTCATCTACTATGATAAATGTATGGTCCGGCTGGCAGGACGACTCCACCGTGCTACGGTTAAGAAGGGGCATAGTAGTCGTTAAGTCAACTCAGTGGCAGTTCGGTGACTAAAAACTCTGATATGACTAGGCCAGTCGTGCCGGTGGTAAAGTCCTCATTCTAGTAAGTTGGCCACTTGACTGCAGGCTATGTATCCATCTAGAAAGTAAAAAATGGATACATAATAAGTACCTTTAGTCCAGATCTACCATGTTTGACCATGTTATTTCGAATTATGCTCCAAATGTCTACTGGCTCGTTACGTCGAGCCTCGTGACGGTGCATATCGATAAGTCGAGTACAGTCTGTAAATGTGTCAATTTATAATTTTATTGATAAAATCTATAACAAAGTAGGAAAAGTGTGAGGTATACCGAAATTGAAAGAAAATTTCTACAGCACGTTTTTCGTTTCGCACAGCATGAAGTGCAATTTATGAGAGAGGCCACGGTGAGGCGAACTAACCTGACACTGGATTACGTCTCCCAGTGGGGTGACAGTAATCTCGTCAGCTTTAATGCCTCCAAGACGCAAGCATGTTTGTTCACCGCAAAAAGGAGTCCTTTCACCATGACTCCTACTTTTCGGGGTACATCTGTTCCTCTCACTGATAAGCTCGAGCTCCTTGGCATGGAGTTGACAAACGACCTCAACTTTGGCGCAACCATCGAGGCCAAGGCACAAACTGCAGCTAGGAAGCTTGGCATCCTGAATAAGGTGAGGCGACACTTCACGCCTGGAGAGCTTCTAACTCTGTACAAAGCCCAAGTCCGATCTTGCATGGAGTATTGCTGTCACCTTTGGGACGGCTCGGCCAAATACCAACTTGCTGCACTGGACTCGGTAGAACGCAGAGCCAAGAGAATCATTGGTGACAAAAAACTGGTGGAAGCTAAGCTTCACAGCTTGGCTCATCGTCGCAAGGTTGCCTGCTTATCAGTCTTTTACAGGATGTACTTCGGGGAGTGTGCTCAATAGTTGCATGAACTCATTCCGCCTTCCCCCTTCTTCCATCGGACGTCCAGACGCACGGCAGGTTACCATCCTTTCTTGGTGACTATTCCTCGCTTGCGCACCAAACGCTTCTCAACATCTTTTATAATGCGTACCTCAAAGGAGTGGAATCTCCTGCCGGCGTCTGTATTTCCGAGCACATATAATCCGACTTTCTTTAAAGCCAGAGTGAATAGGCTCCTTCTGGGTAAGCTCGCTACATCGTAGATCCCATCCCTGCTCTCGGGCTGGATCGAGGTCAAGAGCAAACCCATATAATATAAAAAAAAGCACAGTACTGTCAGGAGCTGATATACGTCCCCATCGAATGTTTCGAGATTCCCTGATTTAGATCGATCAGACCTTATCGACAACGCTGGCCTTGTGCAAGTTGGCCGACTATTCCCCCGTGCCGTATCTCTACTGGCATATCCCTACTATTACGGATCACATACGAGTACAATCTGTGTGTGTGCGCAGGTTTCCCAAATATGTTTTCCATCACTGTGAGAGCATTGTGTGCAAATACACACACTAACCTACACATCAAATTATTATTACTTATTTATCTTGTTCTCTATCATACACACACACACTTAGTACACAAATATTCACAACACAAACATACACGTTTATATAGGTTATCATCACTAAACACAGACAAAAGGGGCGTCTGAAAAACAGGGCTGCCCCGGGACTTGTTCCAGTGGCAGCATGAACTGAGACGTCCCCCTATATCCGCCTTTAGTTGAGTATTAGTATTAAGTCACAGTATTAATATAGTGATAAAGTATTGAATAGTTATTATTGTCAAATGGTGGATAATAAATAATATTTTCTTTCTTTCTTTCTATATGAATTCGAAAACACATAGGTGAGGTGTGAGTGAACCCGTGGCTTGGATAGGAGCCAACGCTTTGACCACTACACTAAAATCGCTTTTATTTACTATGAAGATACTTTTTTGTTTTTTTTTCGTTGTTTTTCTTTTCACTTTTTACAAAGCAGAGGAAACTAGATTATTCGGCTTTGCGATAAGCTTGGAATTGACTTGCAAATAGCCTTTGGAAGAGAAAGGTTTATCGAATGAAGCTCGTATAGGAAAACGGATTTAAGATGGTAAAGAATATAGTTTTAAAGGGTTTTCGAGAAGATTGAAGGTCTGCGTTTAAAAAATGAACCAGATAATATACAGCGGATGTAATACAGATATTATTATATAATTTGTTAACTGGATAACGCAAAATATATCGGGTGGTTTAGCCTGCTGTGAATAAATAAATAAATATGTGGGGAATTTCTCACACTAAACTGCTGACAGACAAATGAAAAGAAAACATTTTTCTTTTCGAGAACTTGTTGTGGAACAAAGGTTTTTTTGGGTTATTGACGGTTGCCAGTACTAGAAGTAGTATTTTAAAACTGAAGGGGCAGCCGCCGTTGCCACGTTAATGCTATCATTATTTTTCAATACGGGACCGTATCTTACGAAGCTGCCAGCTCTCTCGTCGCCATTAACTTTGTGTGCAAAGCGGGGGTCAAGCAGAATGGTCAAATCAATCAGTGACCGGCCATTCTGCTTGACCCCCGCTTTGCACACAAAGTAAATGGCGACGAGAGAGCTGGCTGCCTCGTACGATAAGATCGTATCTTAACCTTCTGTGATGCTCTTAAAAAGACTAGAAATTTCTGCTCTCAAAAAATACAATGACAAAGCTCAGAGATTTAGCAACATCCTATGAAAAATAAACATTTTATATTTTTCACAGGCTCCCATTAAACTAATTTATTCCGTGAATATTTATACCTTAAATTGCAAAGGTTGTATGTAACAAGGTATTAATTTAGACTAAGCCATCTATCTACATGTAATTAAATACAATTAAGGTCTTAAAAATATTAATTTAATATTCGTACTACCTTAATAAACAAGGTAAAATATTCGTCAACTATGTAATTTACATAATTAAGCCGACAAGTGGTGGGTAAATACAGAAAACCGGCAATTTTCCTCAATTTCCGTCGGATTGCATGTAAAATATCAATTATGACGGAACAAACTATATTTTGCCAAATTATATGGAGAAGTAAGATCACGAAATCGAACAAACTATAAAAAGCAGTTTATTATTTTAACATTCGTTCATTGAATTTTGTCCTTTATATAAAAAAAAAGTTTTTCATTAAAAATGTTTACTTTTTACGGCAAAATCGGGACCTACTGCAACTAAAGGATATATTTGCGATATCGAACATAAAAATTCGTCACTTCTAATACTATTCAGACGAAACCACAAAATTAATATAGGCCATGAATACATACCTTACGTAATTAAATTACAAAACAAATAACAATAACGGCCCTAGCTTACTTTTTCTTTGAAAATGCTACAGTGCACGAAGTACGTAAATCGACGGCTTTATTTTGTGCTAGTAGCAATTTCCGTGCCTCTAAAGACCCTTACCTTGCAATGTTTATGTTTGTAGAGTTAAAACACATTGTATCTGCGTATATTTTCGTCATAGGACTTGTATTTCCTAGAATCAACCAAAAAGACAGCTTCCGTAGCAATTTGCTACGAACTAGCTACGAGAGTGCTACACTCTACACTGTAGAGTGATAGTGCTACACAGCTGGTACAAGTTGGGCTTTGGTCAATCTATGTCAGAGGCCTTTGGCAGGGATGTGTCAATAAATCTTACACCGGGGATAACGACCTAATAATATGACCCATATATGATGAGTTCTATATAATAGAGTTTCTACCGGCTGCTGTTCTTCTTCACAGTGAGTGTGTAGTAAACGTGCCAACCAGGAACGATCTACTTTTTGTCCTTTGACGTCGAAAAATAATTTTCTTCTTATTGACCTAACAAACTCAGGTGTATTATGGAACTGCCAAAAGCTTCTGCAAGGCTCATGTAACGACTATCTCCGTTAAAATAGCCGGGACTAACGGCAATCAGTGATTCAAGCTTGATTACAAAGAAATTTACTAGGCATAAATAGAGAACACGTTATGTAAATATGTTTTGTGATCTATTTCGTCTTTAGAATGCAATTTGCAAGTAAAACTCTCGTGGCTGTAACCAACGTAAGCAAAATTAAAAATTTTGAAAAAAACCCACGACGGTAAAAAACTCATCGAAAAAGAATAAAATAACTCAAAACCCCCGACTTAACCCAATTATTATGTAACGAAATATTATAATAGACGTAAAAATACTTTCTAAAAAAGAGTTGATATCTCGAGAAATCGGTAATAGATTTACTTAAGTACCTAAACAATGAATATCGATGTTTACAGTTTTTTTCTAACGTGTCTGTTTCTCGAAGATATATTTAGATGTAGCGATAACAATTTTGCCATAATACATAACCGAGGAATATCCGTCGGGGGCTGCCATTAAACCAGCTAAAGTTTTTCTAGTGACGTGAATACAATTATTGAAGAATTGTAGATGTTTGACGACGACATAAAATACACTTATGAGTATGATTAAATTTTTGTTGAAATTTCATATAGGAAAGGCAGCCCCCGACGGATATTCCTCGGTTATGTATTATGGTAAAATTATTATCGCTACATCTAAGTATATCTTCGAGAAACTATTATCGCTACAAAGGTAAAATTATTATCGCTACATCTAAGTATATCTTGTTTAGGTACTTAAGTATATCTATTACCGATTTCTCGAGATATCAACTCTTTTTTAGAAAGTATTTTTACGTCTATTATAATATTTCGTTACATAATAATTGGGTTAAGTCGGGGGTTTTGAGTTATTTTATTCTTTTTCGATGAGATTTTTACCGTCGTGGGTTTTTTCAAATTTTTTATTTTTGCTTAATTTTATTTCAGACTTTTTAGAGAGCATGTACGAATTATAATCTATATAATGTGTAGGTAAGATCTCGCAAAACGATAAGTGTGATTCATCCTACCACATAATATTAAGTTCCTTATTATATATTATACAGTTGCTTTTTAATTGGTTGGTTTAGAATTGGTGTCAATACTCTTGAGACTATATTTGTGTTTGAACCATAGACTTAGAATTTTTAAATCTATGGTTTGAACTCTGAACTAGAATTCAATGATGACATAAGCTGGGAGTACCTCCACGCGGTGAAGGCGGAAACAGTTCCTAGGTATCGCTATGCATTAATTTTGAAATTTTACTCAGACTATTACATTAAACTAAACGCATATACCTGCTCCGTTCCGTCGTGGGTAAAAATACGTGCAAAAGTGGTGACATATTATTTTCATAAAATATGTCGTTAGCCAGGTTAGCCTCTAATTAGACTCGTGTAAGGAGAAGCAGACGCGTGGAGGAAAACCGAACTCGATAATGGACGAGGAAAATAATCTTCGAGCAACAAAAAAGTAACAATATTAAAGATGTATTCTTACTTTATGATTTCATTTGCTTAAGGAAATTGAGTAAATAAATCATTTAGAGTAAAAAATAAATAACAAAATGTCTATTCCCTATTCCCTTGAGTAAAGCGATTTTAAGGAAGTATACAGCACAACAAAACCTTTGAATTTCATCGCAGGCGCGTGCAGATGTCCTCCATTGAAGTATAATGTAGTAATAATAGCTCAATGATGTCCTCACGGTTTTTTTTTTTTCATAAGAGCATAGAATTAACTTAAGTACTAATTGGAAATTCGAAATCACATATTGTGAAGGGGTTCAAACCAGCGCGCCTCCCGGGCGGGAGTCATCGGCCATAACGAGATAGACGAGAGTAAGGTTAAAAACCGACCTCATATGAGAGGCACAAACCCTAGTGTCCGTAAAACCATTAAAGGTTACTGAAATGGCTCGTATAGTGTAATGACAGATTGTAGCAGGAACCAACATAACGGCTTAACGAAACTTTTTTTCGACACAGATTCTGATTGACAGTGTCCTCGATTCGGGAAGTCATCTTCTAATTCTAATTTTAAAATCCAGCTAACCTTTTCGTTTTTATGACCAATGAAAGAGAGGAGATGAATTCAGACGAACGAATGATAAGGGCAGAGCTGTCAAATTAAGAGATTTTTAAGTCGGTTGTTTTACATGCTCTCTAAAATTATGCAATCAACGCGTCTATAAGGTTCAAATTGGATATTTGACAGCGCTAATATTAGGATAGCCATCTCCTGTCCCTTTTTAATCTTTAAAAGATGAAAAGAACTGACGAACTTAAATTAAGGATTAGAGCGTGACTGTGTGAATCGTGACCAGTGTGCCCACCGGGATTCGAACCTTCGTAATGAGACGAAATCTCGACCACTCGGCTTCGGAAGCAATAAGCTGCATAATTGTTCCTATCATTCAAAACTACATGATTCCGTAATAGTACAAAGCATAGGTAGTAATAGTAGGAAACATGAGATATTGCTATCAGGTGAATGAATAAGGCAGTGGTTCGTGAGGCACATACAGCCAGCTGTAATTAATTATACGAATCAGTTATACTACGGAATAACATGAACGTTGGGCTGGGAAGATGGCGGATGTGTATAAATAAATTCAAGGATAAAAAAAACTCACGGCATCATCACCAGCAGCTCTTTTACGTTCCCACTGAGGGTCTCGAGCCTACCCTAACTTAGGGAAATCAGGTCTGGCCCAGTACGTGCAAAGAGGGTTAAAATTTTTGGTTGTGTGTCTGATGTTCCTGGGAGGAAGTTGATCAGTTTCATGATATTTTGTTAACATGAACCCTACCCTGTATAGCACATTATTCCGCCGTGCTCCTAGCCCGCTGTTGGTAAATAGTTCACGTAAAACTGCCGGCTCTTAATTCCCGCTAGATTGAATAGCGCAAGATTTCACACGTGAGGCGCGTACCAATATCGACACTCGCGCACTCATAAATATACCTTTTTTTCTATAAATACTTATAAAGCGCCGGTGGTGCAGTGGCTAGGGCAGCCGCCTCCCGCCCGAGAGACGTGGGTTAGATTCCCACAACGTACCAATGTGTTTTCAAATTTCGAATTCATAATTATGAATGCTTATTCGACGCTCTTACGGTGAAAGAAAGCATCGTGAGGAGAAAAGCTGCACACTCTGTGAAGTAATTCAAAGGCTGTGTGTGAAGTCGACCAACCTGAACTGGGCCAGCGTGGCCAGCTAAGGTTTTTTTTTTACGGATTAATCGCTTTTTCTACCAGACTGGTAATATAGCGAACGCGGATTTGCCAGCTAAGGTTCGAGCCTGCCGTGAATTAGGGCGATCAGAGGATCGCCCTAATTCACGGCAGGCTCGAGCCGCTCGGTGGGGACGTATATGAGCTGTTGATGATGATGCATGTAGGTACATAAAATAATACTCTCAGTCCTAAAAAGGTGAGGTCATTTAGTAAGCTAACGGGAGATTGCACTAAAACCGTGTGGCATTGTGTATATTTTTAAGACAATAGATTTTTGAGCTGATTTTAGTACACAACTTAAAAGTTACTCATATTATTATGCATATTCCAAGAGTTCATGCTTTTTTTTTCATAACCCGAATGGGTAAAAGATTTTTTATTGCCAAATGAACTTTCAATATAATGTAAAAATAAATTACCCACGTCACTTCCAGACCCACACAAAGGTTCAGAGCAATTTTGAAGTAAATGGATTTTCAACACGAAATGCTATTGTGGAAATTTTTAAATTCATCGGTGACCAACAATAGAGCTTCGAGTGAAAATAGTAAATTGAATTCTGAATTCCACACGTGAAGCGAAAAAATGTGTGTGATAGGTACACAAAATGTGATGAACATAATATGGTAATATCCAGGAAAATTCTGAACTGCATTAAAAAGGCTGTTTGGTGAGTTGTATTGTGAAATCATCCAAAAAAATTCAAATTAATGTAATGTTAACAAAATCGTATTGTACAGTCACGACACCATACATATTTTTACGCAGACACGTTTAAAAATATTTTTTTAGATTTTGGAAATCAATCAATCAGCCTATTGCAGTCCACTGCTGGACGTAGGCCTCGCCAAGGGTACGCCAAAGCACACGATCACCCGCTTTCCTCATCCAGCCACCACCAGCGACCTTCCTCAGGTCATCAGTCCACCTGGCAGGGGGGCGTCCCACACGACGTTTCCCGAGACGCGGTCTCCATTCGAGAACCCGTCTGCTCCAACGCTCATCGGTTCTGCGACAGACGTGGCCAGCCCACTGCCACTTCAGCTTGCTACATTTATGGGCGATATCCACCACCTTGGTCCTCTGCCGGATGATTTCGTTTCGGTTTCGGATTCGGATTTTCGGAAAAGTTGTAACAAAAATTGTTCTTCATGGGCTGAGCTATCACCTATACATTTCACGATACTCGTAAAACAGATTATAAAAGTTATACGTTCGTGCAGTGCAGCGCTGCTGCCTTCATTTTACAGGATACATTGCTGTATTCAAATTGCAGAATACAACCTTTTGAATATTTAAATTAGCGAGAGCGGATTTCCGCATCGAATAGTCAGCTATCAGGTGCATTGCATTTGCAATGAACGCTCCGTGAACATCAATTTAAATAATTTTCTGTATAAAAAAACCGGCCAAGTGCGAGTCTGACTCGCGTACTGAGGGTTATGTAGGTATCTTACTAAGGCGACATTTAAGTCATTCTAAATCATCATTAAACCATTTCAGCTGGGTATGTAGGTACCTTTTGAAGCACACAGTTTAAAAACGTAGATAAACATAATAGCCGGAACCCACGTGCCTTCCAAAGCACGGAATCTTTTCTTTTCGACCAATCAGGTGATCAGCGTGCAAAGTTCCAGCCAAACTTGTCTGTATCTAAGCCGCGATTCGAACTTGGATCTTCCGTTATGAGAGTCGACCGCTGGACCGCTAGGCCATGGAAGCTGCACAGGCTTGTGTTATAATTTTCCCGTTGTCCACGTTAACGTAGACTAGCCCAACGGGGACTGTGGGAACAAACGAATAACAGTAGGTATAGGTACTATTTTACATATATAATATACCTACATAATACCGGTACTAGGAAAATAAATTATAGTAAAGAACCCATTAATAACACTTTATTGCACAATGAAAGTAAACATTACAATAAGAAGTCACAAGTAAAGTTTATAGTGCATTTAACATTCAGGTTCATAATATCCCTTTCCTAAAATGTCCCCAACCCTGAAAAAAAGTGAAATGTCCACATCCGGGCTGGGAGCGTCGGCGGTGTTAGTGGCGAGGGCCGCTGCTGTCTTCCGTCCGGGGGACCACGTACCAACCAATTTGTTTTAAAATTCATTATCGTGACGAAACCTGCTAACTCCTGCAAACAAAATTACAGACCTACCAGAGTATCTGTGAAATGGCCAAAATTGGAACGACCGCGATTAGTATGGAAATGTCACCTTGCAGCAGAGTCGTGATTGGTTGAAATGTAATTTTGTATTACTAGTAGCGCCGCCGCCGTTCATTTCACAGAGAAGTGGTCGCCATGGCCGAAATCGGTCGGATTGATCATCATCAAGTTGGTAGGTCTGTAAAGGTTGTGTATGTAGTCGACCAACCTGCACTAGGTCAGCTTGAGTGTCAGGTTTAATCGCCCTGATTTAAGGTAGGCTCGAGCCCCTCTGTGGGGACTTATTACCACTTATGAATCTGACAACATTATTAGACGTGCGCTGCTCTCATTAAATGGCTTCCTTCACCAAATCGTCGGCGCTTATAAGTTGTTGCGGCACTTATGCGACTAATGCACAAAAGCAATTATGAGGATTTGAAGAGTATACTAATACTGCACTACTTAGGGCTTATACCTACATTTTCATGTAATGACAATGAATAACTTCTCATTCTTAATCCATTAAAAATAAAAAAACTACATGAATTGTGATTAAAATCTACTTTATTCAAGAATCTTATACTACTTCTCACAGAATCTGATAATTATAGACAATGTTCTCTAAGCTTTATAAACATCGGTGTGTTTGTAGTTGATCTTCTTGTCGATGCCAAGAAGCTGTCTGATGATGAACTGTGGCAGTCTCTTATGCCTCCAGCGAGTGGGGAGCGGAGTGTAGTTCGCCTTCTGGAGTTTCTGATTCACATATTCTTCTGCAGAGAACTCTTTGGCTTCCTTTACTAAAGCGAGGAGTCGATTCTGGAAAACCTTCTCTTTGACTTGGCGGCGGCGTTGCTTCACCTGAAAAGTAGAGAAAGAAAATGTGAGTAAAATGTAGTTGTGTATGGATTTTGTAGGTGTTTATCATATTGTTTTTATACTCAACAGCAAAGTATTTGTTAACCGTCTAGCTTACTGTGTACTTTTAGAAGAAAACTAATGAAAATATTTTTTTTACAAATTACTTATTTATGCATTTTATAAGTTTATTTATGAAGCATAATAATATAAAGAAAATTTTGGAGGCAACATATTATGTTGTGTACAAGAATTTTGAGATAAATTCAAAGTAAGATTTCTCAAAGCTATCTATTACTGAGAAAGAAAGAAGTTTGTCCCTGGTTGGCACATTTACTGCAAAAAATAGTAAATAACGTTATTAAATCTAAAAATAGACCCGGTGTTTTAGTAAAGGCTTTTAAAACCTATAAATTGATATTGTTCATGTTCATCTTAAATAAACTCAACTTACTCTGGCCCAGCGATACCTCATCCTCTTCCACAGCTTCCTTCTTTGATGTTTCTTCATCTTCTTCCTTCTAATGACAATGAGTCTTGCAGCTTGGATCTCATCGTTCCTCAAAGATGGCAGTCCAATTTCATTCTTCCTCCAATCTTCAACCAACGGAAGAATGCTTCTGGGGTTGATTATAGGGATGTATGGAACTGGGTCCTGCTTTATGCTACCCTGAGGGGTCTTATCGGCTATTTCAAACCCAATGCTTCTTGGTGCAAATGCAATGGTTTTAGCTTTGGTAAACGAGTCGAATTTCGTCTTATGTACGGTTTCTATGTTGTTCGGCCTGCATTCCTTCGCAACATTCAGTGCCGTTTTGATGTTGAGCAACCGCAGATCTGTAAATGATACGGTACAGACTTGTATATTGTAAAATATTATTTAGAAATAGACATAACCTCTAAATGTTAAGTACTCACATTTTACGGTGTTATGAAATGAGTTCATCATTTTGATGGTTACCCCCGCTATTCTTATACTATTTACATGTTATTCTAAATAAATTATCGCAATCTTATTACAAAAATTGAAAAATAAGGCTCTGGAAGGAAAACAGATGACAGTGACATTAATACACGTTGTTGCCAGATTAACGAAAAAAATTACTACCATTTCAAGATTTGGGTTCGTGTTTATTGAGCCAAGTTGATATGGCGGTATAATAGAGGTTGGGTTAGACTCACTGCATAACTCCGAGCTGCATAATAATTACTGCGGAAGATTGATGACCCACGAAATCTTCTGTGATTGTTGAAATGGAGCCATTTATATCATAATTTTAGGCAATATGTGTATATTGCCTACAACTGTAAAAAACGTAACAACGTAAGTGTTTACGTTGTCACTTTTTAGGGTTCCGTAGTCAAAAAGGAATCTTTATAGTTTCGCCATGTCCATCTGTCTGTCCGTCCGCGGCTTAGCTCAGGACACAGTAGGTAGTATCGGACAATTACTACGGAACCGTACACTTTGCGTGGCCCGACACTTGCTTGGCAGTTTTTTTTTTTTTACATTTGTAAAGTGAAGTAGGTACCTACCTTCACCAAAGCGCGAAGTGAATATCTTCTGAAAATTGATTTTTAGAAGATGTTAGCATAAAATTAGCTAAATCAATATAAACAGGAAGTATTATTGCGAAATAGTTAATAAAGTTTATTTAGTTTACAAATAACGATATTTCAAAACCACCGAAGTTCGCCGTCATGTGGAGCAGCTTCCACGTCGCCTACAACTGCCATGGCCATTTGTCCCTTACAGCCTGGAACATAAAAGTAATGGGGATCACGTCACCACGCTTGTCGGCACGGCAGCCCACTAAAATTAATAAACACGACTGCCGGGCCAAAAAGTTATAACCAGTCGTGTAAAAACAATAATTTGCTCTACTTCGGCTCGGAACGGAACTTCGTCGGTGTGAACAATTTCTTTTCAATACACCTTGCTCGAAATTTGAACTAACGAAGGCAGTAACCGTGCGGTAAATGCGTTTTACCGCACTAGTGCGATTTTATTGCATTTTTTTTTAATTCCTACGGTCTTCATAATATTATTCAGCCAGAATAATTTTGACAATAAAAAATATTTAAATCGATTCATACAAAGAGAAAAGTATTTTATATTTTTTTATTTCAACAAATTGTATCAAAAATATTATCAGCCAGTAATATTTTAATTATAAAAATAAAATTATCTCGATTTAACAAAGAATCATTGTGAAATTTTCATTTAATTGTTTTACATTGAATGTTGTTTTATGAGTGACTAAGTGTTAATATTTAATGATAATTAATGTGAATAGTAAGGATACTCAAACTGCGCACGATATAACAAAGGTTAGTTTTTACAACTTCTACATGATCAATTTTACCTGTAGTATCATAGCTTTTGTAGGGGTACTTTTCATAACCTAAAATTTAATTATTTACTATCAGTTTTCTCACAAGTATATTGAAAAACGTCGTACAACACACGGATCTTAGGTTTTATAACAAACTCGTGGCATTATAAACCCTCGCCTGCGGCTCGGGCTTACAAATGTCACCTCGTTTGTAATATGCCACCTACGATCCTTGTATCGTAATGTACTATTGACGTTCCAAGCCGTCCACGTCAATAGGTGTGGTAAGGTGACTCCATAAGAATTGACCCAGTCATCATCATCATAAATAAATAAATAAAATAAAAAAATATGTTGGGACATCTTCACACACGGCCATCTGATCCCAAACTAAGCAGAGCTTGTACTATGGGTACCAAACAGCTGATATACATTACATAAATAGATAAATACATACTTATATAGATAAACAACAACCAGACACAAGGCAAACACAAGTGCTCATCACACAAATGTTTGCCCTGGGCGGGATTCGAACCCGCGACCCTGTGCGTCGGAGGCAGATAAGGTTGTAAGATTAACGACAACGAACGACCTAACAAACCCTGATGTTGGAGCTTGAGCAGCCAATCTCTTCGAATTAGCTCATGTCAACGAACGGCTCATAGGAATTATGGGTAGTAAAGTACGACTTCGATCCACGTACCAATACGATTCCGAATAGGCAACATTCCCACACATTGCACATTTCTTTAAATTTATTAATCGTAATATTTCAAGTTCCAGATAAACACATCAAAAATATTTTTTCAAATATCTTGCTCAGAAACAAAGTTATAAGGCTTCAAAGTTGATGGTTAGACAGAGAGGTCCGACGTGACATGTGACGTATGTCACGCGGGCCATACATCCCTCTTAGAAAATTTTGTTTTCGTAAGAGGGATATTTGTTTAATAATGTTGTATCTAGTTTGTTTTTCGATCAATTTCGATTCTGTTTTGACTGTCAGTCAGTATTCTATTTTTGTACTTTCAGATGAACTATGAAAACAAACTAATATTTTTTATACCCAATTCATTGCATTTTATTGGACGCTCTTACGGTGAAGGAAAGCTTTGTAATATTATTTCGTTTATTTATTTATTTAGTAAAATTACATACTGTTTAATGATAAAATAAGAGGTGAAGTTACTTTATTTTTAATTATTAGCTATTATGGTTTTTAAACTGAATATTATAAAAAAAAGTTGTTAATGTTGTATGAAGAATTTTGAAGCTGTCAGAACTCATCCTATAAAAACCCAACTATAAGGCCTGATCGCTCTATTCAGGGTACGCTCGAACCCCTTTGGAGGGGCCTTTCTTCTTCATCGTGTGGGTTGTTAGGTCGACAACCGACTTCACAAACCCTAGTATCAGTGTTATAGAGCCGCCAAAGGCCACTGACTTGGCTCATGTAACGACTAGATAGTAGCCGGGACTTTACATGCCTTCCGAAGCACGGAATCATCTTTCTTTTCGGACAATCAGGTAATTCAGCCTGCAAAATCCTAACCAAACTGGGAAAAGTCTCACAAAGAGATTTTTGCTTGACAGTGTCCCCAGCTGCGAAACCTCGACCACTCAGCTACGGAGGCTGGAGGGGCCCTATTAGCAATTGATAAAAGGAGTAATGATAATACGAACGCTTTTCAACTATGCAATTCGCCACAGCCTTGACTTCTTCTACGGGTATGTTGTCTATGAAACAGCCTAGTTCGGAGGCGTTGTTGAAGCTGACGCCGTTGGCCATCTGCAGAGCCAGACCCTCAGACTGGCGGACACACGAGTCATCACTGAGCATTGCTCCTAGTTCTGTGAAGAATTAACTAATATAATCATCCAAAAATTAAAAACACGACTGCCATGACAAACAATTTATAGCCAGTAACTCGGGCCAGTGTACGGATTCTACCAATATCTCATACTTACTCGTACATATCTGTTCAGGTATTTAGAAGTAGCGGAATAAAGAATACATACATACATGAACCCTAAACACATTACACTCCTTTTTTTGGGCAGTCCCTAAGGTTGTCAGTAAGAAATTGATACTTTACCAATAAGGCCACCTACCTGTGTCTGTATATACATTTTTTTTTGCGTTTCTCATGTGCAGAAAAGTGTAATCTATTCCATTTTATTTATTGCGCTCAAGCAATAAACACAAAAGCGAAAATCAAGTACTGTTGGCGGTTTTATTGCTATGGTGGCAATTTATTCCAGGCAACCATATAAGTTTGATGCTGATAGGTATTTAATGTAATCTTGTTTTTTATCACTACTTATTATCTAAGCTGAAAGACGTCCACTGCACATAAAGGCCTCAAGAACCAAGCATCTATTTCACCCGCATCTAGCGGCTTACCGCGACCTTCACCAGACCAGGTACAGAATTTAATATAGACTACGTACAGAACGGCCACTCACCCCCCTCCCGCCAATCCCCGCCCACCAGTCAGTAGAGTTGGAGGGCTAGTTGGGAGTATCGAATAAAGATGGTCGCGTGCGCTACCAGTCGTATCGCGTTCCCAGGAGCATAGGCGCGCAACGATAAAGGCTCATTTACATTGGTCGATAACTCGGTCGATATACAGCATGCGGGGACTACCCGCATGCGAGACAACGACTAGTGAAAGTGTCGAGTCGGATACACCGCACACTAGGATTTCCCCGCATGCCGCGTATCGACCAATGAAATTGTTCATTTGCCGCCGGACTCTGCTGTTTCATGCACGCACCGCACTTGTCGTTTGTTTTATAAGTTCGCTGTGTGTGGCCAAGATGGTTGATCGTTTTACTCACACGCAAATGCTTAGACTTGCATACACAGACTCTGAGTCTCTGACACACCATGCAACTTTCTGTTTTTAAGTAAAGTACGCACCCAAAACATTTTTTTTCTTTTGCTTCAAATTAGTAGGTATTTTTTTTAAGATGTCACAAGCAGTTAAAATCGCTCCACACAACATTAGGTAGTTGTTGATCCATGCTGAGAACAGTTCCCCGAATGCGGGCCTTATGGCATGCTTTACAGAAATCTCTCGCACTCCGAATACGGGCTGCAACGACCAATGTAAATGAGCCTTAAGTTAAGACAGTAGCTTCGCGCGCACTTTACTACTTACTAAACCCAGGTTGTATGGAGTGGCCAAGGTGTGTCATAGGTCCACCTTGTAGGGAGCCTGCCTACCCACGCTGCATCTTCCGGTGTGGAATTAGCAAAGTTAAGCATACAAAAGGAATCTTACTAAGTCTTTTTTTGCCGACCTCAATTTGAGAAAAGGATAATTTGTCAACGTTGCCCAAGAACTGAGCTGCTTTGAATCCGGCGCACCTCGCCATACATGTGTGAGTCTTCACCAGTATACCTGTAAAAAGTCATAAAGTCTCTTCACGTACATATTATAGTAATTGGATATTAATCAGTAGTAGGTACTACGTTAGTATTAGTAGTAAGGTGATTGTCAAGGGTTGGCTGGATAAACCTTTAGTAATATCAATCAAGCCGGTAGACCTCGTAGTAGTACTAAAGGATTTTATCGCTCCAAGATAAAAATAAGCCATTTTATACAAAGCAACTGGCCTTCATAAAACCATCATCATCAATCATCAACAGCTCGTCGTGCCCCCCAGGGGGCTCAAGTCTTACATTAAACATTAACAGCCCGGTACAGTCCACTGCTGGACTATGAGCCTGCCATAATCTCCACGCTTGGCAGGCGGGTTGGAGATCGCAGATTAAAAGGTTACTGTATCAGAGAGCGCTGCTGCCCGTTCCCTGTTCAATGTGTAGTCCCTAAGTCGCCTCTTACGACACCCACGGGAAGAGTAGGGGTTGGTGACAAATGTATTCTACTCTGCCGTCACCATACGGCTAGGCTAGGCTAGGCTCAAGTCTACCAGGAAAAAAATCATATTGACAGAAAAAGCGAAAAGGCAGACACTCGTTCATCCCAACCAACAAACTTTTAAAAATTAGCTCTAGAGATTGACTAATTCAAATTACATTTCTGAATTTGGGGCGATTTGGGGGCGGCAAATTGATACTGCAACATTAATGTCAGGTAGTTAGCATCCGATATTCGATGTACCTACCGAAGCAACCGGAATTCAAATAGGAGACGTTAAAAGCCTTGTAATCTGTGAAGATGTCGTTCTCCTCTTCAGTTAGCTCCCCGAGAGGCTGGTGAGGCGTGCGGTCGACCACGTCACCGCCTCGGTGAACGTTGTCTATTCCACAAGCTGCAGCCAGGATAGAATGCTTCATGAGATCACTGGAAAGGGACAAATCGAGATATGACGTTTTGAGAATGTGATGATTTGCGAATATAAAGTCTTGCTATTATGTTTTGTGAATATCATGTCTACGGCGACGGAGGGAAATTATGGTGATATATTTGTATAGTTTATCAGCTCAGATCCGTTCACAGCAAGGTTTAGTTTAGATAATCTGTTCCAAGGGCAAGCATATTGGTTAACTATTACGTGTGTTTCGTAATGTTCGTAAACTTTCGCGCGTACATTTTCCATGAAGTTTTTTCTGAATACCTATACTCGATAACTAATATTGTATGTATTTATTCAGAAGTGCGATGAATGGACGAATGACACAAATCGATAAGACACGACATTGAGTTTTCCCTTGACTTGTTCGAAGTAACAATGGCCTCCCCCTTCCCCTTTTCTCTTCAATTGTGAATATTCCATTCTATTATATTACCTACTATTTCTCAATAAGTTATAATGTCACATCAAGTGACCCATCATCTTCCCTACAATCTCGACACCAAATGCAGAAAAACTATATCCGTATGCATACTAATTTGAAACAAACCAATAATTACAGGTGCCAGTTCCAGGCACTCCTACGGCGATGTAGGTGACCCCAGGTCCCGTGTCGTAGTACTCATACCCGCCACGTGGGCAGGATAATGGTAAGCAGTAGACACACGGACTATCCTGAAACGAAAACGGATGATTATTGAAAAGGCCTTTCTGGTTAGTCAGCCTTGTTTCATGGACCTTTTGATGAGCCAATCCAATAAGCTTCTAACTTCATGGATAATCAAAGGATAATCTATTGTCAGTGATCCTAATGTTCAAGGTCATCAGCTGGCACAGTAGAGATAAAGAGAAGCATGCACTTTAAGAAGAAGACTTCAGCAATCAGGCCCTAGCAATGAATACCTCATATTATTCATACTTTTGTGGTGACACATTATACTTTGTATCTAAACTGCTTGTATTGCAAAAATGAAGCGAGCTGTCCTCCGCTCCAGTCAGTCGTCTCCTAACCGCTGTGTCGCGAACTCTTGTATTACTTTTTGTAATTCTGTGTACCTATTTCGAGAAGAATATAGACATCAAGTTTTACCTACTATTTCGTCGTTTTAATTGACTCTCTAACTTACTCTTACCTACAGTGAACACGCAAATCAAACATACATACCTACAGAACTCTAATAAATCAATATAGTAAACAAATAGACATATAAACATATAGAGCAAACTCTGCAAAGCTTTCAAGGTAAATAGTTACTTAGGTAGATAGGTACTTACTGTACGGTTGCAATCTATTTGAGCCGCGACTTTCATAGTATCGCTGTAGCACACGTTGGCACTAGCTACAGAACAGACGTTAGTCTTGAAGAAGTTCCCAGCGAACTCGTTCAAAACGTAAGAGTTGATGTTGTTGATACGGTCTTCCTCGCAGTATACGGAGTTGCTAAAAGGGCCGTCGAAGCAGGCTTTTTGGACTAAATCTATGCAATGTTGGTCCGGAGGCCGGCGATTCAGGTCTTCGCGAACCATCTTCCTGATATCGTCCAATTCGTGTTCCGGAAATTGGCATCTACAAAAACACGTCAAATGGCTTAAAAGTACCGAAAGCTTATCTACGCTTTTGGTGTGGTAGGCACGGTGCAATGACGATGATGGTGGGAGTATTGTAAGAGCTGTCACAACAAGGATTCAATACCCACGGAATCACACTAATGTTTTAAATTTATGAATGTGAAAGTATGCTTGGATGTTTAGATGTTAAAATGTTTATTCCACTTTCACGTCTAAATTACTGAATGGATTTGGGTGTTTGGAGACAGTTTGTACCCTGGATTACTACATAGGATACTTTAGTTGGGGAAATTCTTATTCACATCATTACATCAACAGCTCATATACGTCCCCACCGGCGAAGAGCTTGAGCCTACCCTGAATTCGAAATTCGAAAACACATTGGTACGTGGTGGGAATTGAACCTTACCGCGGAAAAAATCTAACACAACGCGAGCGTAGCCGCTTGCGGAAAGCTTGTATGGGATAAAAGAAGTAGGAATACTAGGAATACCAAGATTTCGTATGAGCGAGGCCGAAGAAGAATCACCTACCTTGCGGCCACATCTATCAGAAAGCTCTGGAGATCCTTGAAGACTGGCGCGGGACATCGCAACGTGTATGAAATAGTCTGACGATCGCTCGCGCAGGTGATGTAACCACCTTCCTGCTGTAGGTATCTAATCAGAAAATATTTTTATTGATTAATTGTCAGTTATTATTTATCTTAGGTGTTGTATGGCCAACCTCACAAGCTTAGGTGCTACGCGAAAGCCTCTGTTGGCTTATGTAACGACTACCGTAGATGGCCGGCCTTTTCAAGAGTCTTCCGAACTACGATACAATGATATCATTGTAATTCTTCAGAGAATTGGTGATTCAGCCCTGTTTACCCTAGCCAAACTGGGAACAGTCACATAAACTGATTGTTTTAGCAGTGTCTCTACCAGATTCGAACCCCAGAACCCCTTGAATGAGAGTCGGATTGTGGTTATTGCCGTTCAATCTGTTAACGATATAATTGCATAATAAAAGCAATGGTAACCGTGATCTGATGAATCCAGAGTGTGCCATTCCTGATGTGGTACTGGCTGCTCGAATAAAGTGTGATGCTCCAAGAGAGCTGTTAAACTCGTGCATCGATCCCACCTGCAAAACATTTTTGTTAACTTTGCAAATTGATATACGAAGTTTATAGATTCCATACACTCCTTTTCCAACAGTGCCAACAGCTCCCTTAAATCAAGGAAACTTGGGCTGATGATCGAATACTGCTTGCTGAGGTTGCGGCAAAATCTATCGTACGTATCAACACTACCGACCAAATAGGAATAGGTATAGAGATTAGAGGAAAGTTATGTTAATTCGAATATTTAAACAGCGAAAACTACATGAAATCTTCCAGAATTAAAATAACCTGGAACATGATAGTGCACGCTGCTATATCTCCTCCCAGTGGCCTGGCAGCTGCAACTTTCATTCCATTCAGGAACTCTGCTCGGTGGACCTTGGGTGGGCCGTAACTTGGTTGAGGACAGCTCATATCCGGGCCAGGACTAACCCCCTTCAGCAATCTTCTAGTGGTACTGAAAGAACGAAACCATATCTGGAAGCTGAACTTGTTCATTGTGTTCAGAAGTTTCGTACAATTTTAAAGAGATAGAACAAGCAGTCTGATACGGCGAAAACGTTGAAGCAGTAGTTTTATATTAATCTGAAAGCGAACATATATAGTATAAATATTTGTCTTTCTATCATTGACATCAGCCGATTATTATGATCATGAATTTATTATGACGATTGAGACATTAGACGTTGACAGAATTTTAATCAGTAGAGGACTGAGATCCTTTTCAAGGAGAATTAACTTGAGTAGGTAGGTACAGTGGCCAGCACATGCTGGATACCAGCCATAGTGCTACGGGATAAAGTCGCTCTGAAAGGTCCAAGTGTCCAGCTAATAGGAGATAATAAAACTGCATTATACGAGTAGGTGTTAATTTAACGTAAAATTTTATGTTACGATTTTACTACAGACACTGCTCAGATATCACCGCACAGTTGTGCCCTTTCTACCTGAAACTAATAAAAGACTCAACAGAATCCCAAAACCTCGTTTCCATAGTCAGACTGCCAGAAGACACTACGTTCACAATGCACCGCTTTTATATAACAAACTACTAACTAAATTAGATTCAAAATCTTTTAATAACAATGCTTTCAAAAAATATGTTATTGGTTGGTTAGGTAACTTCGACTACAACGGTATTGAAAGCCTATTTCTAGTTGTGTCCTAAACTAAAATAGTAACACACTTCTACTTACAATCATCCGCTTACACTGATACGTGGAGACTGTTAATGCAGTCTCCGATCCCAAGACCCACATCGTAGGGCTATCACAAAGTGTGCACCCGTTTGCTTACTATTCATAAGGATATATTTATCCGCTTAACAATATGTACACCCAACATATACTCACCCAAACTTCTGATACTTATGTCGTATGTAATGTGATACGTATGACAAAAATGCGCAGTGCATTTATAATATGCGCACATACATACACAATACAATTAGTTGCACACTCTGGCATGTGGAGGTTGTTCACACAGCCTCCGATCCCAAGACATAGATCGTAGGGCTACCACAAAGTGCACACTTGCTCACCTACTACGAGTTTATTGATATACAAAGACTATTTAATTTAGTACACATATTTATTTACATAATAATGAACTAATACACACATAATATACTACACATAATAACACTTTATTAACACAAGTTAAATTACACAGCCGCTCACTATATAATAACACCTATATTCACACGTTCACTCACTACACACATACTCTCACTCAAACTTGCCTTGCTATGTAAAGTACTGTATTAAATGCGTTATGTACTTATTTAACTAAAGTATTAACTTATTATTAGCTTGGGGAACACTGTAACCTGTAACACAGTTTAAAACTAATACAGGCTGCAGGGCTTCCGATTATTTTGTATTCCTGTACTTTTATGCTAAATAAAGATTTATCTTATCTTACTATATCAGGCTCGAACCCCTCGGTGGGGACGTAGTATTTGAGCTAACAGCAACAACAGTGTAGTGTATGTATGTATGTACTGTAGTAGACCACGTGGCCTAAGGGATAAGATGCAGATTACTAATAAGGAAATCATCGTGATTATCTATTTAATAATGTTTATCAAGATATAATAATACCTTATACATCTACAAGTATAGACCTACATAGGATTATTGGATTAGTGCTTTGGTACAATTCATTCATATCTAGGTAGAGGTTCTATGTGAATGTGACAGATGAAAATAACAAAACAATAAAAATCAAGCATTCCCGTGATTTCCACCCTCCCCTTATCTCCGAAATGGCCGAATCGTCCGACGTAATGCATCGAGGTAAGCTTAAGCTGCCTCTATGTAAATATATAGCATCTTTAAAAGGAGTTTTACTTATACTGCTTTTAAAATATACAACAGTTTGCCCAGTCGTATACGTGATAGTCCAAATCTGAAGGAGTTTTCAAGAAATTTAAAAATATTTCTAGTCAGTAACCCACTATGACCTAAATGAATATTTTAACTTGTGTAAAAATCCTTAGTAAAATAGTAAAAAACTAAGTTTAGGACATTTTTACGTAGGAACACTACTGTAATATTATTGAATTTTATGTTCATGTAAGTGTAATTTTATTGCTCTCATTTTATAATGATTTGCATACCGATGTAAATTCGGTTTTATCGCAAATAAAGAAAAAAAATCCCTTTGAAAAAAGAAATTATTTCATGGTCTCATTTAAAGTTTACAAGAAAACCAAGGGAACTCTTTCCATTCGAGTTTGGCTCGCTTTTGGTCGGTCTGGTTCCAATTCCTTCATTCTTCTTCATCGAATGGGTTGTAATGCCAAAAACCGAGAAAATAGAGCCGCCAAAGAACCCACGCGTGTCTTCCAAATCACGGAATCATCTTTCTCCAAAATTAGAGTTGAACGGATAATCGCTTGGACACACACGCAAGCTGTCGCTTTTATTCCTTGAATTTATTTATGCCTTCAGCAGTGTTACTACAAGAATCGGCAGCTCTTTATCAGAAAGGTAATTAAACGAGATGATTCCCTTGATCCACTTCCTTACATAGAGTGTAGATAAGCAACATTATTGGTGTTATACGCGTTTATAATAAATACTGCTAGCGATAGTCAGTCATCAGCAGTATTGTCAGTAGGTGCCAATATTAAACAGCAAAATGAATAGGGAATTTAAAGCCAGCTTAGAATTTTCGAGGTCTATGGATTCAAACGATTGTTTAGCCCATTTACGCAAACGTTTCTTTTTCAAAGAAGACGTTATTTATATGTGTGGAAATTCACTAGGTCTTGCCTCAAAGGATGCTGAAGAAGGAATAATTCAAGTTTTAGAGAGATGGAAAAGCGAAGGAGTCAAGATATGGAACGTGGAAGACGGTAAATACTCTTTATATTCTAGACATATAGCTGGACTCATGGCACCTCTTGTTAGAGCTGATTCTGAAGAAATAGCCATAGTAGAATCGACTACAACCAATATCCATCAAGTGATCAGCACCTTTTACAATCCTACTGCAGAAAGATATAAGATTTTAGTAGATAACATAAACTTTCCAACTGACCGATACGCTATCGATAGTCAAGTTAGACTAAAAGGATTAAACCCTAAAGATGCAGTTAAAGTTGTTGAAGCCAAAGAATCATTTATCGACGAAAACGATATTATAACCGCTATGACCAAAGAAGTTGCGATAGTTTTCCTACCTTTGGTATATTACAGAACAGCGCAAATAATTGATATGAAGAAGATATCTTTAGTTGCTAAAGAAAGGAACATTATTATTGGATGGGACTTCTGCCACGCTGTCGGAGCGATTGAAATCGATTTGAAATTAGCAGATATAGACTTTGCTGTTTGGTGTACATACAAATACTTGAATGGTGGCCCAGGGTCTCCTGCAGCTTTGTATATCAATAGAAGACATTTTAAAAGAATACCAGGTCTGTCTGGTTGGTACGGCAATAAATTAGAAACGCAGTTCATGATGCGGCAAGAGTATGAACATCAACAAGATGCTTCTGGTTGGCAGATTGGAACTCCATCATTGTTGTCCATGGCTACTTTGGAAGGCTCTTTGAAGATCATACAAGAAGCCGGTCTACGTAATATGAGAATGAAGTCTTTACACTTGACAGCTTATCTTATGTTTCTTATCGAAGAGAAGCTGGCTCATTTCGGGTTTGAAATAGGAAATTCGAGAGATGATAGTAAGCGAGGTGGACATGTGTGTTTGAAACATGATGAAGGATACAGAGTCAGTTTGGCTCTGAAATCTCGAGGTGTGATTGTCGACTTCAGGGATCCAAACGTGATCCGCTTGACGCCAACGGCTTTGTATACGAAATACCTGGATGTATTTAGGATGGTTGATATTCTCGACGATATTATGAAGAAAAAGATTTATGAAGCGGTTAGCTATAGACGACTAATGGTTGTTTAAGAGAAATAAACATGTAGGAAGATACAGCAATACATTAAATCAAATACATACTTACATAAAGACAGTTTGTCCCCTGAAGTCACAGTTCAAATTTCAATCTCCAAAAATGACCACTTTCTTCCACTTACACTTGCTGCAATCCAGATACAATTTACCCATAATGCGTGATCGAATCAATCAAATAGGGTGGTAGTCTCTCGTTCGCTAAAGGGCAAGCCGATGCTAGTTTTTAACTTTGTATCATAGTCAGTCAGTGCAAGTCTCAGAGGAATTTCCTACGAGGTGCTAGTAATGGTATGATACGACTGGTTTTGACGCATTTTGACATGACCAAGCTATTTTGCGCTCCGGACCCACCATACCCCCCCTCCCCCCTGGCTATGGCCAGGTAGTTACCTCGGGGTAGTTTGTACCCCTTCTTAACTGTATGGTACGGTTGTGTTGTCCGGCCTGCCGGACTATGGAAAATTAGTTTTTTCCGTAGAAGTAGGACCCCGTACAGTTGACCGGTAGGAAGTAGGGAAATGGACGCTGTCTTAAATAAAAGTATTACATTTGGGTTTCAATCGTTATATTTAAACTGAAAATAGGCTTATACTATTAAACTTGCTGCAATGTGATTATACTTCTCAAAAATTACTATTTTCCCCAAAACAGATCCCAATTTAACGATATAAAATAAAAAAGGATTATAATCACATAGCAGCCGTCCATTTTTTATAAATAAAAAAATATTTATGTAAATAATAATAACAATTGTCGAAACATCATTTTTACTCTCCATTTACGGCCGAAATCAATCTTCTAACATATTTAATCTAACGTAGTGTAATTTTTCGTACTTACAACTTAGTTGGGCATAAAAAAACCTTTATTAAGCCTTATATTTATAAACATAGCTATTCATTTATTATTTACAGTAATTTACATCACAAGAGTAATGCTATGGTGGCCGGGAAACAACATTTAAAGTTTTTTTTTTACTACTTTCGTTTTATTTATTTTTTAAACATAAAAACGTATTTTTCGCAGAACGTCACATTCTCAAAATTTCAGATTAGTGGAAGTCCTTATCTACAGGAGCCCATTTTTAACAGTCTTCTTTAAAAGTTGTAATTTGTCTGTCTGTTTGTTGCTATTACCAAAAAGACATTTTGAGAAAGTGACAACTGGCGACTAAACGATAAATCACAAGGAACTAAGTAAAAGATCATCACGCCGACCACGACACGAGTTTTTTAAGAGAATGCTTTTTAACCGAAATAACATTTTATTTGTGTAATATCACCGAAAAAGTTGCAAAATACTTGTTTGATCTGCCTTCAAAGCGCATTTCTCATGAACTCGTGTCATCTGTCAGCTTATTTGACACAATCGCACAATTTTTTTTATATATATTTTTTGACCCGACAACGCGAGGCTTTGTGTAACAAATTTTATATTTGCACTTTTACATTTGCATCCAATTTCTCTTACCTCGCAGCTCTCCGAAACGACTGGGCTGTTTGATAAATGAGGTGTTTACAAGAGTGATTATACAAGCTACTAAAAGTCGGGTATGTTTATATTTTTTAAAGGTTATATACTACTACAATATAGGAATACAGGACGTCAATATTCAAAAATATTCAAGTTTCGCCATTCAATCTCAATTCACCTAAATAATCACCGAATTGACACATTCCTATGAAATGCTAATCTGATAACTACACTATTAATGCATCTTTTCAAATAATTTAAATCTAAACTTGAGAATTTAATTCGACGTTAAATATTAGGTTAGGTTAAGTTAGCCGGAGAAAATGACTCAAAAACTTGGCTAAATAAAAAAGTATGGAGCGCCTAAGAGCGACACCCCTTCGTCAATGCGTTTTTCTTCTGCCTTATGTTATTACAGAAAACGTATGTAATATGATTATTCTGTAGTAAATAAGTATTTAGAACACGGCAGGTGATCACTTCACTATGCTAGTGTTGGCGAGAACTCTTCAAACGACAGTCAGGCGTCCGCTTTACAGTGTTGCCAGTCTTAAAGCCATAGTTCCTAACATTTTGACCAAATTCGTGTTTTTAATATTTGGATGATTATTGTAAGTGGTTAATAAAGAGTAGTACCTTATTTAAGGTCCCCTCGGTGGGGTAGTTATGTAGCTGAATACTTAACCAAAATGTTTGGGAGACAATTGCCGTAAGACCGCCATCGTGAAAGCGGAACCGAAAAAACCGGACCCTCTAACGTCAATTCCAGTAATTCCAGCTTTGTCCCACCAAGCAAGAACTTCAATGAAATTTAAACGCTGACCCCCTACAACGGCGACTGCACAGACCTACCAACTTATCTGTGCAATGAACGGCGGCGCTAGTAGTAATACAAAATTACATTTCAACCAATCACGAGTGCTGCAAGTTGACGTTTTCATAGTAATCGCCGTAGTTCCAATTTTGGCCATTTCGCAGATCCTGTGATCTTATCTGTACTCGTCATTGTAATTTTTTAAATTATTATTTAAAAAAAATCGGATATATTTAGATTCATTTTCGACAATTCAGATGTTGTTCTCGTATTAAAAACCTTCGATGCACCTCGAATTTTTCTCAAAACATGTTAAATATTTACAAAGAAATATTGATGTACTAAAATAATTTATTTTTCATGCGAACACGAAATTTGACGATATATGTATTGAAATTTTATCAATAATCTCTGTTTTACCGAACTCAATCAAAAGAAAAATTTGTCTATCACTTACATTAAATATTAGCTGTGATCTTACAATAATAACAAGTTTGAACTAGACATGCTATTTTAGACACTACTGCACCACTAATTAGGATTCAAGTTAGGGTTTATTGCTTGTGTAGCTAAAACGTCGTCACTATCATTTTTCTTATAAACGTAAATAAACTTAAGGGATGAAGAATTAATGTTTTTAAATAAATATATCATTAAACATAAAATAAAATAACAGTCTAAAAGTTCGTTATTTTCTGTCCTCTACTTTTATAAGAAAAACGGTAACGACGCGTTATGAAAGCTGGCTGACTGTGTACTTATGAGTACTTATTTTAAAATATGTTACTTTAAGAAATCAATATAAATTTAGTATGTGTGTGTATTATCGACTTGTGTCGGTAAAACATAGTCAAACTGTTGTAAAATGGTACATCATTTTGAAAGATGACTCAAGTTAAATTGCAACTTCAGAGCGTACTACATAAAAAATAAGTGTGATTAAAATTTAAGTCAAATATTTTTTTTGCTATCTTTATTGCTATTAAAATCATAGCTTACTCAATCACTTTTTAATTCAGAAATAGTGGGTCCATTTTAAAAAGCAAAACGTAACGTTGATCGCATGCGTTAGCACAATCATTTTACTTTTTAAACAGTTTTACGGCTCTGGGTACGAAGCTATTAATTCACGCTACGCAATACACAGCTATCAGCCTATCAAAACTGTCAATATTGTTACGTTACGAAAATATTGTTACGCGACAAAATGGCGGCGATTGAGTAATTCGAATTGAAATTTTGAACATTTATTTTCATATTCGATGATAACTTTAATTATATTTTTTTATTATTATTATCAACTACAGCGTGTTAGCTAAATAACGCGAAACCTCTCAGATGGTGGCTCAGTCCACAAAACTGAACAATTTTCGTTAATCAACTTATCCAAAATCTCAAAAAAAGTTCGACTTTTGATCAGCTGAAAATCAGTTCATAGAGTCGATCAAAATAAAAAGTAAAAAAAAATACGCCTTGGAAAGTTTCTGAACAAAAGTTGTTCAGCTTTACGAGCCGAGCTACTAAAATGTTTTTTTGTTAACACGTGTTAGCTAACATGTTATAAAAAACATGCGCGATTTGAATGCATCTTTGATATATGTGACTACAATGAACACAAAAGCATTCGGATCGCGCGCGAAAGTATATTTCTTACTCAGCTCTGTAGTTGCAGTAACTTCAGTCATTCGTCAAACAGATACCCACGTGCGCTAGCCGGGCGCAGCGTGCTGGGCGCGAGGCTGTATGTCTGTATGTTTGTTGTAGGGAAGGGTTGTCGGCCGCGCTACAGCACGCACTGCGTCACAGATGGCTGCGTGCAGGCAGGGACCGAGTTCTGGAGCAAAGAAAACATACTTATTAAATGACAGCTTGACATGTTGCCAGACCATGAAACAAAATAAACATTATCTCGAAATATTCGGTACGTAAAAATATTGTTATAGAAGTACTGTAACAGGGTTTCAAATGTAACACTTTTAATATTTTGTAAAATAATTTGTAACCAATAGGGGATCGGACTACTTTCTTTTTATTTTATAAATCCAATCTTCTTAATTTCTGCTATCGAACACTAAAATAATTTTTGCTCTATCTTTAAAATTGACCGAGTTATAAAGGTTTGAAATTCAAGATTAGACAGAGAGGCACATACCCACTTGTGACGTCATTTGTTAGTAACGCCATATAATCTCCATACAAAAAATCGTTTTTGAAAGAGACAGACATATTGAAACTTTAAAAAATCACTGTAAACTCGTTTTTCAACCGATTCTGTTTTTTTTATTCGCGAATCGTTTGCTACTAATCTATATTTTAAAATAATTAATAAAATATGGAGAACAGTCCGATTCCCTATTGAAAGTAATAAATAGTTTTATGAATGAGTATGAAAAACAACATCTACTAAAAAAATATTTCCGAAGAGAAGACTCATCACATCGAACCTAGTTTTTAACCTCTAGGGTTAAGAGCGAAGAATAGTACGTGCTCGTCCATACAAAAAGAGAAAACGTTTTCCACTTTTAAATATTTTTCAATCTCCATGATTTTTTAGTATGTTATTGACACAATGAATGACTAGGTTTATAGTTTTTCCTTTTTTAAAAATTTGCTATAAATTCAAACTTATAGGTACCTCAAGTAACGTAATTTTTGTGATTAAAACTGTGTCGAATTAAGCCGTTTGTTAAACAAAAACAATATTATATTTAAAAAAAAAAACAAACTTAGAATGTATTGTGATGAAACGATCGACATCAAAATCAAAGTGATTTGTTGAAATTTAGTTATTGGAAACCGTTTTCTCCCAAAATGGGAATTTCATCAAGAAAAGTACCTATTGTCAGTCGCGAGCTGCAACGCTCTCGCTCTCTCTCTCCCGGGGGTATGAGCGCACGAGCGATAGCAAATGTTTTCCTAAATACCTATTTCGTTAGGATCGCGAAGCTATTCTTCCCTCTTAATGCAGTGTGATGTCTTATCAGAGCAGAGTGCAATAAATAGCTATACTTAGGTACCTAAAATTATTATGCTGCATGTATAAGTCAAAATACCTCACATGAAATTTCAGAATAGGGAATATGCATAAAAATATATTAGTTTTTTTTCATAGTTCATCTGAACGAAAACAGAATCGAAATTGATCGAAAAACAAACTAGATACAACATTATTAAACAAATATGTCTGTCCCTCTTTCACCAACAGCTCATACGAAAACAAAATTTTCTATGTCGGATGTATGGCCCGCGTGACATATGACGTCACATGTCACGTCGGACCTCCCTGTCTAACCATTAACTTTGAAGCCTTATAACTTTGTTTCAAGATATTTGAAAATTTATTTTTTATGTGTTTATCGGGAACTTGAAATATTTCGATTTCGAAATATTTTGAATAAAAAAAAATGTGCATATTCCCTATTGTTAACCTTCTTGGAATTATTCAACTGTCAGTTGCTTTGCAACATTATGAATCAGACTGTAACTATGAGGTTTTTGGAGCTCGGTTCAAAAACTCTATGTAGAATAAAGTGCAGTGGAATAATGGATCGAAGAATTAACCTAACAGCACTGTACTAGATTGTAATTAAACAGAAATATTGTTTGCAACATAATTCATTGTATTTGCAAGCTCGTTACAAAGAAATATATTTTGACAAAATAGAAAAGAACAAAAGCGAACAGACAGTCAACAATCACATCTGACAAGCAATAACAAAAGAGTATTCACTCTTTCCCAATTTTTTGAAGTCCAATTCGTTGACTCAAGTCTTGTAGCCGGGGGCCGTAAAGTGGCTTTGTTAACATGTCAGCGAGTTGGAGTTCAGAAGATACTTGGTTTACTTCCAGGTCTCCATTGGTTACACATTCTCTGACAAAGAAATGTTTTATTTTAATATGCTTCGTACGTAACTGGTCACAATTACTTCACGTGTAACTTTGACGCTAATAATAGAAATGTGAACGAGACGGCATTCTCTCAACCGCGATGGTGTGAACAGGACAACACGATAATAGCTAAGATTTTATGCACGATACGTGATTTTTAAACATTATTATTTATTTACGACGGAAACACTTGCGTAAATATGGAAATTTTGTCTTCCTCGTACAGGATCGAAACGTTGGAAGACAAAGTTTCCCTTTTTACGTGAGTGTTTCCGTTTTATAAATAATAGTTATAACGCAGTCGAGATAAATATATAAGTAACGTGTCGGAGGAAAAAGCAAAAAAAAAAATATTTTAAAATACTGATAACTTTTTTTTCGGACGTAGTTTGTATAAAACATATATAGTACCTATATATAGTAAACATTTTCTGTATTTAAAAATAAAGAGCCAGAAACTAACGTTTATCCGTAATTGCATCCATTGAACGACTGTGGAAAAACTGGCTCGGAAAACTTGCAATTTTTCTGAAAATAAATATTCAACTAATTAGATTCTAGAATTCGAGAATAGAAGATTCTAGAATTCGGGTTCTCTATGTCTGGTCGCGGGCGGACCTGCGCGTAATACACAGCCCCACTACCTACTACTGACTACTAATAGTAAAGGCTACTACTAGCTACCATTAGCTATTGCTAAATTCTTAACTATTACTAGATATTAATAGTTACGTACGTAGTTATTGGTTATTTTATAAGAAAAAGTATTAAATAAGGTCTGCAAATATATAATTAATTTGTTGAAATTTGACAATAATATTTAATTTTGCGAAAAAAATACGTTTTGCGCACGGTGTACATTTTGCGAAAGGTACATTCTGCGACTGAACGCTAATGTATTGTATACTACAGTTCGTTGATTGTTTATTTTTTATGTTTTACTATTTTGCTTTTTTGTGTATAGTAAATTGTCAGTAAATAAAAAAAAAAATAGTTTAGTATTTTAAAAGACGAAAAAGCACGGATTTCTTGTGCCGGGCGGCACAGCTCGTAGCACAGCCTCACTAGCTACTACTGGCTACTAGCTGTTACTAGTTATAACTAGCTAAGTATAGTTGGTGAATTGACTGTTTTATTAATGAGTGTATTGTAATTTAGAAAGATCGTTTGTATGTAATTTGTCGTAATTTTTTTATGGAATAATAGAATTACAGAAGAGAATAATAGAATAATAGATTTACAGAAAATATTGAAATTTTAGGGTTCCGTGTCTCAAAAAGAAAAGAGAACCCCTTATAAGATTACTTCGTATAGCACAATTAATAAAATTAAACAAAATGTGTAGCACGCTGCATCCTGAAAGGGACCGCCGAGGCTCCAGCCGGTTTACGAGGCAGCTTTACACTACTTATTCTTGTCGTCCGAGCGAGCGCGAAGTATCTCCGTTTCAGCTTGGCTAAAATTGCTTTTGTATGTCCATCTGTCTGTTTGTTCCACTTTACAGGTCGCGTTTCTGAACCGATTCTCGTGAAATTTTATGAGCAGGTTCGATAAATTAATCAAATTTTTTTGTCGAGTCAGTTTTTGGAAATTAAAAAAAAAATTACGTAGTTATGGGGGTTGCCAGCTTACAAGGTCTACCGCTGAAGCTTTTTTCCTCTACAGGTCACATTGCTCAATAAATAAAAATAAAATAAAATGTTAAATAAATTTCAAGGGGTCGGGTCGGGGATCTTTGTGGACAAAACATAAAAATAAATATAAAGAGACATATTACACAGACTCGCGAGGCCTACAGCTCAGATCCTACAGATGTATCAGCCTTTCAACTTTCATGATGAAGGGCCAGGAGAAGATAGTTGACAGACATATACGCAGCAGCATAGAAAACAGCAAAAATCCATTACATGTGAACCAACACGCGTATATGGAGAACAAATCAACAGAGACTGCGCTTCACAACTTAGTGACCAGAATAGAAGACTCATTACAGAAAAGGGAAATTGCGGTCGGATGCTTCTTTGACATAGAAGGAGCGTTCGACAAGGCCACCACTGAAGCCATTGATAGATCCTTGACAAGAGAAGGCATCAAACCAGTCATCAAAGGCTGGATAATGAATATGCTGAAGCAAAGGCAGATATCAGCAGAGCTGGGAGGAAAAACAATCACTGTGAGAACCAACAGAGGCTTCCCTCAGGGAGGCTGCCTATCCCCGCTGATGTGGTGTCTACTGTTGGACGACCTCATAAAGGTGATGAGCCAGAAGATGATATACATGCAAGCATACTCAGATGATGGAGTAATTCTAGTTACAGGAAAGGATCTAAATATGATGAACAACATCTTGAAACTGGGTATAGAGACAGCTCTAAAATGGTGTAGAACCAAAGGACTGAACCTCAATCCGGAAAAGACAAAACTAATCATATTTACAAAAAAGAGGAAACTACCAGGAAACATTTCGGTCTCAATAGACGGAACCAAACTAGAGATAACTAAAGAAATCAAATACCTAGGTGTAACATTAGATAGTAAACTAATGTTTAATTCACACATAAAGAAACAATGTACGAAGGCCAAAATAGCCATGATACAATGCAGCCGGGCGATAGGCAAGACTTGGGGACTGGGGCCAGGTATATCACACTGGATATACAAAGCCATAATCCTCCCGAGGCTTCTCTACGGAGCAATTGTATGGTGGCACAGGGCTAGCATCAAAAGCAATCTCAAAGAACTCAATCAAGTACAAAGACTAGCGGGCCTTATGATAACAGGGGCAATCAAAACCACGCCGACTGCGGCGATGGACATGATTCTAGGATTTAATCCACCCGACTTAGAAATAAAAAAGAAAGCATTAGAACAATTCTATAGACTGAAATCCTTTGGAATGTGGAAACCAAAACATGCAAATGGTGGACACGCGGTCATAGGAAAGGAATTTGAAGAAAAAATGTCATTGATCTTTGCCAACAATGATCTCATCAAGAAGCAAAGAATCTTTGATAAGAAATACAGAATTCACATAGGGTCAAGAGAGAAGTGGGAACTAAGTCAAGGGGAGGACATAACAATGTGCTTCACAGACGGGTCAAGGAAAGAATCAACAGGACTATCTGGTGCTGGTATCTACATTGCCGATAATACTCCTGTAAAGATATCGGAAAGACTAGGCAAATTTGCAAGCGTATTTCAGGCTGAGATATTTGCCATTCTAGAATGCACCAGACAACTCCAAACTGAGGAACCTGGCTGCAAAGACAATGTGATCATCTACAGCGACAGTCAAGCGGCCTTGAAGGCGCTGGATAAGCCAGAAACTATGTCAGCCCTGGTAAAGGAATGCAAACAAGCATTAAATTTACTATCGAGGAGAAGAAATATTACACTAGCGTGGGTGCCTGGTCATCAAGGCACTGAAGGTAATGAGATAGCGGACGAACTGGCCAGAACGGGTGCTGATGAAACCTTCACTGGTCCGGAACCTCGGCTACCAATACCTCAAAGAATAACAATTGGAGTGATTAAAAAGAAGATAACCACAGAAACAAACGCCAGATGGAGGGAGACAAAAGGTCTCCGACAGTCAAAACTGTTCATCGAGGCGATTGATAAAAAGCAAACCAAAAGACTACTGGAATGTAAGAAAAATGAGGCGAGGCTGGTCACTGGGATAATTACTGGACACTGTGCACTAAACAGACACCTCACTATTATGAAGAAAGCCACAGATCCGTCATGTCCCGAATGTGGGGAAGAAGAAACAAGCATTCACCTAATTGCGGAATGCCCTATGTATTCTCTACCTAGATGGGAGATACTAGGAACCGATAGGATTGATAGGGAACAGTTAAGGGACATTTCAATAGGGAACATAATCAGAATTTGCAAAGCATCGGGTAGATTCGAGGGGTCGACGCTGCCGGGGCACCAGTAAAACCAGTGCTCCTCGGTTGTCTCCTAGAGGAATAGCGGGGCGAGGACTACCTGTTGAACCGCCGAAGGGGACGAGTTGTGTGACACCATGCGATCCGGAGGATCCCACGCTAAGGAAGTGTGGGAGCACTAACGAGGAACTCTGGTCGGAGGGGGAGCTCCGTGGGGGGGAATCTCCGGGTTTCCTTCATGCGGAGTGGTACCCCATTCTGTCAGTGGTGAATCGGCTAGGACGCTCAAGCAAGCGCTTACCTGGAGCGGTGGGAGAGGATACGTGTGGGGGCAGAACTCGTCCGGGGAGAGCGAGGGAACAGGGAGTAATGTCCGATGCACCGCGAGTCCGAAGGGTGACAACCGAACTGGGAATTAGGGGTGAAATAGTTCTACGAACAGAGCAGGTCACCCGTCTGCGCACCGTCGCGGGCGTCCCCCGTAAGACAAGACAAGAGGCCTACAGCTCACAGAGCCACTACACGCTACGGGCTACAGCTATCTACGTACAGTTGGTGAGCCTGACCTCCGGCCAGTCGTCGATGTCCTTCTGCTCGGGCTCCTTGCGGCGCGTGGCGGGCGGCTCGGCGCGCAGCACGCAGCCCTCGTGCACGTGCACGTGCGCGATGTCCGAGCCGGGGATCTCGAACATCACCTCGAGCAGTAGGCCCTCCTGCAAGGGAGTGGAGGTTAACGCTGGCTTGTTTATGTGGTTATAATAGCACATTACTGCCGCGGCCGCGAAATTTGTTATTGCTGGATTTTTCATATTTCAGCCTACGTTCCTTGGGGAAAATTATTCAGTTTCATAGGTAGGTTCCTCCGTTAAAATATTGTGTGCTAATTAATTTACACACTGTATTACCACGCCAGGCGGACTGGTGACCTGAGGAAGGTCGCTGGTGGTGGCTGGACGAGGAGAGCGGGTGATCGTGCGCTTTGGCGTGCCCGAGGGGAGGCACACGTCCAGCAGGGGACTGCAATAGGCTAATTGATTGAATATTATGTAACAAGAACCAAAGGTTAAATATAGGCTCCGTAGCTTAGTTGGTAGTACGCCTGCCTTCGAAGCACAGGGTCGCGGGTTCGAATCCCGCCCAGGGCAAACATTCGTGTGATGAGCACTTGTGTTTGCCTTGTGTCTATATAAGTGATATGGTGGGGTGATGTTACCATGATGGCCCGGAGCCCCCGGGCGCCGGTCTTGCGCTCCATGGCGAGCGCGGCGACGGCCCGCAGCGCCTCGTCGCTGAACGACAACTCGCACTTGTCCATTGCGAATAGGAGCTTGTACTGCGACACCTTCAAAACGAACAAATATATATTTGCAATGATATTTTAAGAAAGATACGTCATGTTCATACTGCACGCACAACATTCCGCGTTCCGCGACAGATATACATACATATTTAATAACATTGTATATCTAAACACACGCTATAAGTGCGACAGGAAATAGGTAAAGCGTTAGAGTGAAAGAGACAGCTATTTGTATTCAGTACAGCCGCGAACAGTTCGCTCCGTTATCGTTTGGAAACAAGCTGTGATTCATTAAAATTACAAATTATAGATTTATCTGTTTCAAACTTTAAATATTTTTATACACTTATTTGTGATATGATATCCCTTCATCTTTTTTTATCTTTTAGTCGTAATTTTGCATCTTCTAAACACACAGGAAGGCATTTTAACGTTTTTTTAGTAGGTAGTCGACACGCGCGCGCACTGACGGGTCCCAGCGCGAGCCCGCAGTGGTCACATTGGGACGCGTTTGGTGCGTTGGTGGCGGATCTACACCTCTTGTATATATCATTGATATTTGAGTGTTTTTCGTTTGATATACATTGTGTTGTGTTACCGGTGAATTTAAGAATTTAATTTGACGCAGAATGTCCGATTGAAGCTCTATCAGTAGATACAGGAATAACCCAACTGGGCCAGCCTGGTTAATAAAGGCCTGATCGCCCTCCAGGGTAGGACTGAAACCCTCAGTGGGGACGTATATGAGCTGGTGATGATGATGAAAATTATGATCATCATCATTGTGTGGGTTATAAGGTCGACCACCGACCTCACAAACCCTGGTGTCAGTGTTATAGAGCCGCCAAAGGCCACTGACTTGGCTCATGTAATGACTAGATAGCAGCCGGGACCAACGGCTTTACGTGCCTTCCGAAGTACGGAATCATCTTTCTTTTCGGACAATCAGGCGAGTCAGCCTGCAATGTCCTAACCAAACTAGGGAACGTCTCACAAAGAGATTTTTGCTTGACAGTGTCCCCACCGGGAATCGAACCCGGAACCTCCGTAATGGGCGTCGAAATCTCGACCACGGAGGCTGTTATGATGATGACTGTGAAGGAAAACATTGTGAGGAAACTTGAACTAAAAGGTTGTGTGACAGTCGACCCATGGGTTGACTGATGCCTGATCGTCCCATTTCAGGGTAGGTTAGAGACCCTCAGTATATAAGCTGGTGATGATGGAGAGCACTGACCATTGCGTTCTTGGGCTCGGTGAGTATCCGCACCAGCAGGTCCTGGTTCAGCGAGTGGAACGGCACCAGCACGGGAAACCGACCCACAAACTCCTGCGAACAAACACACATTCATTATTAGCATTTTATCAGTAACGGTCTAGCACGTAGTTTCTATGACATTTTCGACACATTCACCAAAATCAAAATCCCTAGAAACAAGGAAAGCTAGCTAATGTCGGTAAAACAGTCATCAATCAATACCATTCTAAAGTCGATGATATCCACCATTCTAAATGTCGGTAAAACAGCAGTTATCAGGATCATTCTTACATTATCATATTACTTACTTACAATCTGTGAAATGGCTAAAATTGGAACTACAACCATTTTTAATGTCAACTTTCAGAAGAGTCGTAATTGGTTGAAATGTAATTTTGTATTACTACTAGCGCGGACGTTCATTTCACAGATAAGTTGATAGGTCTGTAAGCCAATTATATTCCCATTAAATGTCGGTATAACAGTAACTTACCGGCTCTATTCTAAAGACGACAATTTTCCTCGCAAATGTCGATAAAACAGCTGTCATCGGTACCATTCTAAAGACAGTGAAATAAATCAGTAAATGTAGGTGCCCTTGGCGATTTATCAAAAGTTTGATCTGCTTTATCAAACAAATAACCTACTTATCACAGAGATATTATCTCACCGGTATCATCCCGAAGTCGATGAGGTCCCTGGCCTGCACCTTCTTGAGCCAGGCGTCTCGCTCCTCGTTCTCCGCGGTGGCGGAGTCGAGCGGCGACGCGTCGGCGGCGGCGGCGGCCACGGCGGCGCGGCGCCCCGAGCGGGAGTCCCACGCGCCGAAGCCTAGGTACTTCTCGTTGTTGCGGCGTTGGACCAGCCTGGGGATGTGGAGAGAATGATAAGATAGTACAAAGGCTCAAAACAAAGCTAAAGACTTTCCAGGAAGAAACAGATGGTATTGCATATTTATGATAAAAGTTATTTTGAAAGCGGCAGTATCTTGATCTCAATCTGTTTGTGCTAGGCGCGAGAAGAACCTCCTCACAACCATAGCTGAGCGCTCATAAACCGTATAGTTGGTTGACCGAAGAACAAAGCGTTATAGAGCGTTTAAGAAATACTTTGTAACTTTTAGCGTCATCTGTCGAGAATTCAAAGTACCTGTCGAGTCCATTGTAAGCGCCACTGGCGAGGATCAAGGTATCAAAGAAATATGACAACATCAACCTCTATAGCAAGCCCAACGCACCTGTCGAGTCCGTTGTAAGCCCCGCTGGCGACGAACAGAATGTTGGTAGTGTCAACTTGAACGGCGTCTCCTCTCAGTTTGCGCGAGTTGCGCTCGGGAACTGACACTACTGCACCTTCAAGCATCTTTAACATGCCTTGTTGCACGCCCTCGCCTGGAAACATAATTAGCTTATTAGAGTCTTGATGTTACTTCAATGTTGTAAGAGATGGCGTTAGATTGTTTGGAATAGAGACAGCGTATATACCCTCAAATAATTATTTCTTGGTTTACAAAAACAATTAAGCCACTAGTATGGTAAAGCTGTGCTGATGCTGAATAAACCGACGCGAATTTTGACTCGCGTTAAAGGAAATTATCAGGACAGAAGATTGCGAGGTTACTTAGCGCGACGCATACGAGCGAGTGAATACGCGATATGTGGAGAGATTGGATAAGACCCAGAATGATGTTGTGTGTTCTTCTGTGGAGAATTAAGGTCAAAGAAACTTAGGAACAAAATTTGTTGTTTCATGGGCTGACCCACCAACCGAGAGATTTTGCGATTTTCTAACACGTCGTATAATGTAGCTGTGTAATAGAAAATCATATAGTAGAACATGGAGTTGATTCAGAACTTCGACACTAATATAGAGCTAGTTACGAGAGTCATCTATAGAATTCCAAGATTAGCCCTGGTTATCATCAGAGTGGTGCCTACAATTTTAAAATTATGCCTCATTATCAGTGATCCCAAAAATTTATGGATTGAATGTATTTGGGGATTTTTTTCTTTTCGAGTAGTGGTTTCTAGAAGAATAACCATTAGCGAGTCTCGGGAAACTTAAGGTCGCTGGTGGTGGCTGGATGAGGAAAGCGGGTGATCGAGCGGTTTGGCGTACCCTTGGGGAGGCCTACGCCCAACAGTGGACTGCAATAGACTGACTGATTGATCGAATCATTAGTGAGTACATACCGCCGACGTCACGCAGCTGGTGGATGCCGGGCACCGCGCCGATCTTGTCCACTTCGTCCAGGAACACGATCCCCGTCTGTGCTCGCTCCACGCTGTCGACAACATGAGTATGATTATCATTTGAATAGACGGGGTCGGGCTACAATCCCGATGATCAAAGCGACCCGAGAGTCGACTGTAGTCAGCCCTTCGATATTAAATAGCTTCGTCGAGACCACGAGCTTTGAAGAAGATGGCGGTCGAAGGGGTTCCAGGCTGGGGTTTCTGGGTGGCAACATAACTTTTCACAGATTTTCATTAGTTAACAAATAGTATTGAACATGGAATATATTTTCTTTTACATTTCTAAGACTAGCTTTTAGTCTACAAAGAATAGCCCAGCCCAGTCTAGACTAGCTCTTTTTTGCCTTTTGCGTCAATTGCGGAGGATAGCGCTTCAACTCTCTAAAAAGAAGGCGCATATACTTCAGAAGCGTCAAGTGAGGAGCGTAACTTCCGTCCCAACTCCGCCGCCATTTTGTTTTTTCGTTTTAGACGTAGAAAGAAAGAGAGACAGCTTAGATGCTCGTGCCTCGACTCTATCTCTCGCACGGAGTCTCGACCGTGCCTCAACCACGCTTCGACTTTGAAGAAAGCGACTTCTCTTTAGACGCGTCAAGCGAGGGTCATAACTCGCTTGTTTCCAAGACTTTACAAGTCCTTAAACAGTCCTTACTTGAAGTTGGCGTCCTGCAGCAGTTTGGCGATGACGGACTCGATGTCCTCGCCGACGTAGCCCGCCTGCGTGAGGGTCGTGCAGTCGCAGATGGCGAACGGCACGTCCAGGCATTGCGCGATAGTTTGAGCTAGCAGCGTCTTGCCTGCAACAATATCGATAGGCTGATGTTAGTGGGTGAATTCGTTTTTAACTCAAAATAAAGGAAGAATTAGATGATAGTGGGGCTAATTTTAGAAGTTATAATACTATCTTTAATTTATGTTCGCCCGTTCTTTTCGCTTTTTCAAGATAGAAAGGGATAGGAGATAGACATCTTAATTTTGGAGCTATCAAACATCTAATTCTGACCTTTATGGACGCGTAGAATGCACTTTATAACACTAGACTTTTGAGGTTTTAGTTCTGCTTACCCTCTTCGACTTTAAAACCAATTTCCTAAAAGTATATCATATTATCATCTTTATGAATTTGTTCCATCTCCAGTCTCTTTCATTGCTAAGAAAAAATAAAAAGACAGTACAATATTGCGGTGATTGTCGAAGGCATTGATTTTAATTAAAACCCTTTAGTTGACGGTCCCGTAGCCTAGTTGGTAATATGCTTGCCTGCGAAGCACAGGGTCGCGGGTTCGAATCCCGCCCAGGGCAACCATTCGTGTGATGAGCACTTGTGTTTGCCTTGAGTCTTGATGTAGTATATAATGTGATAAATACAAGTATGTATTTACTATTTATCTATTTAAGTAATGTATATCAGCTATCTGATACCCATAGTACAAGCTTTGCTTAAACCCCGATTTTTAATTAGATGGACTAAAGTGACGTTTGGAGTGTTGCCATTTAACGCAACATAAAAAATAGTGATGTAGCCTGAGTGATCTAAAGACCAAGAGTAAGTGACTTGTAACAGTATGATAAATTTAGAGTTCATCAAATTTTACTGTATTCAATCAAATCAACGTAACGTAACAAGTAACAATGAAAAAATAACAAAACTTAACAACAAGTAACAACGAAAGTCAGCGTTGAAAGCACAAGGAATATTCGTACGACCAATCGCGAGCGAAGTGGACATACGAATGACGCACGCGCCGGTTAGAGCATGATCCATCTACCTTTCATTCAAAAATTGTATGAATCATTTTTTGCTTCTATTAAAAATATTCTAGAATGATTGGTTGCCTGTCACACTCGACACGATTTAATTTTTTGGTAGACAAAGCTATAGATTTTTTATTTTTATTAACGTTTATTATATACATTTCGCGGGTAATTGTACTATTCGGCTAATTCAAGAGTATTAAGTAGGTGCTCTCACACAGGAGTTATGTTGCAATAATATATTTTTTGTATAAATTTTTAACTTTATATAACTCATAAATATTTGTTACAGAAATTTTCTATAAATCAGTTCAATTTATTTTATTGTTAACTATTTAATTAACATGTGAAAAGTTATAAAATACATTACGTATACCTACCTATACCTATATTCGTATTACAACCTTATTAAATAAATTTAAATCCAGGTGTCTTGTTGCAACGATGCAACGAATTAGCTCAATGAGTCAGTTTAATGAGTCATGTCACATCCCTATGATCTTCAGCTTGCAACATTAAAAAAAACTACCTTTGCAGCTGTCACTTTAGTCCATCTAATAAAAAATCAGGCTATAGTTTGGGATCAGATGGCTGTGTGTGAAATGTCCCCACACCTATTTATTATTATTAATTCTACAATATCCTACCAGATAGCGCTAGCGTGTTTCTTTGCTATAACTAAAATACAAAATAAAAGAAAACAATAGTCAGAAGAAAGAATTGAAGAGAGCCGAGGATAATAAAGCAATAAAAAAATTAACATAACTCTAGACCATTGTTTAAGTCAAGAATGGAAACAGCATTATTGATTGCCGTGTCCCTGTATAAGGCCTAGTGACCTTACACTCTTTTCTTTATTTATATTTTATGAATATTATAATCTGTCCGTGTAACACGGTTTCTCCTCGTACAGTCAACGACAACTTGGGTTACTCTTTTCCAGTCTAACCTGACACACGACTCTTCGGCTTGCCCTTCCCCCGCCGGCGCCGGCGTGGACGCGGATCTATTTGTACTAATTCAGTAAGGCCCGGTAGGGATCATTCTTCTCCAACGAGTTTTTCGCCCTGGCAACGTTCTGGGCCGAGGTCTGAGGGCGCCCCCAGATACGTTGTCATAGATTTTTATGGGGTACGAGCCTTCCGCTCCTCCGTAAGTCCGTGCCCGCTATATTACCACTCTGGTAGAAATAGCGAGTTTGAAATAAAGACTCTTCGGGTGTGGTTTGGACGCCAATCGACCTTACAACTCTTTGTCAAAATAGGGGATCGGACTGTTCACCATATTTTATGAATTTACCATATTTTATGAATTAATTTTAAAATATAGATTAGTAGCAGACGATTCGCGAAGAAAAAAACAGAATCGATTGATAAACTAATTTACAGTTATTTTTTAAAGTTTCAACTTGTCTGTCTCTTTCAAAAACGATTTTTTGTATGGAGATTAACGAATGACGTCACAAGTGGGTATGTGCCCCTCTGTCTAATCTTGAATTTGAAACCTTTATAACTCGGTCAATTTTATATATAGAGCAAAAATTCTTTTAGTGTTCTATAGCAGAAACTAAGAGTTTGGATTTATAGAATTTAAAAAAAGTAGTCCAATCCCCTATAATTATAAGGGCCTGTTACCTATAGGCAGGTTTACTGTAGAAATCAGTCGAAACTAACAGTTTAACGTGCCTTCCAAAGCACAGAATCATTTTTCACCTCATTACTTTAGACAATCAGGTGATTCAGCCTGCAATGTTCTAGCCTGGGGACAGGTCACTGAGTGATTTTGTTTAACCACAGTCTCCAGGATTCCGGACACGAAACCTCCGTATGAAAACCTAGACACATTTTTTACTGATTGGGTAGGTTATCTCGCCTTCGACTGTACGGCGGTAAATAACAGCTTGTCATCGCACTTTCGGTCCACATGTAAATTACGATACGACTCAACAAGAACAACTTGTCATAATTTCAATAACTTTTCAACATTACAAACAAGATGTGTCATAAATCTACAAGTACTCTTTTGAAATAATTTTAGTGAAGATCACGCGAGTCAGTTGCCTTATAAAACTTCGTAATAAAAATTATTCATACACAGACACATTTTGTCTTGAAACTTTTCATTACATTTCAGAAAAGAAAAATGAATTTACGATTGCCGCGTACATCTCATTTAACTTGATCAAATTTACCATGCACTTACCTGAATCACTATTTATTTTATTATGTTTCTTTGAGTTTCTGTGTCCAAAAGCTAATAGCGTTCGATAATACATATTACGTGTTCGTTCAAAAATGCGAATTACTCAGTGATTCAGGCAATCAGTTCATATAAAAATAGGAGTGATGCCTGGGTAAAGAAAACGAAATTCTATGTTGTTCGTCAGTCAGGCAATTCAAAAATTTTAGACATTTTTTTTTTGTTTTATCAAATTAACAAAAATTTAACAAAAATTTGTAGGTCTGCTGGAACATATTTCTTTAGAAATAAGCAGGCCTGTTGTGTCGTTTTTTCAAATGTAATTGTAGCTAGCCGTGTGGTGACGGCAGAGTAGAATACATTTTGTCACCAACCCCTACTCTTCCCGTGGGTGTCGTAAGAGGCGACTTAGGGACCACGCATTGAACAGGGAACGGGCAGCAGCGCTCTCTGATACAGTAACCTTTTAATATGCGATCTCCAACCCGCCTGCCAAACGTGGAGATTATGGCGAAACCAAACACTTAAGTGGAGGGGGCTCATAGTCCAGCAGTGGACTGTAACTGACCGTTGATGGGTTTTATTTTTGTCATCTATTGTGGAATGATAAAATTATGCAGTCAACGCGTCTATAAGGTTCAAATTCGATATTTGGCAGCTCTAATATTAGGATGGCCATCTTCTGTCCCTTTTTAATCTTTAAAAGATGAAAAGGACAGACGAACTTAAATTAAGGATTAGAGCGTGACTGTGTGAATCGTGGCCAGAGTCAAGTGAAATACGAGGATGTACTACTGATCCCATTTTAATTCATTTCTTATTTATTTTATTCATTTAGGACGATTACTTCCTCGCACGCAAAACGCACACACATTCATTACTGTCCAAGCTAGGAATAAGTAAGGAAGCTATTTTTGGAAACCGAATGCAAATTGAGCCGTACTTTTATCCAAATATAGCCTTTAATAAATCTTAATCTCTGTGACTTGCACGTATTACTCGGAGCTTACAGATTCATAGTGCGCTTGTGTTAGGTAAGAGGTAGGTTGCTTGTTGCTCGAAAGAGCGTTTATAGAAATAAAGATTTATATAAACAAAACAAAAATGAGAATATTTTCCTAAGGTATTGCGAAAAATATTAACACATGTTTCGGTGTGGTTATTCAGGTTTTGCTGGTTCAAAGGTACTGTAGGTGGTAGTGTTACATTATTTCCTTATATTAAAATTTGTCATGTAATATTATGTAGACTGCCAGGTGGACTGATAACCTGAGGAAGGTCGCCGGTGGTGGCTGGATGAGAAAAGCGGGTGATCGTGCGCTTTGGCGTGCCCTTGGGGAGGCCTACGTCCAGCAGTGGACTGAAATAGGCTGATTGATTGAATATTATGTAACAAGGACCAAGGTTAACATAGATATTTAAGTAAGTTTTTTACTTTATGAATTTTTCCTAAAAATATTTTTAAATTGATCTTCTTTCTTAACTTTGTCATTTAATTTTAAAACCGCTCTCGCTCCTCTCATGAGCAAGCCAACAGCTTAAACGCCCATCTTTCTCAGAATACAGAATCAGTAGCACATTGTCGATTCTTATCACGACGCACGCAATATTTATTTACCCCGATCGAGCGATTACTGCTACCGACTGCGATTTCATGCCATACTGGTACTCTGTTAACTTTTTAAACTGGGTTACTAACTTGGCTTTTAAATAAATAAGTGAAGCCATCTAAACCTGGACTAAGCAGAGAGTGTACTATTGAAAACTGACAGCTGATTTATGTACATAAGTACCTATACATATTTATAGATAAACTAGCATTTCTACCCGGCTACGCCCGGGATTGATACAGATAATCGCCATACTTTTTCTTTGAAAAGGTCAAACTACTCGCAAAAAAGATTTTAAATAAAATATATTTCTTTCTTTATTTCACAAATATAGTAGCCTTCAGTTTTATATAGTAGATAATAGGCAGACATAAGACAAGTCACAATAAAAATTATTGCCCTGGGCGGGATTCAAACCTGCGACTTGAACTGAATGCGTAGGCAGGCGAACCAACTAGGCTACAGATCCGACAATGGCCCCGATTCACACTGTCACGCTCTAATCCTTAATTTAAGTTAGTCTGTCTTTTTTACCTTTTAAAGATTGAAAAGGGACAGGAGATGGCCATTCTAATATTAGAGCTGTCAAACATCGAATTTGAACCTTATGGCCGTGTCGATTGCACAATTTTAGAGAGCACTTAAAACATGCGACTTAAAAATCTCTTAAAACTGACAGCTATGCCCTTATTTTAGGTTATCATTCGTTCAAATTAATATCATTCGTTCATCACCTCTTTTTTATTGGTAATAAAAACGAAAAGGATAGCTGGATTTTAAAATTAGAAATAGAGCATGACATCCCGAATCGAGGGCAATAAGGCTACAGTTAGACGACATGAAAGTGTTCGTGTCATATAAACGCACTGAAAGTTTCCTGTGTATGTTTTTGCTACACCTACACGTTACGTGCTAAGCAGCCAGAAGAATCATATTGTCTCTAGGTTACTACGGAGGAGCTCGAGTCTGACCCGAATAAAGTTGAACAGCCTCCGTGACCGAGTGGTCGAGATTTCGCCGCTCATTACGAAGGTTCTGAGTTCGATTCCCAGTGGGGACACTGTCAAGCAAAAATCTCTTTGTGAGACTTTCCCCAGTTTGTTTAGGTCTTTGCAGGCTGAATCACCTGATTGTCCGAAAAGAAAGATGATTCCGTGCTTCGGAAGGCACGTTAAGCCGTTGGTCCCGGCTAGTATCTAGTCGCTACACGAGCCATGTCAGTGGCTTTTGGCGGCTCTATAACACTGACACCAGGGTTTGTGAGGTCGGTTGGTCGACCTTACAACGTATATACACGATGAAGAAGATCTGGCCACGAATTGGCCCAGTAATCGACTTCACACACATAAGAGCGTCGAATAAATTAGCTGACACTATTTTAAAGGATCAACCTACCCATTAAATTGAACAACTTTCCCCAAGAAACAGGCTGTCGGACGAAAAAAATATGCATCTTCCATAGAAATCGATTAGCTGGCCGCGCGGTTTTGTATGAAAGGTACAACTTTTTTTTGTCATCCGACAGCCAATGTTTTTTGGGGAAAGTTGTTCAGTTTCATGGGTAGGTTGATCCTTTAAAATAGTGTCAGCTAATTTCAATCAATCAATCAATCAATCAGCCTATTGCAGTCCACTGCTGGACGTTTCCGCATCCTCTTCCGCTTTCCTCATCCAGCCACCACCAGGGACCTTCCTCAGGTCATCAGTCCACCTGGCAGGAGGGCGTCCCACACTACGTTTCCCGAGACGCGGTCTCCATTCGAGAACCCGTCTGCTCCAACGCTTATCGGTTCTGCGACAGACGTGGCCAGCCCACTGCCACTTCAGCTTGCTACATTTCTAGACAATATCCACCACCTTGGTCTTCTGCAGCTAATTTATTTACACCTTATTTATAATATTATACGTCGTCATAGCGTTATGCCCTTTAAGACTAACAGGTAAGTACATAAATAAACCCACAGAGAATGCGTTAACAAAAAAATATAATCGTCCAATTATTCAGACCCATATATAGGAAACGTATCATTTCTTGTCATGTTAAACAACACGTCTTTACAATTTATTGCTTACTTGGTATAACAATAAATAATACATGAAATGTACTTGATGCTTGTTTAAATAATTAAGATGATGAATGCACATTTCAGAAATATTGCGCAACGTTTTAAAGATTAATACAGATGATCCTGTACGGTGTTGCCAACTCGAACGTTTTTGGAGTTAAAAGGTATTTTTGTTTCAAGGAGGGTGGTACTGTAACTGTGCATAATATTGCATTGGTAGTGTGAAAAGGAGAGTTAAATTGTTTAAATTCTTTGATTTATAAATAAGTGTAGTGGAAGTACATTTTTTTAAAGATGGCGATGATTTCAGAATAGTTAATTTATGATTTATCTCTTCCCGTACAAACAGAGTTTTGGTAACATCCAGCAGAAAGAAGTTTAGGTAAATTTTAATTATATGAAAAAGTGAACAGACTGGCCATATTTTTTACAAAAATCTGATGTCCTTTTTTATCAGACGAAAAAAGAAATGAAGTGTTTCAGTTAAAACAATAAGTATCCGTCAATCACCTTATAATGTTTCATTAATTTTCCATTATTAATGATTTTTAATCCATTCTCGCGGTTGGCAACACTCAACAAGAGACCGGTTTTGGTAAATTCAATATGCAAGAGTGAATGACTCGCCTTATGTAAGTGAATGTGTTATGCGAAACGTTTTTAGTGGAAAAATACAAGCATTATGTTGTATTGCGCAATACTAGTACAATTGTGTTAATTAAAATAAGTTTATAATAAGAAACTGGAACAGTTTATAAAGTATTATGGTTTGTGGCGCCGGCCAATATTTGATTACGTAGTTGTCTGCGATTTTTAACTGTGAAATCGTGCGAGTTGAGCGAATTTTCCTAACCCCCGAGGAAAGTGGGTGATCGTGCGCTTTGGCGTGCCCTTGGGGAGGCCTGGGATCAGTCTATTGCAGTCCAGCAGTGGACTGCAATAGGCTGATTGATTGATTGATTGATTGAACCCCGGACCCGACAGACAGTATTACAGAAAAAAATACTTTCAGACTTGTCTTATTCTCCTTTTTTTTGACTTACGGATATCTATTAGACTATATAATTCGACCCAGATGTTCTCATACGATGTGTTTACTAGCTGCAACATAGATTTTTTTATTTGTTAATGCTTATGAAAATTGCCAATAGCCCCGAACATACATCCTTACTAATATTATAAACGCGAAAGTTTGTAAGTAAATGGATGTATGGATGGATGTTTGTTACTCTTTCACGCAAAAACTACTGAACAGATTGGGATGAAATTTGGAATAGAGATTGTTTGTAACCTGGATTAACACATAGGATAGTTTTTACGTGAAAAAGTCCTATTCCCACGGGAAAATCTTACACAACGCGAGCGTAGCCGGACCGCTAGTACTTAATATAATTAGGACAAATTATTCCCTAAAAAGTATACTTTATTTCTTCTTCTTTCTTTCTTTCTTTCTATTTATGTCTCTCTCAGTCCCTTATGATATCTCTATGCAAAAAACACACCAACTTGTACCTCTCTCTCTTCTGCGTGATAGATCGACAAACTAACGAAACCTTTTCGCATTTATAGCATTACTTACCGATTTGATGGATAAAATTTCCGGGTTCGATTCCCGGTGGGGACACTGTCAAGCAAAAATCTCTTTGGGATACTTTCCCCAGTTAGGTTAGGACATTGCGGGCTGAATCACCTGATTGTCCGAAAAGAAAGATGATTCCGTGCTGCGTTGGTCCCGGCTACTATTTAGTCATTACATGAGCCGAGTCAGTGGCCTTTGGCGGCTCTGTAACACTGACACCAGGGTTTGTGAGGTCAGTCAAGTATATATAAAAACAATGTGTACAGCATGTGTATTGTAATATATAATAAACTGCCAGATGAATTAAAAGTATTGAATGACATGAATAAATTTAAATCAATTTTGCATAAGTGGCTAATGGACAAATGTTTTTATAGTATTAATGAATTTATAAATTTCAATTCTTCACTGACATGAATTTAGACTAATTATTGATTATTATTATTGTTTGACATAGTTTATTACTTATATCTTGACATATTTTGTAATTTGTTATGTACTAAACTCAAGCAGAATACTGTACGAATACTATATGAACAACCTTAATGTCGTGTTCTTGCAAATAAACAATTTAGATTTTTTTATTTTTGATTTTTCGGTTGTCGACCTTACAACCAACACGATGATGATGATGGATTAAATTAGGATTTATTATGTGTATGATGATTTCTTTGCGTGACTCAACATTTAAATAGGTATCGTAAAATCGTTAATTGAAGTAGCGCAGAAGGTCAAGCGCATTTGGCGAATTTGACGAACTTGACCTCAAATATTTTGTGCGTGCTATTTATTATTACTTCCTATTTCTAGTTCTTTTAATTTGTTATTGTAGCTTATCCTTGGCCTTCCTCTCCCACGCTAGCTTCTATCTTTCCTTCGATGATGTTGTTTATGAAACTGTCTTTTTTTTTGACATGGACCTAATGCTTGTGTCGCAAAATCGACGTATCAAGCGTAACTGACTTTTGGGGGAGCGGAAGGCTCTTACCCCTAGAATTAATAGCAACAGCCTAAGGGCGCCCACTTGGGGGCTCGGACCTCGGCATAGGACGTTGCCATGGCGAGAAGCGCGCGGGAGAGGAATGGCCCTGACGGGGCCTTCCAGGATTATGCAGAACTTGGTTGGGTCTACCGCGTCCCCGCCGGCGGGTGCGGTTGCTACCAGAAGGGCATTCTGTGGAGTGTACTCTATTGGCAATGGCTATCTCAACAGCAGACTGAATGGGATCGACAGGATCCGACAGAATGAAGCTTGTCTTATAAGATGGCCTATCATTTTCCCTCTGCGGTTTTCTTGTCCATTAAGTGTCGCATTTCGTTTATCCTTTTTAACACCTCTTCATTAGTTACCTATCCCGTCCAACTTATTCTATCCATACGCCTCCAGCACCACATTTCAAATGCTTCCAGATAACATCTTTCTTTCTGTGTAATAGTCCGGGTCCAGGTCTCAATGTCATGTCTTATAAGGAGGTCAAGGAAGCGGCACTGGACAGAGATGGGTGGAGGAAGTTACATTATTGAATAAACATGGATGCTGCACCGACAAAAGTGTTACACTAACATTTTCACAATTTGCGGGTTTGTTACCACGGTTATATAAAACCACGGTTTGTTAATATCGAGGTAACAATATTAAATATAACCGTGGTAAGAAACCCGCCAATTGTGAAAATGTTAGTGCAGTGAACAACCACGAAAATCTTCGAACATATACGACAAAAGTGTTGTACTTCTAAGTTGAATAAGTATCAAAATGAACCTACTAGCGACATCTCTGTTACGGAATGTGTAAATCAAATCCTATTGTCATCCTGTCAATATTTTTTTTATGAAGGTATAAAAATAAAAGTCAGTCTGTGCCAAATGCCGAACTCGTTCAATTTCTCGTTTAGTTTTTTTCTTTAATTTGAGGAGATTCCTAGTTCATTGTTAGTGTTTACAGTTTACTGTATAGCTTTTTGATTAGTGGTTCAGCAGCTAAAGTGTCCCCTTGCGATTGGGAGAAGGCGGTTCGATCCCTACAACGTATTTAGGTGCGCGAAGAAAAACATCTTCAGTAAAACTGCACTCCTTTGAAAAAAAAAATATCTGTGTGTAAAGACGACCAAACCACATTGGGCCCGCGTGGTCGACTATAGCCTGATCAGCCAGGGTAGGCTCGAGCCTCTTGGTCAGGTCAGGGCGTATTTATGAGCTGATAATCAACAAATAAATGATTGAATTATATTTTTTTGTATAAGCACATGGTTCGAACCTGAGACCTTCCGTTCAGAACGCAGCGGCCATATAAAGCACCACCAACGCTTGCGCACTTCGCACTGTCGGCCAGTTACGTAAAAAGACATTACTGCTACCGAATAATAATTTTTATTGTTATAATTTATGACAACGTCTTTATCCTCGCGGTTTCTCTGAGCTTTCTCCAATTAAGGGTCCAGTCAGACGAACTGCATAACTGCTAAATAATAGGCCTGTTGTATGCCCAAAGGCCGCTGAGATGCAGTTCTAGGCTAAAATAGACCTCTAAACAGACAAAAAATAATACTTTTTGTTTTATCCATACTAATATTATAAATGTGAATATATATTTGGATGTTTGTTCCGATTTCACGCCTGAACTACTGAACGGATTTCGATGAAATTTGGAATGGAGATAGTTTATACTCTAGATTAACACATATGATACTTTTTACGAGAAAAAGTCTTATTCCAACGGGAAAATCTTACATAACGCGGGCGTAGCCGCGGGCGGAAAGCTAGTAATGACTATTGAGCAGCCTTTGAACGCGTAGTACCAGGAATTACCGTACACGCAAAGATTAATGGTAGAAGGTTCTGTTCTCATTTAGCTGATTACGGGTTCGAATCCCAGTGGTGGAGACATATTGTTGTCAAATAAAAATTACTGTCAGACTGTCCCCAGTTCGTTTAGGACATTGCAGGCTGAATCACCTGACTGTTCGAAAAATTATTCCGTGCTTCGGAAGGCACGTTAAGCTTGGCCTGCCTATATCTACGGAAAACAGTCGTTGCGTGAGCCATGTCACTGTCACGAGTTATTTGGTGGCTTCATAATTTTGACAGCAGGACTTGCGAGTTTGTTTATAAAATTCAAGCACAAGTTGCGCTCCGTATTATAAGCGCTGACCTTGAATGTTCATCATCATCTTTATCTCTTTCACTCACTTCGCAATATCTGTACACAGGCGAAAGGCCCTTCTCCATCACTTTCGCTAAACGCTCCTAACATAAACGTCAAAAGTTTTAGTTTAATTTTCCAACTTGTTTGATACTTTTATAACACTAATAATAAAACATGAGTGAATCTCGCAAAGCGGTAAAACTTTATAGCAATCATTGCGTGGAACCTATTAGAAAGGAGTCTGTATGTAATATTATACGACCCCGATCATAAGCACTTCATGTTATAGTAGATGTTTTGTAACAATTACGTTACTTTCACATCAGAGTTCTTCGTTATAATATTTTGATTCTCACCGTTCGCTTCATTGAGATTTTTCAGTGGGAATAAGGCGTAGACTATGTCGTGCGGTAAATTGTTGGCTATTTCTATTTGTAAAAGAAATTTCTGTCGGGAATCAATGTCCTAAAATGCGGTATCTTCTTCCTCATCGTGTGGATTGTAGGGTCGACAACCGACATCACAAACCCTAGTGTCATAGAGCCGCCAAAGGCCACTGACATGGCTCGTGTGCGGTATCAAAGACACCTATGTATTCTTTTAGCGGGTCGATGTCAAGTCAAATTCTACAATGTTGTAATGGTCACTTGGACGGTGGATTGTGTGGCGTAAACGAACAATTTAATACTTAGACTATACAACATCAGCTGCGGGTTTCAACTACATAAGCCCCTCGGTGGGGACGTATATGAGCTGGTTCCAAACTGGAGGCCAAACAATCAAGTTTAGAATTTTTGGCAGTTCAGAGTAGAATACATTTGTCACCAACCCCTACTCTTCCCGTGGGTGTCGTAAGAGGCGACTTAGGGACGACACATTGAACAGGGAACGGGCAGCAGCGCTCTCTGATACAGTAACCTTTTAATCTGCAAACTCCAACCCGCCTGCCAAGCGTGGAGATTATGGCAAAACCAAACACAAGTGGAGGAGAGTCCAGCAGTGGACTGTAACGGGCCGTTCATGTTTCAATAGTTTATAATTTTGACCGTATGACATCATATGACCGACAACGGACAACCATTACTTGTAGATTTGAATAGTGTATCATGATATGGATTTGATTGACGATAAAAATACGAAATATCACTCAAACGTAAACAAAGCTTACCTTGTACAAGGTTTTTATAAAAACTTAGATTTGTTAATAACATGACGTCACAAACTAAAGGTGAAATGGGTAATTTGGCTTATGGCTTTTCTTAACGTAATCTTTACCTTTTTTCCGTTAAATGTACGAAAATATGGAGTAAAACTATAAAATCTCGAAATGGTTTTCGTATATTTCTATATAGTTGAAGAAATTTTAGCATACCCCATTGTCTGTAAATATCCCTCACAGTGATTTTTTAATTCAAAATGCAGTTTCAAACATTTCCTTTTTACTTTTCTTACTTTCAGTAATTTCTCTAACTTTTACTCAGTATGCGTCTGATGTTATCTATTAGGTATTAAGATTGTACTGAAGATGCGGCTTACGGTCTGATGGGCAGGGATTGTTGAAAACGGAACGGATTTCTTATTTTATTATTGTTAGTTTAAATGAGAAATTCTTGTATAAAACGTGTTGACTATTTTAAAACCTCTGAAATATAAATATTTTTTTCATATACAAATCAATCAACTGACCGAGTCAATGAAAAATCTAGTTTTATTTTTACTTTAGAAAACTTCACAAGCAGTGATTGGATGTGTATAACTTTAGGAAGAGGTAAAAGCCGTTTCAGTTTAACGTTATGCTGACTGTGTACCATCAAGCCCAGTGTGGACCATCGAGCCCAGTGTGGACCATCGAGCCCAGTGTGGACCATTAAACCCAGTGTGTACATAAGCTGACTCACCGCAGCCAGTGGGCCCCAGTAGCAGCACGTTGCTTTTGTCCAAGCGCAACTCATGGCTCTGTCGCTCGAGGATCTCGGCGCCCCCTCCGCCCATACCGGTGCCGTGGCTGATGTGCAACAGATCTGTGGAAGAAAAGAGAATTAGTAATCTATTACTTAGTCTCAGAAATTCTTATTCGGAACAATTTAACCCCGGACAACTCAACCCCGACATCTCTTTCTTTAAATATGTTCTGCAGTTCTGTTAAGTATCAGTTAGCGGCTTCAAAACACTGACACCAGGGTTTAAGAGGTCAGTTGTCATCCTTGGTTACAACGATGAAGCATCAGCCGAATTGGTGTGAATTTGAATTGATGGAGCGAAGAACTAGGACACTCATTGATGAAGATACGCACGATGGACCATGATACATCTTGCATGTCTAAAAAGATAAAGCCGATATTTCTTCACCGAGTAATACTATAGATCTTTCTAAACTTTTTGTTTTTTATAAATTAAGAGTAAACTCTTGACGTCTATCTAGCCCGAAGGAGAGATGAGACCTACTTACTCATGAGAAGCCTATGCACTCGCACTTTACACTACAGCGATGCAGCACGAAAATTTCAGACATTAGGTCAAGACAGTTCTCGATCAGTGATTACGCCCCGAACCAAGCAGCGCGTGCCCCATGCCCCACATAAGAATGACGGTACCTGGTGAAGATTTCGGGAAGTCGCTGGATGCGGGCAGCGCAGGTCCGGGCACTGTGGAAATTCTTGAAGGTGGCTTTTAACCAGCAGTAGACTTTTTAGCCGCTGCTGGTATTTATGGTGGATATTCTTAAGGGAAACCTTTGTCCAGCAGTGGAAGATAATGAATCTTAACTGTGTGCGTGTGATGCATGCAGCGGATGATGTTGGTCGGGAGGTGCTCCGATGGTCACGTTGTTGTAGATCCTCTTATAGTGGTTGCAACACGCTAGAGCGAGATAGCAAAAGAATTGCAGTACGATAGAGAGAAATAACACTATGTTCTCACCTCTGTGCGTGTGATGCAGCGGATGATGTTGGTCGGGAGGCGCTCCGCTGGTCACGTTGTTGTAGATCCTCTTATAATGATTGTAGACGGCTACAGAGAGTACTTTCTTGGCATACTCCTGACCAACCACATGTTTGTTTAGGTAGTCGAAGATCTTCTTCGGAGGGGGTGGAGGTTTTCTGGTGGGAGGAGCAAAAGGGAATTGGTTTAATCTAAATTTGAAAATTTGAAATTGAATCCTGTTTTGCTAGTTACTAAAAGGGTCTATTAACTTACTGTAGTAAAAATTCAGAGTAAAGTTTTTTTAGAGATAAAAAGTCGAAAAGTTGTGATCATATGCTTAGAATAGTGGCTAATGGCTTCTGATTTGGTGAATAGTAACTGTAGAGTGGCTGGTGTCAGAGGGAATGTCTTATTATAACGTCCCTTCAGAAATGCTCAAAACATTCAATGGTGGAAAACTGCTAAGCAAAATTAAAGGTAGCAAAAATAAAATTATTCATTAAAAAAAAACACTTGTAACCATTCAAAATATTCTTTTTTTATTTGTGACACTTCTGGTCACTTGCTGTCATACGAGTATTTAGGTGGCAAGTCTACCGTGAAATTATGAAAATATCTAATCTGAAAGTCACAGGTCAGTGTGCCAATAAACTTGTGATAGCAACCAGCGAAGTGAACACTTTCAGTACAATTTTGTTGACCGAGCGAGCGCGAAGGGTCTCCGTTTCAGCTTAGCCAAAATCGCTTTGTCTGTTTGACGCTTTTAATTTAGGTATAATTAACTAATCTCACATTCGACGGCTCCGTAGCCCAGGTGGTAGTGTATCTGCCTCCGACGCACAGGGTCGCGGGTTCGAATCCCGCCCAGGGCAAACATTCGTGCCATGTGATGAGCACTTGTGTTTGCCTTGTGTCTGGTTGATGTTTATTTATATATGTATGTATTTATCTATTTATGTAATGTACGAGTATATCAGCTGTCTGGTACCCATAGTACAAGCTCTGCTTAGTTTGGGATCAGATGGCCGTGTGTGAAGATGTCCCCAAATTTTTTTTTTATTAATCCCTTTCAGTATTAATTTTCACATTAATTTTAGTTTAAAGAATCACACATACCTCTGTAGGATAAGCAGTGCTTTAAGTGTCTTGCAAACTGACTAGTGGCAAAACCCAGCAACATAATTTAACATGGCTAGATACATTATCTTACTCAATGTCAACGAGTTCAATGGCTGCAAACGCCCTTGCCTTAGAACTGACATTGGCGAAATGTATTTAAATCTAAACAAATTGACAGTATTTTTACTGGAGGCACAAAAATCATAGGAATCGTTTAAACAGTTAAGAAATACTTGTAATTTGCAAATTGGGGTTTTTCGCAATTAGTCCCATTCGCAGGTTGTTATTTTATCTACTCATCTCATTCGCAGCTTTTGCTTACAATAAATAGAGCGACAGTAAATAAAAATTTCTGGCAGCAGCGTCTTAATTAGTTTAATTACTTTACACGTCCGCGATTGGGTTATTAAACTCTTATAAAGCGATTATTCTCGTCCGGTACACGTACTGTACTATCATCATCAACATTGTTTTAACTAGCATGGACAGAACCCTGAATAAGAACGGGCTTTATCTATCTGGTAAGGAACCCTAAAAAGAATAAACAAACATTGCTGCAATACTTCAAGGACTACGATTTCAAAGCATACTTAAAATATAAGGGAACATGAAATATTATTGAGAATTGCAGACATTCCAGCTTGAGTTATTTAACGATGTGAATGTAAATGTAAACAGTCATTTGAAAAAAAATGTGTAAGTCATCTGGAGATTACGACATCTTGAGGAGATGATCTGCTTTATTGCATTACGTCAATAATCTCAATAGCAGTGTACTATAATAGCATCGTGGCAACAGAGGAAATAAATATGTGGGAACATCTCACATACGGCCATCTGATCCCAAACTCAGCAGAGCTTGTACATGGGTACCAAACAGCTGATATACACACATAGGTACTTATATAGATAAACAACATCCAGACACAAGACAAACACAAGTGCTCATCACACAAATGTTTGCCCCAGGCGGGATTCGAACCCGCGACCCTGTGCTTCGAAGGCAGACGAACTAGGCTACGGAGCCGTCAAAAAGGAAGGCCGTGACAGGAGTGGAAATCCCTTACATCTTTGCCTTTTTTGGACTCAAAGCAAGCTGTGAATTCCCATACAAAAGGCTATCAGCATTACCCTATTTTATTATCAAATCATGTAGGTTATAAGGTCAACGACCGACCTTACAATCCCTGGTGTCAGAGTTATTAAGCCATCTGTTACGACTAAGTATTTCTGCAGCTAAGCATGCCTTCATAATCATCTCACTTTTCGGACAATTTAGATTATTCAGCCTGTTATGTCCGAACCAAACTGGGGAAAGTCTCACAGTGATTTTTAGTTGACAGTCTTACTGGGATTCGAACTCGGAACCGAATCTGACAAGAATCGAACGTTTTACTGGGGATGGATCAGTCAGTACCCTTAGCTTGACTTTGACTTTGACTTTAGAATTACTTTAAATAATGGTCAAGCGAATTCGCTAATGTCTGCTAATTTAATTTAGTTATTCCAAATGCGTACTTACTATACCTATGCCTACCTACCTATATTATAAGTACTTGATGTTGTTACGCTGCGGTTCATTGACTCGAGTTAAATAAAAACAAGTGAGGTAAGGTATACTTATCTGCTCAAGTTTTTTTAGCTCGCATTAACTTTTTCAAAATGGAAGCAGGGTGGCCATTGATATACACTTATCAAATGTGGTCAGTGATATGTAACAGCCTCCATGGCCGAGTGGTCGAGATTTCGACGCTCATTACGGAGGTTCCGGGTTCGATTCCCGGTGGGGACACTGGCAAGCAAGCATCTGTTTGTGAGACTTTCCCCAGTTTGGTTAGGACATTGCAGGCTGAATCACCCGATTGTCCGAAAATAATGGATATGTACGTTTATTCAACGCTCTTACGGCGAAGGAAAACATCGTGATGAAACCTGCACACTCCTGCGAAGAAACTTAAAGGTTGTGTTGTGTGAACTTGTGTGTGAAGTCGACCAACCCGCACTGGGCCTGCGTGGTCGACTAAGGCCTATTCGCTCTAATTCAAGGCAGACTCGAGCCCCTCGGTGGGGACGTATATGAGCTGTTGTAGGTACATGATAATGATATTGACAATAGAGTAGTACCATATCAATCTATACCCATAATACCCAAGCACTGATAAGACCAGCGATAAAATTAGCATCGAATTCACAAATGATTTTAACGCTTACCCAAACCTGTTTTTGTTATAATTAACTTGGTGCGTCCTGATTGGTTTTGTGGTCACAATAATTTACAACAACGTACTAAATACTAGTTATTTAGTAAGTTCTAGTACTACCACATTTAAAACCTGTTCAGTGTTAATAATTTAATACAGTCTAATACACCTCAGGTAATAATTGTACTATTAACGATAAAAATGAGGTATTTTAATGTATTACACTTTTTGATAGCATCTTTACGTTACACTTTTGTTAATTATTTAACCAGTTTGGTTGGTTAGGACGTTGCAGGCTGAATTACCCGATTGTCCAAAAAGATGACCCCGTGCTTCAGAATGCGCGCTAAGCCGTGGGTTCCAGCTATCTAGTCGTTACAAGAGCCATGTCAGTGGCCTTTGGCGGCTTAACAGTGACACCAGGGTTTGTGAGGTCGGTTGACGACCTTACAACCCACACAATAAAGAAGAAGACACGTTAAATATAACATTTACAATTTTAAAAATGAAACCAAAATATGCGCAATGCCAACAATTTAAAGCATGCAGTGTGCATATTGCATGCATACTACGCTCTATATTTTTTAATTAAATGTATATACGTAGTTTAATTGCGCACTATATTCTGACCTTTCCATAACAAAAGAAAAAACAAACAAGATAAGTATGATTATGACGTCACAGTTTAGTGTTCAAGAGAGTAAATGATATAAGCAGCAAGAAATTACCTCGATCACAGAAAGACTGTAATTTTTTGCACAACGATAATAATTTATGCAGTAATCATAGTAAATAAATAATAAACTAACAAACAAGAAAGTCAAAGTAGAAATATGTGTTGAAATTAGATCTGTTATCGAAATTACAATTTTGCGTAAAAAAAAAAAATCTATTAGGTCTTTTTGGATAGGCACTTTTTGACACGAACCAAAGTCAAGTATAAAATCTGTCGACGTATCGAAAGAATCCACCTACAATTTGAATATTTTCTATGGATTTGTATGTTCGGCATTATATGGAAAGTATTGGCCATTTCACGATTAGGTTTTTTAAGACTTAGTCTTCTGTCGAATTAGGCATTAAACGAATTAGTCTTTTAAAGTATTGGACATTTAACGAATTAGTCCTTAGTTGTAGTTATTACTTATTAGTACTTTTTTATTAGTCGTTTTTTGTGAAATACACAGTTTGAATTTTTTTTTACGAACTAGGCATTTCGTGATTTGGTCCTTTTCAGACATGACAGCCATTTTAAGGATTACGCATTATGTGACTACACGGCATTAAATACTTGTTATTTATTTACTTCAATAGACAGAATGCAATACACACACTTCAGTGGACTGCAATAGGCTAATTGATTAATTGATTGATTATTTATTTACTTAACCGTTATTACGATTGTTGCGCCTGCTACCGGCCGGTTGATTAGAATCTTTCCTCAACACCTTGAGCAAGCGAGGTAACAGGAAAACCATCGTTTGAAGGACCTCAAACTGTCATGCATTCTGAGTAATCAAAAAAAGGTTTTAGTATTCTTTGTCATCCACTGCATTGTCTTTGAGTGGTTTCGTGCTTTTTAAAACGTGAGTGACAATGGTTTTACGATTTCCCAGAAAGATAGCTGTTAGGTAAGAGTACTTTCCATTTGCAATAAAAAATTCGTTTCAAGATTGCAAACGAACAGAAACCCAAGTTACTTACTAATGAGGTTTTAAGACTGAATTAAATTGCCTGTATACAAAGCAGGAGCGAAGTGATTGGAAGGCTAGCTAGGCGCATTTGACGGAGCGGTATCGTGGGAACAATAGGGGATCGGACTACTTTTTTTTATTTTATAAATCCAAACTTCTTAGTTTCTGCTATCGAACGCTAAAATAATTTTTGCTCTATCTTTAAAATTTACTTAGTTATAAAGGTTTGAAATTCAAGATTAGACAGAGACGCACATTCCCACTTGTGACGTCATTTGTTAGTAACGCCATATAATCTCCATACAAAAATACGTTTTTGAAAGAGACAGACATATTGAAACTTTAAAAAAACACTGTAAATTCGTTTTTCAACCGATTCTGTGTTTTTCTTCGCGAATCGTCTGCTACTAATCTATATTTTAAAAATAACTCATAAAAATAACCCTATTCAATGATACTACGTCAGTTAGTAAGAGTATAGTTAGGCAGTTGATTTAAACAGGGGTTACTAACTTACTCTCTTGGACGAGCGGTGGAACGTTAGTTTTTTGTTCCGGAGTGTCTGGGTTTGAAATCACTAGCACACATTTCAGTAAACGTGTCAGCCATGGACAAACTTTTGTCTTTTGTATTAAGGTTAAAGGTTACTATAGGATATCTGATTACTTAGAGGACAGAATATGTCCATGGGATTGCTTGAGTGGCAGGCTTTTTCGATATTTAATTAGCATTAATTTTGTAATTTGACAATATTTTAGTTAAAAAAGGAAACGCAAAAGATGCGAGGACTGTGGAGTTTCTTCGGTGAGCTGTTCTCCACAGATTCCGCCATTGTGTTAGTGAACTCACCTAAAAAAATGTAATGACGGATCTAAGTGATGTAATAACATCCTATGGAAATAAATAATTTTTGAATTTTTTTTTTTTTTTTGTTTCATTACTATTACCTAGTTTCGACACTGAAAAATAATTATGTACATACTTCAAAGAAAAAACAAATCTTTCTTCATCTCATCACTTTGTGAGACTTTCCCTCTTTAAATGAAATTACTGTGCTTCAAAAAGCACGTTACCGCTTTTCTATACATTCGATGTCAGCTGCCGAACATAATCCTTCTGGCAAATGGAACTCTGTTTGCGAATATTTTTCTTAACACCTTTGCTTATCATAAAAAATACCTGTAAAATCCAGATTTATTTTCGGCGTTGTCCTTGATGCTCTTCTTGGTGTCGACCTCGGAGAGCACGACGAAGAAGTGGTGGCACTTGTCGCACTTGACGAACCGCGTCGAAGAGACGAAGGTTTCCACGTGGGTGCACGGGTCTCCGCACTTCGGGCAAGTCAGGACCCCATTGCCGGAGCTTTTCTTGCCACCGGTAGTCGAGCCTGAGGGAGAGTCTTATGAGAACTTGGTGATACTTCTTCTTCATCATGTGGGTTGTAAGGTCGACAACCGACCTCACAAACCCTAAAACGTCAGTAGAGCCACCAAAGGCCACTGACATGGCTCGTGTAACGACTATAATTATCTTTCTTTTCGGACAATCAGGCGATTCAGCCTGCAAAGTCCTAACCAAACTGGGGAAAGTATCACAAAGAGATTCTTGCTTGACACCGGGAATCGAACCCAGAACTTCCATAATGAGCGGCGAAATCTCGACCACTCGACCACGGAGGCTGTTACTAACTTGGTGATGATAAATGATAAGTTTTTTTTTAATTGAGTGGAGGTTACATTATCTGAGGAATATAGTCGTTATATGAGCAGGGGTATTCGGCGGTTCCATAGCTCTGATACCAAGGTATGTGGAGTCAGTTGTCGACTTTACAACCTGCACAATAAGAAGAGGAAGGGAGAGACAGAAGGTACTGGCAACTGCTGTCAATTCACCACCATTTACTGGTCAGACAATGTGCTTTGACCTACATTCCTCCGCACTATTTAACATTAGTAAAATGTGCCTATTTCCAAATACCCAGAAAATCTCCTGTCTGAAAACGCAACAAAATTGTAATCGCAAATATTTCTGTTGATGGATGTGTCTTTCACGCAGGAGGCGTGACTCTAAACAAAACATAGCTTTGAAAAGCCTGACTCGACCAAACACCTTGGATGGAAACCTAGTTGCATTAGGTTTAAAGAAGCTTTATTCTCACTAAAGACCTACGGTCACTTACATGAGAAAAGAACTTAAATAACATTTTTTTAGTTCGAATTGCCGTTCACATTTTACAATTTACATTATCATTATTATATCAATGTAGGTAGGTTACAATAAAGCTCAACATTGTAATATTCAACGTAACATAAAATGCTCACCCGATTTAAACTCATGAGCCACCTGTAAGTATTTAAATTAAACTCAAATTTACGTTTTCAAAATGTGCTCGGATAGTTTGTACTTAAACACGTTAAAGGATTTAATATTTTTGATTGCAGAGGGTAGTCTATTGTAAATGTTTGCTCCATCGTAAGTAATCATTTGTTTGCCGTAGTTAGTTCTGGTTTTTGGTAGGACTAAGTTAAGTAGCTTGCACGTCTGGTGGAGCGTTCAGATGTATGCTTTTTTTGTGCGAGTGTGATTGAAGATAGTATGTTTTTGTTGAGTACTTTCCGAATAAGTATGCATATTTGATACCGGTATAATTGTGCAATGTTCATAAAATTGGTTTCTGCATATACTTTAGAAGTTGGCGTACGGTACGGATAGTGGAAGAGCATTTTGATCAACTTGTTTTGGGTTCTCTGTAATTCATTCAGTTTCGTTTTTGACCCGTTACCCCAAATTTCTATTTGATGCAACAAATGCGATTTTACAAGTGAATTGTATATAGTCATGCGTACTCGTCGAGGAACACACCGTACCATGCCTCGTAGTGCACCCATTAACGAAGACAGTTTATTTTTAATGTGTTCTATATGAATATTCCAGGTAAGTCGATTGTCCATTCGTAATCCCAAGTATTTTTCGGTGGATTTTTCATGGATGGGAATGTTGTTGATTGTAAGAGGTTTGTGTGTTTGTACTGGTTTGTTTTTCGCTTTAAATATTATATAAGATGTTTTTGAAATGTTGATTGTGAGAAGATTTGATTGTAGCCAGTCAAATAGAATATTTAAATCTTTTTGCGCTGAATCTGTAATATCATCAATAGTTGATCCGAAATAAAATAGACACGTGTCGTCTGCGTACAAGGTTATATGTCCGTGAAGTCTCAAGTCAATGATATTATTTACGTAGATCAAAAATAACAGTGGGCCTAAAATTGAACCTTGAGGGACGCCAAATGATATAGGTAGCGGTTCACTTAAATTTTCATCGATTTTAACAATTTGCTGTCTGTTTGTTAGGTACGATTTAAACATTCTCAGAGCAATTCCATTGACCCCCATAATTTCAAGTCCTAGTTGCATTACCGCGACGAATCCTACACAACGGCCAACTGTCTGGTCCGAGCGGCCAATAGGTCCTGCTAACCAGCGTAAACGAAAACCGTTTGTATAGAAGTGCTTGCGGAACATACAATGTAGCCTTTGTCATTGATTTAGGTGGACAGTTGGAGATGCAATGCGATTCGTTGCAGTTTCTCTCGTGTTAACAGTTTGCTTACAAAGTTGGAGACAGCAATTATTGTACGTTTAAAATATATGCAATTTCTTTCATAGATCGTCGACTGTTCGATTATTCAACAGAGAAAATTCGAATTATATTAGTTAACAAATGTATGCATGAAGAACTAGCGGCCCGCCCGCGGGTACTTTTTCCCGTAAAAAGTATCCTATGTGTTAATCCAGGATACAAATTATCTCCATTCCAAAGGAGAATGCCCCAAAAAAAAAACCAGAGTCGATTAAGATGATTTATGTATGGCAAGGTAGAGTAAACATACTACCAATATATTCCAAATCCAATAATTATTTTCAATTAATCAATCACCAAGTACCTAAAAAAAAATTATAACTGTTTTATTAATCCATGATATTTAGAGCGGTTTTAGAATCCGTTCAGAAGGATGAAATTTGGAAAGTGGAACAAAATTCAAATAATATCAAATATATTTTCACATTTATAATGTGATGTGATAGTGTGATGTATGATGTTAAAGCAGTACAACAGCGGAAGTTTTTTAATTCAACTCGGATGAATTGATAGCCTGAATCACAGACGATTATAGTCAGACAAAATTTTTGAGTTTAAAAGCAGTGACCAATCTGAGAAAACTTTGACAAAAAATTTACTTAGAAAATGAATCGTTTTGTATAAAACAATGTTAAATCAGTCGATGATTCAGGCAATCAATCTTAAAACGTAGCCCTTATTGAAACCTCTCGAGACTGGTTTTCTATGATATCATTTTCAAGCCCTAGTCAACGGCGCTGTGCGAGGAACTACACAATTTCTAAAAATGTGACAAATCAACAGGAGTCGACTGCTGGGAGGACCCAATCTTGCCACCAGGAGCTCAGACTTTGGACGCATATCAAACGTCAGCTTTTTCAAAGACGGTTGTATGGAGGAAGCTTGAAGGATTGACAAAAATAGATCATCATCTGCAAAGAGGACGGCACAATACCTGAGCCGACGTCCTTAGACGGGTGCGTATGAAGAGGCTGGTCGGTGGGCGACTTGCAGAGTACGGAACGTCAGCTTCTTCTAAGACAATAGTTTGAAGAAAGCTTGAATGGTTGAACATCTTAGATCGTAGTGACCATTGGAACTTCGATTACCGAACTTGCAAGCAAGACGGCACCATGAGGCTGGTCGGTGGGCGACTTGCAGAGCACGGAACGTTAGCTTCTTCTATATAAGCGATAGTTGGAGAAAATCATCTCAGATTGTAGCGGTCATTGGAACTACATCTACAAAACCCAATGTGCAAGCAGGACGGCACCATACCTGAGCCAACGTCCTTAGGCGGGTGCGAGTGAGGCGGATGAGGAGGCTGGTCGGTGGGCGACTTGCAGAGTACGGAGGCTGTGGAGAGGGTTCTCCGCGCGCCCCCCGCCCCGCACCAACCGCAGGGCCGTCGCAAGTTGCGGCATGAAGGGACGCCAGCTGGAACAAGTCATGGGGTTAAAAATTGCGACTGGTGGCCCTATGAGATGATTGGCCTTAGTCTAATAGACCACCTTAACTCAGGGTAGCTTCTAGACCTTAAGTGGGGCAGTAACTAAAATTCATCATGTTATTATGTTAAATAGTTACCCCACTCATCATCATTATCGTATGGGCTGTAAGGTCAACAACCGACCTCACAAACCCTGGCGTCCGTGTTTAAGAGCCGGGACCAACGGCTTAACGTGCCTTCCGAAGCACGGAATCATCTTTCTTTTCGGACAATCAGGTAATTTAGCCTGCAATGTCCTAACCAAAGTGGGAATCGAACCCGGTACCTCCGTAATGGGCGTCGAAATCTCGACCACTCGGCCACGGAGGATGTTCCACTGATTTGAGTTGAAGAAGGCGACTGAGTTGATTGGGCTTATCTTCAAATAACGGTGATTAATTTGTGATCAGGTCAGGCGTTAGTCGATCAGGGGTTCTATGCAATAGGGGATCGGACTGTTCACCATATTTTATGAAGTATTTTTAAAATATAGATTAGTAGCAGACGATTCGCGAAGAAAAAAACATAATCGGTTGAAAAACTAATTTACAGTGATATTTTAAAGTTTCAATATGTCTGTCTCTTTCAAAAACGATTTTTTGTATGGAGATTATATGGCGTTTACTAACAAATGATGTCACAAGTGGGTATGAGCCTCTCTGTCTAATCTTGAATTTCAAACCTTTATAACTCGGTCAATTTTAAAGATAGATCAAAAATTATTTTAGTGTTCGATAGCAGAAACTAAGAAGTTTGGATTTATAAAGTAAAAAAAAAAGTAGTTTGATACCCTATTGGCTTGGACTGAGGACCTGAATCACTGAGTAATTCAACATTGAATGTTTTGTACTAAAAGATTCGGACAGGCTTACGAATAGTCAAGTAAATGTCAAATTTTCGACCGTCTTCAGTGATTCAAGCACTCAATTCGTGCCAAATTGGATTGAGTTAAAAGTGACTGCTTAATGATCAAAAATGTTTGTCCTTACAAAAAGTGACCAGTGGCGTGCGGTAAGCCTTAAAGAAGATAATCATGTTGTAGCTTCTATTTTAATTAATTTTATCATGTACACGGTTTGTCAACATTAACCTGATCTATTTTAAGTTTCGTACAAGTACTCATACAAAGGCCTATTAGCAAAACACAAGAAACGGTAAACTTTTCAACAGAACAATCAAGGAAAAACAAACAAACAAGTCAATGACAAACAAATTGTTCGCAACGGCCTATTGTTACCAGAATCATACCAGAATACTACATTAGAGGGAATTCCGTGGTATTATAGAAAAGATACACGAAACTGCTTGCAGGTGTAAGTACGTACTGCAAATGTATAATAAAGACGTTAAGGATTTCTTGATTCTGTAATTAATTTAATGAACAATTTTTTGTAACTATTTTTTATTTGATTTTATGAGGCAAAAGCTCTGGTCACAAAGTAGGAGGCGCGGCGCGGGCCCCAGACAGATAGTCCACTCAGAACAAACTGCCATTTCGGCACATTTCGGCTCCGTAACCCAGGTGGCAGTATATCTGCCTCCGACGCACAGGGTCGCGGGTTCGAATCCCGCCCAGGGCAAACATTTGTGTGATGAGCACTTGTGTTTGCCTTGTGTCTGGTTGTTGTTTATCTACGTAAGTATGTATTTATCTATTTAAGTAATGTATATCAGCTGTCTGGTACCCATAGTACAAGCTCTGCTTAGTTTGGGATCAGATGGCCATGTGTGAAGATGTCCCCACATATTTATTTATTTCGGGCACGCACACATTGACGCATCGTTTATAGGCGTTGCCACGCAGTTCCCAAACAGTGCTCCAAAGCGTTTGCCCAAAGAGTGAGTGAGTCTGGCAAGATGCCGTAATTATTTTTGAAGAAGGCGGGAGTGGCCGTTCTGTAAACCTTTTCATTTTGTGCTCTGATGGTAGTGAACTACATGAAACTGTAGATTATTATTGTTACAGATAATGTCTGTTAACGAAATATCTATTAATTATAAAGCATAAATTTTGTCGATCTTAGACAGCAGTTGACAGGACATATCTAATAATTATAAAGCATAAATTTTGTCGATCTTAGACAGCAGTTGACAGGACTCGATGTAATGCACTCTGATCAAAGATTCAAATATTTATTTGTGCATTAAAGTAAAAAGCAGTGAAAAATTTCGTCGACCTTCCACAGAGCTTGGTGGCATAATTGGTAATGCGCCTGTTTCTGGCCCGAATAGCCAAGGAGATACAGGTTCGAGTCCTGTCCAAGATCGACAAAAAAATGTACATTTTCTGCTTTATAATTATTACATGAAACTGAACAACTTTTCATCTACAACTTTTTAAATTCTTATTTTTCATGCATATTGACTTGATCAGCTTAATTGGTTTGTAATTGATTTCGGACAAATACAAATTAAAAAGTATGATCAACAATTCGCATTAACTATCTAGTTCTAAATAGATAGATAGTTCAATGTTTATTTACATGTGGTAACCTTGAAAAAGACCAGGTGACGTGAATAAACAATTTTGCCAAAATTCTCGACGCAAGATTTGCGTAATTTTGCTATTTTTAAACAAGAGATCAAAAATGGTTTTCAAAAATATACCTACAAGTATATTGTAGTGGTGGGGTGTGTACAAAAGAAAAGGTATAATTTATGGGGAAAACAATGATTTATTTTAAAGAGACTAACATGTCGAAGGGCTTCTCAAATTAGACTGAGTCAAAACGACATTCGAAACCGACATGTTTCGAAATCATTTGAAAATATAATTCTAGAACAAAATAAAGCTGCCAGTGTGCATTTATCACATGCCAGCATTTTTAAATAACAGAGTAAGGAGTGTAGGTATTGCTAAAATGGCAATAATATTGCGAAGGAAGATTCCATTTAACATTGACCTAGTTAAATGATTATCATCTGATTATAATGTATTAGGCCCATCAAAAATCTAATTTAGTTGATTTGAACCGTACTGATATACGAGTAGGTAAACATAATTAAAATAAATAAATAATGTGGGGACATCTTCACACACGGCCATCTGATCCCAAACTAAGCAGAGCTTGTACTATGTGTACCAGACAGCTGATATACATTACATAAATAGATAAATACATACATATACTCGTATAGATAAACAAAAACCAGACACAAGGCAAACACAAGTGCTCATCACACGAATGTTTGCCCTGGGCGGGATTCGAACCCGCGATGTTGATTATTATGATGAACATAAACAAAAAAAATAATTTTCTCATCATTATTGTAAAAAAACAGTACGCGAAGTGACTCATTTTTGGACGAAACATTGCCCAAAATAGTACGATAAAATTAAGAGATGAAAATTACAAGAAAAAGTCAGTATAAGAGAATCGACCTCATTGTTGCCATAGGCACAGAATATATAAACTATTACGTGCCTAGGTACGTGTATGTGCTGGTAATTTCACTGGCTATTTTGCTCAAATTATCTTACATCATTATTTCTTAACATTCCTGCCAACCTTGATACAAGGCGTATAAGGGTATATAAACATTATAATAAACAACATTTAAAAACAATCTTTACGGTCTTGACCTCATTTAGCTTTTGTTTCACGTTTTTTTTAAGTAGCTGGTTGAGTAAAAGTAACAATAGCGATGTTGTAAGTGATGTGATCCACATGTGTTTTTAATTTTTCATCAAATTAAGTGTTGACAAAAACAACAAGTAAACACAAGTATAGTTTGCGAATCAATTCAAGAAATTCAATTTTTAATAAATGGCGTTCCCAAATTGTTTCGCCAGTATCAAGTGTTTATTTAGTTCGACAAACGGGCTTCATGAGAGTAGGAAAAAAAAATTGACAGATGAATTAATTTTTTTTAATGTATTGTTGAGTTATTTTAGGCTCATATTTACGTGACTCAGTGTATTGACGCTGACTTTAAAATGTCTTGAAATATTATAAATGAAGTCATATCATAATGTATTGTTGTAGTGTCAGCCCCCGCTGCATGACCACCGTCGATAAAATAAACCGCGCGACATATAAAGTGACCGCCAATAGTATCCAAGTTTATATCGCGGCGCGAAGATAACAACTACTACGTTACTATTGGCGGTTACGTTTTATGTCGCGCGGTTTATTTTATCTACGGTCGTCATACAGCGAGAGACTACAAACAGGTGGAGACGTGGACGGCCTCGTAGGAGATGGTAGGACGAGTTCAACTTCTTTCCCAAGATAGAGACAAGTAGAAAGCCTTTGATATCGTCCAGAAGTGCAGCAAGCTGAAGTGGCCAGCCCACAGGCTGGCCACGTCTATCGCAGAACCGATGAGCGTTGGAGCAGACGGGTTCTCGAATGGAAACCACGTCTCGGGAAACGTAGTGTGGGACGTCCCCCTGCCAGGTGGACTGATGACCTGAGGAAGGTCGCTGGTAGTGGCTGGATGAGGAAAGCGGTGATCGTGCGCTTTGGCGTGCCCTTGGGGAGGCCTACGTCCAGCAGTGGATTGAAATAGGCTGATTGAGAAAGCGCTTGCCCAGCAGTGGGACAGTGAGGGCTAAATTATACAAGATAAAACCTATTCACAAGCTTTTACGGTAAAGTACTAAGCTGATTTTGATGATATTCGGCACCAACATCAGTGGAAAATCCATAAAAAACGCGGGCGAAGCCGCGTGCGTACAGTTAGCCAGTCTTATTTTTTTAGTATTTTATGGCCTGTTTTTTTTTACATACGTACATATTCCGTTAGTTACGTTACACTTAAGAAAAAGGAAAGTGATAATAAAATAAGACAATTACACTCAACAATACAATCTCTTTCTTACATACACGTGCGTGTAACACTGTGCTTACGCAACACGTGTATGTATTAATAATATTATTGATCTATTTAGGTATAATGAGTTGCTTGATCTATTTTATGATCTATGCTTATTATGGCAATAGAACGCTCTGTCTGTATGGCACGAGTTGGCTCATGAATTTATTCAAACGTGAACTCGTACAGTGGTCACTTAGAGATATGTACTTGTATAGAAATATCGACTTTAGTAGGTAATAAAGGCGTTTTCTGGCCGTGTGGTGACGGCAGAGTAGAATACATTTGTCACCAACCCCTACTCTTCCCGTGGGTGTCGTAAGAGGTGACTTAGGGACTACACATTGAACAGGGAACGGGCAGCAGCGCTCTCTGATACAATAACCTTTTAATCTACGATCTCCAACCCGCCTGCCAAGCGTGGAGATTATGGCAAAACCCTCCACTTAAGTGGAGGAGGCTCATAGTCCAGCAGTGGACTGTAACGGGCCGTTGATGAAATTAGTTTTCAAGATGTGCTGCTGTACGTTGTCAATCTAATTTAATAGTAAATGTATCAATTTGTACCTATTTATTAGTTATCTTTACGTTGTGATACCAATGAACTACTCTTTGAGCGTACAAACGGAAAAAATGCAATTATATATTGATTTACATTGTAATAAAATGAAATAACGTAGAAATAAATTATTAAAATGATAATAAGGATAAATTAAATTATAAATATACCTAGAGACGAAAAATAGCTGGCCGAAATTCAACCAACGCAATAGTACAAAAAAAACTAAAAAATCAAGACTAACTTTTACGGAAATCGCAAAAAATAAAAAAGGCAAGACTCTTTGGAACGTGAAAGTGTCAAAAAACTTTCATGAACTGCAGAACAAAAGGAACCGAGTAAAAGTGTACAAGTGCGGTAACCGGAACCAACCGATTTGTTCACACAAACAATTTTACTTCAGAAGCGAGAAAAAATTATTGGGCATTAAGTTGTGAGAAATTGACGCCTGGGGGCCGTTTCACGAAGCTACAAGTTACAAATTACAAGTACAATTCGATGTACATTGCGTAGACAGTGAGTTTAAAACGATAAGGCCTTACAGTTTAGGCGAATTAACTACGCAATGAATATCAAATTGTAACTTGTTACTAGTAAATTGTTGCTTCGTGGAACGGGGCCCAGCAAGACGTTTATCTTTTATCTCGCTTGTTCATTAAAGATTCTTAATTGAATAGCTGTTTTCGTACCTTATAAGAAAGTAGGATAAATAAATTTATAAATACTAGATAGCTAGTTGTAGAAAGAACATAATGGGTAGATATATTTAAAAAAACGCAGAATCCTTTTTTTTTACGGACTAATCGCTATTTTTAGGACTTGGGGGGGAGGGAGCAGAAGGCTCGTACCGTACCCCTTAAAAATTAAGGACAACAACGTATTTGGGGGCGCCCTCAAACGGACACGGACGTCAGCCCAGAACGTTGCCAGGGAGAAAAACGCGTTGGAGAAGAATAACCCAGACTGGGCCTTACTGACTAAGACTTAGGCGTTTGGGGTATTAGAACTTTGAGGACCACAGGTCTTTTGGACCTACTAAACAATGAACTAAACCGAAAATACTTTACCGGTCCGGGTCTAAGGACCTTATGAGATATTTTACTAACATATACAAACAGCTCATATACGTCCCCACCGAGGGGCTCAAGCCTACCCTGAATTAGGGCGATTAGACCTTAGTGGACCACGCTGGCCCAGTGCGAGTTGGTCGACTTCTCACAACCTTTGAATTTCTCCGCAGGAGTGTGCAGGTTTCATCACGATGTTTTCCTTCACCGTAAGAGCGTTGAATAATTGTACATATGAATTAGAAATTCGAAAACTGGTACGTGGTAGGGATCGAACCCGCGTCTCCCGGACGGGAGGCAGCGGGCCTAGCCACTAGACCACCGACGCTCTTAGGTAGGATAGTGGAAGGTTAGTAAAGAGGAAAACGATAGCAATTTGTCAAAACGACACATTATCTCGCAATTTTCTTCACATACGAAGTGCGTGTATGAAAGTTGCTTTCTAATGTTTTTTTTGAACATTAAAACAAAAACCCATTATTAGAGGTGAGTTTACGTACAAATCTGTCATTCCACCATCAGTCATGGTGAATTTGGGAGAAAGGCAAATTGAGGAGGTCTCATAGGGCGTGGAGTATGAATTAAGTCAAGAAAGTATTTCGTATTTTAGGTTTTAAATTAATGCAAAAAATAGATCTAGATACTAACTACTTTGAGCTAAGAGGGTTCACGTCGACCGGGCTAGTCTAGTCATAAAAGGCTTAGCCAAAAGTTATAGAATGCAATAGAAAAATATTGTGCCACCCCTACGCAAGACACATCATAGGTTGAAATTAATATTGCTAACAAACACAGACGAAGACACTGTACGAATCTGATAAGCTGTCATCTGTGCATTGTAACTCATTGATAATCTAGAAGAAATTGCTACAACAATAGTCGGAACATGTCTCCCGAAGCACACAGTCAAGACGCCACGTTCACTCATCTCGAATCCCTTTCAATTGAATCCGATAATAATGTCATCATCAACGGCCCGTTACAGTCCACTGCTGGACTATGAGCCTCCTCCACTTAAGTGGAGGATAATAATGTAAACAAGATAATTGTTTGACACTAACTTTCCAAAGACAAACAAAACTTTGATGAGTTAAAAATTAATATGACAGTTTTACAAATTATTGAAAGTTTTGTCGTCCAAGTATTTTTTATTAAAATAACTATCATAAAAAAGGTAATAGGGGGCGAAATGATTGTAAGAAGAATGCATGGTTCCTTGAAAAGTGAATAATGATCAGGAATGATACTCAAATGTAAGTAATTACGGAATAATCGTGTTTAAATTGGTTTGTTTACAAACTTACATTATTGCCGGATTCTATTGAAAGGGACATTACGCTCTAACCAGACAATATTGCTTAACCTTTATCATTCGGTGCGAGATTATGTATAACTGGTGCGGCCTTGATGTAACAGCCGACCGCTTTCACTTTCATATTTCTAGATTCTGAGACAAGGCGTCTAGCTGCGCTGGCGCCGGTGACGGTGGTAGCAAGCAATGGCGGCGGCGACGATCTAATGGGGCCTGGTGAAGCTTTACTTTTATTTATGTTTCCCTAACTGATCAATAGGGTTTTTTTTTTCTTTGTCTATCAGGCAGATTTTTAAAAAGAATTGGACACGTCATCATAAACAGCTCATATACGTCCCCACCGAGGGGCTCAAGCCTACCCTGAATTAGGGCGATTAGACCTTAGTGGACCACGCTGGCCAGTGCGGGTTGGTCGACTTCACACACAACCTTTGAATTTCTTCGCAGGAGTGTGCAGGTTTCATCACGATGTTGTCCTTCACCGTAGAGCACGCTCCGTCTCAGCTCAAAATGTCCTTTTCTCAAAAAGTCCTTTTCTCAAAATGTCCTATTCTCAAAATGTCCTTTCTCAAAATGTCCTTTTCTCAAAAAGTCCTTTTCTCAAAATGTCCTTTCTCAAAATGTCCTTTTCTCAAAAAGTCCTTTTCTCAAAATGTCCAATTCTCAAAATGTCCTTTCTCAAAATGTCCTTGATTGATTGATTGATTGATAGGCACCGTCCCAGCCAGGTCAAGCCTGATCCCGTCAAACGGGCACACCAGGGGGCGCAATGTTGGTAAGGAGGGACACGCTCTGGGATGGGAGAGGACGATCAGCTAGCCGCAACCGGCTGACCACAACCGACCGACTGTACAGCCTAATTAGCCAGTATAGGAATAGTGGAACACGGGTTAGCACGAAGAAGGATGAGCGTTGGTGACATTGAGGCGTTCTTCGTCATTGTTGTCCTCTGTTGCACGTCGAACCGATGTGTGTTGGAGCTGGTGATGATAACTATGTCTGGATGCTGGTGACCCGTCTGTGTTGTAGAAAGTTTGAGTAGGTGATGATTTCTTCATTGTGTGTCGTTTTCCTCCTTTTCGCTGCCTGTTTCATCAATTTCGAATATTTTTTGTGCTTCTGCTTGAAATGTTTCTTTGTCCTCGGCTAGTTGCTTCCATTCCGAGATTTCCTTGTTATAGTATAGCATATCGTGTTTTAGCGAATTATTCCAAGTAAAGATTGGCCTACCAACTTTTAGTTTTTTTGCTTTATAGTTCAGTGCGGCATGGAGGAGATGAGGTTGGTGTCGTCTATGTATATGACCAAAGTAGCACATACGCAGAAATTTTATTTGCTTTGTAATTGCTTTACCTCTTAGTAGCTCGTGTACCGATTTGCTTTCAGGTGGAGGGTTCCTTGAGTTGTTAATCATGTCTCTGAAAATAAGACGCTCATATCTCCTTAGCTTTGAGCGATTCCGTTTAGTTAAGGCAGCCGCTTTCAAACCATATGTGATAGTTGGTTCTATGACCATTTTGTAGATCAGACGCACCGTTGGCCATTCCATCTTGGTTTTCGTGATAAGAGGGATTAACGATTTTGAGTTGCGTACGCCTTGTTTACATCGTTTATGAATGGTGTCCTTCCTGCTATGACTTGCCGTAATAAAGGTGCCAAGGTATTTTATTTCTTTAGTTAACGGAATGTTTATTCCTGATAGGGTGACATGCTCTCTTTGATCAGACCCAGTAGGATCGCGCATTATAATTTTTGTTTTCGTGTCGTTAATTTTAAGTCCAACTGAAGCTAAAAGTGGTTTTATTTTAGTAAATATTTCATTTAGCATATTTACACTAAGCGATATGATGATTATGTCATCCGCAAATGATAGTATCATCGGGAAGCTTATTTGCTCATCTTGATTCAGTTTAAGGTTGGGTATATCTTCTTCTAAAGTTGTTAGGACATCATCCATAACTAAAGTAAACAGGCGCGGGGACAATGGACAGCCTTGTTTTACCCCTCTTCCTTTATTCACAAATGAACTCTGTTGTCCGAACCACTTAATACAGGTCTGCTCGTTCATGCAAGCTTTTATAATCCTATTGGTCAGTGCTTTGTTAGTTCTTGTGGTCAGTATGTCCTTTAATGCATTCAGGTCGACAGTGTCGAAGGCTTTTTCAATGTCCAGTGCCATGACAAACGTTTTGGTACCCTCTCTCCAATTCTCATCAAGTACTCTGCGTAGTGTGTACATATGATCATCGGCGGAGCGATTACTTAGAAAAGCCGCTTGGTAACTCCCTAATTCTTCAATTTTAGTATCCAATCTTTTTAATAGAAGACCGGCGTAAATTCGATAAATGGTGCAACAGATTGATATCCTTCTAAAGTCATTTATAGATTTAGGGAACTGTTTTTTGGGTATTGGAACCTGTATGGTTTGAGTCCAAGTAGACTGGACTGCATTTTCTTTCCATGCTAAACATAAATATTTATGAAGTTGGTCAATAAATTATGTCGGGGCAGCTTTAATTAGGTTTATGACAATTTGGTCTACTCCCAACCATTACGCATCTTTATAAGAATATCCAAAATCTCTTCCTTGGTCGGAACTTCTCCCAGGTCTTCATTGTCTTCAGTTAAGTGGAGTTGAATTTCTGGTCCCTGAGATTTTTTTAACTCTTCTTCCCATTTCGACATGGGAATGTAATGTTGTTTAACTTTTCGTCTTTCTGCTTGTTTATGACGTCTGTATACGTCATATGTTATTTTCATCCTTTGTGGTGAAGCGGGCCGAGGTTTTTAAGAAATCCTTTGAACTGCTCTTCTTCTTCCCTATCTCTAATGTTTTGTAGATTACGTCTACATGTTTTTACCCTTTATTTTCTAGTTAGATTGTGGGGTTCCAGTTGGAGAGAAGATTTAGCTTTTTCAAGATCATTTATTGCATTCTTATATTCGTCTGATCTAACTGGATTATTACTTAGTTCAGCTTGCGCTCCTGACTTTATTATATTTATGAGAGTGTCATATGCAATAGTTTCATCTCCTGGGTTAATATCTTTCTTGGCTTGATTAATTTGATCCCTTACACTCCTTTGAAATTTTTCTCGTATTTCTTTGTCTTGTAGATTATCATAACTTATATGTTTGTAGTTGAAACCCCCCTCTTGGTTACATTGTTTGATATAGTTGTAGTTTGCTACTGGTTTTTGGTCTAAGCGTTTAGAGTCGATGGTTGCCATTACTATTTTATGATCTGAAAAACCCTGAACTGAAATTCCTTTGATATTATTAAAGAAATTTGGTTGATTTCTGGAGGTTATTATGTGATCCAGTTGCGCCACGCGGGTATTTGACCTCCAAGTAGTCTTACAGCTGCTTCTGCCAAATGAAGTGTCCAGTCGGAGTTGTTCTCGCCTGATTATGTCAATAAGAATTTCCCCATTACTGTTAGATTCCTTGTGGAATAAATTCTTGGCCGATATTGCTGATTCTGGTAGATCTGTTATGTCTGTTTGTCCAACATGCGAGTTAAAGTCCCCGAGAATAATAAGGGTTGTGTGTTTTGGTTGTTTTTTTATAAGGTTTAACAGGTTGTTGAAAGTTCTTCCTGCTTGTGACGTAAGATTAGGCAAGTGTGTAGTTATAAGAAATAGCGGTTTTTTGTTCTTCTTGCAAATTGTGGCTGCCATAATATCAATGCATTTAATAGTTTCCTTGAGTTCCCAATTAGAGTTTTTCCTGACTAGAATCGCTAAACCCCGATATTTATTGGATCCTGTTAAATGCCAAGTATAGTGCTTAGATGAATGAAGACCTTGTTTGAGATGTGTTTCTTGAAGACAAGCGATCTCTATTCCCTTTTGATTAAGGATTTGGTCTATTCTTTCTTTTTTATTGTGGGTGGCCGCGCCTCTAACATTCCATGTCGCAATACTAATGTTTTCACTATTTATGGTGTTTTTAGACGGATAGCCTTTAGCGGTACAAATTCTGTATCCCGTGTTATCGTAGTAGTCGTTGGGAGAAGGGTTTGACGAGCACAATGTAGAGGTAAAACTCTCTTCCGCCTCCGTCTCACAAGACTGTTTTATGTTCTGTTGTAATGGAGAGAGTAAAAGGTTGGTTTCTTGTGTAAGTGTGATACTACTGTAGTGATTATTTTCGAAATATAGGTGGATGTTGGCTGGAACCTCAGATTCTTCTGGCTTAATAGGGTATGTGTGTCTTCCATGAACGTGGACATTAATAAGATAGTATTCTGCTGCTGCTATCAAAATGTCTTCACCGCCCCAGAACCCATCGTTCCATTGATTTTTTAAATATGTTTCTAACTGTTCTTGATAGGGTAGTGAGTAATCAATGGCCTCTGGGGCATCAATTATGGAATTGACGAGAGCTGTAATAATACGAGAACTATTTGTTGGCAAATTGCTCTGTACAAGCAATTCCCATCTCTTTTCATTTCATTTATGACCATCTTTTGTCCTTTGTTTTGTAGAGTCGGCATTGTTTTCAGTATGCTAGCTTTTTTGTTCTTTCCTTTTTCATTTTGGGTTTAATATATTGCTTCAGTGTGGTGTCTCCACTTAGCAGTGGGGTGTTTTTTCCCTTTCAATTGATTTGAGGAAGGACCAGTCGGGGCGTCCTTTATTGGTGCCAGATGTGTTAGCAGTTTCGTAATGCCAGAATTTCCTATTGTTCTAAAATAAGAAGAAAGCTATGAACAAAAAGATTAGTTGTGTTAGTTTTGGCCCATAAATTACAAGTAAAAATTAAATGAAGTTGCACCCTTGAATTGCAGAGAAGTCTCTTTCTACGTTATTCTAAGAAAGTTAAGATTATTTTATTGCTGGCCTGGTGTAAAACTGTTCTTTTGCTCGGCCAAACTTTCCGCAGCCGGGTGGGTCTATATTGTTTCAAATGACACGTGTGCCTTTAAAACAATCAGGATGCCAGGGTGGACGAAGATTTCTATTACCTAACTTCAAAGTGGCTTAGTAGAAACTATGCTCACCGTGTGATGTTTAGGTTACTCGTACCCTTGCGGATGGCGCGTTGAGTATCAGCTCGGCCCGTCGTCGTCTCGAATATAAAACTTTTACGCTATACCAGAGTGCTACGTGTCTGTATGAGAGATCATTCAGACCTTTATACAATGCTGTTTCTGATTGTTTGCTTTTAGCTTAATTTGAACAAAATTACGCAATAAAAGTTAATAGGGAAGCGCAGGTCCACCGGGTTTCTGCTATTTCTACGTGTTTCTAAAACCTAAAGCCTACTTTTAACAATCATACACAATTAAAATTATAATAATAATAATAAACAAGGAATAAATAAAAGAAACGGTTTCACCGGATTCCTGGGCCGTCTGAAAATTAGCGGCTGCTGGCTGTGGCTGCAACAGGTTGCCACAAGGCGCTGCTCGTAAGCACACACACTGATCACAGCACCCAAACACAACACAATTAATAGATTGAGTCTATTAAACAAAGTTTTAAATCTAAATTTAAATTTAAATCTTGCGCGGTATTGTCGAAGTTGGATGCACAACAGAACAAAAGAACCCTTGCACAATAGGATAAAGACCGAATGCGAAAGAGGCGCACGTGCGGGCACGTCCGAACTCGACGGCTGTCCGGTTAAAACTCCGTCCTTTCTCAAAATGTCCTTTTCTCAAAATGTCCTTTTTTTCCCCAGACTCCTTTTTTTACTCCTACTTTTTTTCTCCATAACCGTATCCCTTAAAAGATATAAGTTTGCTTATCAACATCTACTAGGGCGACAAGAGGACAGCAAGAAATAGAGCAATGGTTACGATATAAATATCAGCTAGTATACGTAAATATTTTTATAAAAAACGGATTTGTTTTTTGAAGAGTGAAAGGCGTAAAAATTTAATTTTACAAAAAAATGTTGCAAGGTCAACTTGTTTGTTTGTAGAAGCTCCAGATATTTATTATATTTTACAACGTCTCTTTGTAATCTTTTCCTCCTCAAATTTTGGAACAAAGAATTTTTCATGTGACAGTCCCAGTGCCTGCTCTCTTTTTTAATTTGAACAAAAAATAATACAAATTCGGCTTTTTTTGTATGCGGCCATTCAGTCTTTGATGCCACCCTTCAAGGGCATTCGTGGTCTTATGTCGCTGACCTGCACAGCTCGGTATAGAGGGCGACATATTTGGGTACCACTGTTTCTCAAAAAATTGTTTAAATTGTCTCATCACTGTAGTGTCCGGTCCGGAACTTTATTTCAAAAGGACTGCCATGCAGCAGGTATCAGATAATCTGGAATTATGGGAATCATAGAACATAGTCGCGTTACATTTCGCCCCTCTTTGGATGCATTCAAGTTATTTTTTTTTTATTTTCTCCAAATCGCATCATTTTAGGGTAAACTGCTGATGCTGCATTGAGTAGAGCCTGTTCGTAGTCATATTTGAACTATTTCATTCGTACTCCTAGCTTTTCCTTCAATAAAGTAAATAGACGCATGTATGTATGTACCTACCAACCTATGTCAGTAGATGATTCATTTTAATCGATATTTAAATGAATCGATAATCAAAAAATAAATCAGATAAAGCATTTTTTATAAAAAATATTTACGTATACTAGCTGATATTTACATCGTTTTGTTCCCGCCGTGTGGTGATAGTACTCGTCAAACTGAACAACTTGTCACGAAAAATAAATTCCTGTGAAAAAAATATTTTTGTGCTCTCCATACAAAATGGGTCGGTCGGAAGAAGTCACTTTAAATGGAGAGAACAAAATTATTTTTGTCGCAGGATTTTTTTTTCGTAAAAAGTTGTTCAGTTTCTCGGGTATTATCTCTACAAGGCGGGAACAAAACGATGTAAATTTGACGCTAAACCTATGTAATAATATAATATTTGTTTAGATGTTAAATTTTATACGTTTTTTTTTTGATGATTTTTTATAGAAGGTTTTTGTTTTCTTTTTATCCAATTATTTGTTCTTTTCAAAAATATAAATCCCTAATGAAACCTTTGTTTTAATTCTTGCTGTCCTGTTATCGCCCTAGTAGATGTTGATAAGCAAACTTATGTTCTTTTAAGGGATACGGTTATGGAGAAAAAAAAAGTAGGAGTAAAAAAAAGGAGTCTGGGGAAAAAAAGGACATTTTGAGAAAAGGACATTTTGAGAAAGGATATTTTGAGAATTGGACTTTTTGAGAAAAGGACTTTTTGAGAATTGGACATTTTGAGAAAAGGCCTTTTTGAGAAAAGGACATTTTGAGAAAGGACATTTTGAGAATAGGACATTTTGAGAAAAGGACTTTTTGAGAAAAGGACATTTTGAGCTGAGACGGAATAAACGTACATAATAAATTCGAAATTCGAAAACACATTGGTACGCGTTGGGGATCGAACCCGCGTCTGCCGGACGGGAGGCAGCGGTCCCAGCCACTAGACCACCGATACTCTCCCTAGCCACTAGACCCTTATTGGACACGTATTTTATTATTATTCACGTAATCAAAAAATTACGGAGATATATTGAGTTGAAATAGTATATGACGTCACGCTTGTGTGAATTTTATACCAAGTTGTGACGTAATGAGCTCCAACTTTAATGCGGTTTAACTTTAAGTATTTTTTTTTGTTAATTTATTAAAACAAAAAACACGTGTCCAATATTTTTGTATTAACTGACAGACGACGGACAAAATATAATTTAGTTTTCTTTGCCTTTGCATCATCCCTATTCGCTATGTTTACCAAAGTTGTAATAACATGCCTAGGGACGCCCTCAGCCGGGCACGGGCTTTGGCTCAGGATGTTGCCATGGGGAAAAATGAGTCAGAGAAGAATAGGGAACATGCATAAAAAAAATTAGATTTTTTCATAGTTCATCTGAAAGTACAAAAATAGAATACTGACAGTCAAAACAGAATCGAAATTGATCGAAAAACAAACTAGATACAACATTATTAAACAAATATATCTGTCCCTCTCTACGAAAACAATATTTTCTATGGCGGATGTATGGCCCGCGACACATATGAAGTCACATGTGTCGTCGGACCTCTCTGTCTAACCATCAACTTTGAAGCCTTATAACTTTGTTTCTGAGCAAGATATTTGGAAAATATTTATTTGTGTGTTTATCAGGAACTTGAAATATTTCGATTAATGAATTTTAAAAGGCTTTGAAGGCTTGGTGTTCGGATGGTCCAGCTCGGCACAGGAAACATTAACAATGTATATTGACTACTGTAAACAATATTTTATTTAAAAAAAAGAAAAGTACAAAAGATACGAGTCCTGTGGAGTTTCTTCTGGCCGTTCATTCCATTTTGAGGAAATTGGCAATTAACTTCTTGTTATTTTTATGTGCTACAAAATGTTGTCATCATCTTAAAATTAAGCAGAGATAAGGTAGATGTTATTCAACGAACATAAAAGTGATGCTTAACAAGATTGCACACACATAATACCACATTTTATCCTTATGAAAACTCCGATGTAGGTCGAAATGAAGTTAAAGTTTAGTACGTAATAAAGGTAAAAATAAGCTTAATTAAAAATCATTTTTAAACAAGCTTTTAAAGCCGTGGAGTATCCTTGTTAAGACAAATCCAATGAGCCCAAACACGACTAAGTTGTGGTGTGTATTTAAGGAGTTCCTATGGCTACCTTCCGGCTCCATCATGAGACCCTGGACATCAGGATTGACTAAAGATCTTGTTAAGACGAATCCCACGAGCCCAAACACGACTAGGTTGTGTTGTGTATTAGAGGAGTTCCTATGGCCACCTTCCGTCTCCATCATCAGACCAGCTCCATGGTACCATAATATTGCATTGTTATCGCGGTTACATAAGTGTACCAAATTTCAGCAAAATCCAATGACAGCAAGTGCTTCAAAATTGAGTTGCAAGATTTCGCCCGAACATACAAACCCTCATACAGTGCAAGTTAAATAAAAGCTTGTAAAAAAAAAATATTTCGCTAAGGGGTCTACATTTTCTTGCCTTCACTTTACATATTTGTGGGTTACATACCATTTTCTATTCGTCAGCATCGCAATCATAAAATTTTTACAAAATAATGTCTTGCGAAACACTTTAAAAGTCACGAATTTTACAGCGGACGTTGCGAAGTTGCTAATTACTAATTATTTGTCAGTAAAATATAGGATCTCAAACCAAATGAGGGTAAGTAAGTAATGCTAGGGAATGATGGTGATTTGGTGTCGACATAATCCTTTGCAGAAGCTAAGGAGTGGTTGCAGATCAATCATTATCCGAGCGTCGCCGTTTCAGTTTGGCCAAAATTGCTTTTGTATGTCCATCTGTATGTTTGTTCTCATCTACAGGTTGCGTTTCTCAACCGATTCTCGTGAAATTTTGTGAGCAGGTTCGATAAATATACATTATATTTTTTGTCGAACGAGTCAGTTTTTAGAATTTTTTCAAAAATCGCGAGGTCTTCCGCTCACAGAGCCACTAGTTATTTATTGGCAATTAAAGCCGTAGGACCCGGCTACTATCTACAGAAGTAGGTAGTAGTTACACAAGCATGTCAGCGGCCTTTGGCGGCTCTATAGCACTGACACCAGGGTTTGTGAGGTGCGTTGTCGACCTTACAACCCACACAGCGATGATGAAGAAGCTACTATTTTAGCTGGTAGTTAGGCCACACGGCGATAATCAACTAGCAACTTTCCGAAAATATGATAAATCGAATGTTCGTTGGTTTACCCATTGTCTATGGTTAAACATCTTTTAGCAATTGTTATATAGCTCTTATTTAAGCATTGAATGTCAATAAGCACTAGACTATTTAAATTTTAACTAAACACATGCGTAAACACTGATTAAAATTTAATTTATGGCAAGGCCAATGTTATTTAAAATTCAAACAATGAATATTATAGTCCCTTCAAATATCAATCAACGGCCCGTTACAGTCCACAGCTGGACTATGAGCCTCCTCTTAAGTGGAGGGTTTTGCCATAATCTCCACGCTTGGCAGGCGGGTTGGAGATCGCAGATTAAAAGGTTACTGTATCAGAGAGCGCTGCTGCCCGTTCCCTGTTCAATGTGTAGTCCCTAAGTCGCCTCTTACGACACCCACGGGAAGAGTAGGGGATGGTAACAAATGTATTCTACTCTCGTCACCACACGGCGTAAATCTACAATATTGGTTTTATTACAGAGACTTCAAATATACAATATTGGTTTTATTACAGAGACTAGGTGTCTGCCCGCAACATTTTATCTTTGAGCTGAATATTTTTTTTTGTACAAAAATAAAAGTTATATCACTGGGTTTCTAGGCTTTAGGGTTAGAGGTGAATTAAGAAAATATGTGAAAATCTACCTATATATACAAAATATACAAAGAGAAATCTTCAAGTATACAAGCATCTCTTTTATGAAAAGCTTACCGTGTTTTTCCTTCAATATCTCTATATTCATTAAAAGCAACTCAAGATTTCATACCATAATATAATCAAGTAGGTAACTAGACATGGAGACAATAAATGTACTAGTTCATTGTTTCAATGAACTTGTTACAAACCTTGATACACAATCAAATGTTGAATAACATCCTACAACAGGTTATTGTAATGTACCAAGTAAGGCACTCGATGTCTAATATCCTTGATTAATAATGTGAAAAAATAATGTCCAATGCATTTTACATTTTGTTTTTAATTTGACAAATCATTAATATTTTTTTATTTTAGGACATTTCATGCAAATGTCTAATATATATATATATATATATTACAGCTACATACATAGTATACATATATATATATACCTTATTGTACTGCCATGTTTAGAACATTTTTACTTTGTAGCTCTTTCACTTAGCCAATAAAATGATAAGGGAAATTCAAACTATTAGTAGTTTAAATTTCCACAGGCAAGAATATTAAATTTTATTTTTTTGTATTACAGTCAATTTTGAGATCAGATGGAACTAAACATGGATAGTGATTTTGTGAATTTAACGGTTTATGTAATTCAGCTCCATTTAATTTAATAACTAAAGTCAGCCAATGAAACCATACACAATTACACAATAGAATACCATACACAATTATGCTTAAAAGGTAATTATTACAATAACAACAGTATAGCGTACAGTACCCACAGAAAGGCCCTAAAAAATTGAACTTTTATTTTGGTGTGATTGACCCTAGAGCTGTTAGTAAATTAAAAATTGAACAATATTTGTTCAACAACTTTTTAAAATTGTATTGGGGAGGATTATCAAAGTTTAAAAACACTTAAAACAACTTCTGATGGTGTGGTGCACGTGGTGTTAGTCTAATTGGCATTTAAAAAAATAAATACATCATAAATAATTTAGCTACATGTGAAGTAATAAGCGAGCGTTGGAGCAGATGGGTTCTCGAATGGAGACCACGCCTCGGGAAACGTAGGGTGGGACGCCCCCCTGCCGGGTGGACTGATGACCTGAGGAAGGTCGCTGGTGGTGGCTGGATGAGGAAAGCGGGTGATCGTGCGCTTTGGTGTGCCCTTGGGGAGGACTACGTCCAGCAGTGGACTGCAATAGGCTGATTGATTTATTGAAGTAATCAAATTAAAAACTGGTCAAAATGTAGAGCCGGTCAGTCAAACATGGAGTTGCCCTTTAATGTATTTATTACTAATACTAGTTTGACTTGAACTTTCAAAAATGCTATATGAAACAATAAAAAAATGTTAGATAAATATTAGATAGGTTAATAGGTATTTCAATTCCAATCTTTGCATTATTCTTGATTGTATACTATAATACTTTTTTATTTAAATAAGAATTTATAAAAACATGTTTAAATAGAAGTGTTTGTTTAAATATAAGTACCTACCTACCTATACCTATGTATGTTAAAAAGTATTATTTTTTTATTTATTAAACACTTAAAAGTTTGTTCCCGATCCATTAGCTGTGCCAAAGGAATAAAAAAACTAGGAGAACAGGGGAGGAACAGTATTTTTTGCACATTTTTGGATGTATATCATAAAAAAAAACCGACGTAACAACAATAAAAAAAAAATTGAGCTCCTTAAAGTTGGCTCTTTCAAATTATACCCCACATGTTTATTTTTTTGGTACTACCACATTGTTGACCCCCCCAAATTAATTTTAAATACATTTTTCTTTTTTATTTAGGGGACGCTTTTGCCCAGCAGTGGGACAGCTAAAAAGGGCTATTAAAAAAAATACTTATTATTGTATGTGTTACAGAAATTGTTCACTATGCCAAATTAATTTCATGTTTCATAATTTTTGAGAAAATCCTCTGTTGCAGATGGACGGACAGACACGGAGTGATCTTATAAGGGTTTTGTTTTTCCTTATACCTATGTATTCTTTAAACAATGGAATAAAATAAGCTATGGAAATGGATGCTAATCATGATGTCACAAACATTCTCTTAACTCCACTAAGGTTCAATAGTTTAACATTCTACAGCTAATTATCTACCCATGCCATACCTACCATTTTGTAAACATTGGTGTTTTGATATTAAAACTAAAAAGATACAGTTTAAAGACATTGTCTTATCATATTTGTTAAACCTACGCCTTGATAACACACTTCCATATTATTATTTTCTTTGTCAAGTAGTAAGATTAATTCCAAAGTAAAATCTTTCATGACTCAGTAATTGAGTAATTGCATATATAAGAAACTAAACCTTAATAAATAAAAAAACAAGTAAAGAAAGCTTCGTTTCTGGTTTGTCCTGCCTAATAATTATACCTATTACTTTTTCTTTAGGTACTCAATCAAATTTACAAATCCATCTTCGGGATCATGAAGATGTGTGTCTGATTTTTAACAACTTTTACAATAGAGAGATTAGTGTTGTTTATAGGACCATATTATTTTAAGAGTTTTTCTAATAGAAAGATATTTGTATGATTAGGTACCTATTTAGAAAGGTTAACTTTCTTTGTTTTGGTCAGAGGGTCATGTTTTAAACAAGATTAGCCCAAAGAGCCATCAACAAACTGATAAAATCTGCGACAGGCACAGTGACAAGATGGTCTAATCACTAGGCCAAGGAATTTGATTAGACTTAACTGTTTTACATAAAAACCCCGACTAAATGATATTGTATGATGGTTATTATACAATTTGAAGGTCCATGACCTTGCTATAATGGATAACTCGCCTTGAATGGTAACATAAAAGAGGCGATGGAAGGAAAACTGCTATTACAGGAGTTTCAATGTCGCGACCAGGGTTATAGTGCGAGTAACACGCGAGATTACATGCAATCACGTCGGGAGACCACTGACAGCTTATCAGATAATGTAAAAACAAATCTACATCACGCGTCGCTTACGCAGTTAATACGAAAGACGCAGCTCTGGAGCAGCGCCAATACAGCAAAACAAATAATTGAAGGGTCTGGCCTCTTACTTACCCGATGTCAACTGGGAATTTCTCCTGACTGCGATCCTCCCCACAGAAACGAAACTCAATCTAACACTACTCATTATAAGCCGCTCGATGGTTATTCACAATTAACATCAGCCCGATGCGACTGGTAGTAACGACACACGAGCGAAATAGAAATGCGATGAGAACTCCGTAATTCGCCAGTTGCAATTTTATTGTATTTGTTTGTCAGTCGAGAGAAGGCGATTTTGTCATGACGCAACACTTTTTTATTAAACAACACCGACACTCTCTCGAATACAATTGCACAATGTAAGTACGAAAACTGCACTTTCCTATTTTTTTGTATGATTTTACAAAACAAATTTTATTTTCTAGATTTAAGAGCGGCCATACTGATGTTCACAGCTGATTTTGATGTGAAAGAAGTTGAATTTTCATGCACCACGTTGTTTCGAAATTCATGACATCTACCGCGCGTGAAGTGAATTGCAAGACTGTTTTACCGACACAGATAAGTTGACTTTTGTTTTGGTACAAAACCAGCAACTTTTAATAAATGAATGAAAAAAATAGCTGAAACTCCGAAATAAACTTAAACTAAAAATAATATACTCTTTTTAACTATTGATTAAAATAATTTTGTTATTGTAGAAATAAAAAATGAAAAGGTAGTTTATTCTGGATATTATTACGCCATCTAGCGACTTGTGTAGTATGCCAGTCAAATGTTATTTTCATAGATGGTGCTAAATTGAAAACCACCTATGCACAAAAGGAAATGAAATTATGGTAGGTTTCCTAAATGGAAAATGGCAGCACTGCTTTAAAATGTCAAACCTTCCAAATTTTCTCATCTATGGTTGAACGACATATCCAAAATGGCTGAGACAGAAACGGATAATAACAGTATAATTCGGCCTGAAAGAAATAACAAGAGCCAAATGCCTACTAGTGGGCCCCGTCGCGTAACTATCTACAAAACTGAGACTGGGTTTGGTTTTAACGTGCGCGGTCAAGTGTCCGAAGGTGGTCAGTTAAGATCGATCAATGGGGAGCTGTATGCTCCTTTGCAGCACGTCAGCGCCGTCCTGGACCAAGGGGCGGCGGAGCAGGCCGGCATCAGGAAAGGCGATAGGATTCTCGAAGTGTAAGTACCCCACAACTCACGATACTAACTAAGCAACGAATGGTATACACCCACTGATGTTTCCCAGCATTGTTTGGGACATTCCTCGTCCTAGCAACGGCTCTAAAGTTGGTATTCCTGATAGAATTCATGAATAGAGCAATCCTCAGCGCCGAACTCGTTGAAGCACCGTTCTCTTTTACTCATTTACATAAGTACTATGACTCATAGTTGCAAAACTTGTTTTTTGAATGAAAGTGTGTGAAGTTTGAATTGGCAAGTGTTTGTGTGTTGCATAAAGTCTAGGTTTTGCAGGGATTGAAATAGATTATAGAAAAATCTGATTTCAGTCTGTAGGATACATTCTTTTGTTTTAATTTTGGATTACAAAGTTTTGCTACAAATTGTTACAGTCATAATTTATTTAAATATTGAAAAAACACAGTTTATTATTATATATGTTAGGTACCTTCCCGGTTCTAAAATAGGTAACTAATATAAAAAAAATACTTAAGTAAAATAAAAATTGCATAGGTAGTGATATTTATTACAAGGGTATTGTCAGCGCCCGGAAGCCGGAAGTACGTTAAGTACCTCAAATCCGGACACTTGAGGCGGCCGGCCACTTGAATGTTTTTATGGTGTTTTGATAGGAATTCTTAGACTTAGAAAGACATAAATCATATTTTTGAAAAGCTAATGAAACAAGCTTCACAATGATGTATAAATAATAAGTATTATTTATTAGTAATAATATTCGCAACGGTTTGAATCAAAGAGAATTTGCTTTTTCAATAAATGCTGCCAGAGTCATAAATGAAAACATATTGTTGGTTTATTTACCTTTTCCTAGTATTTAAAACATATTACCTACAAGATATAACTATAAAATACATTATGTACTAATAATAAAAACACTTAGGAATTTCACTGCCGATGCTCGAGTGCACAACGAAAGTGACAGATTTCAAACTGTGCTAAAAATTCTTTTTTCCGTGGTGGCCTCACTGAATTTCTGCCTATTTTGTACCAAATTTCACTAAGAAACCATAAACAACCAGTTTGCAATCTAAAATCGTCTTTTTTACACTTATATAAGGGTCGGAATCGGCGACATCGTTTGATGTAGCTGGGAGGGAAGGAACGTTTTATAGCGACATCGCTTGATGTAGCCGGGCGCTGACAGGTTAAATACCGACAATCCCACTTGGTTTAAATAGTACTTTTACCTACTACACAAACCGAGACTCAAAATTAAAATATAAAATGCTCCTGGTAAGCAAAACCTTGGGGTTAACATACTTATAAACCATTTAATCCATAAGATGTTGGCATGAATTCATAGGATGTTACTAGAAATTTCTATGGTTTCCTGTTTGTAAGTAAACAGAATCATTTTGTAGGGAAGTAAGTATGTATTAATTGAAATTTGAGTCATGTCAATATAGCTTATAATGTAGCAAAAATATGAGTCATACTTATCTCAGTGAGATTGGTTTAGCAGCAGAATTCATGGAAAGCTATCAGTCCACTTCAATTGAATTAATATTTCAAACAAAAATTTTTTTTTTTATCCATCATCGTCATTTGCTTGAACTTATCCCATCATTTGGGATTTTATCCATCATGTGTAAATGATTTTATTATTTCATTTAGGCCCGGTTTTTCAATCGCTAGATAAACTAACAAATAGTATTTATTCGACAGATAGCAAGATATTGAATTTTTCAACAGTCGGATAAGACTTATTTAACGAATAACTCCAATATCTGAAGAATAAATCTATCTGCCGCTTCATTTGCCAGATAACTGTACTTTTCGACTGATAGTTTGAGGCATGACGTTTATGACAAACAATTTTCAAAAAAATCCTGAAACTGGCACAAAGTTCAACTAGTGCCATAACAAAAAAAGAAGAAGTAAATAATAGAATTGACATGACACTGTTGACAGAAAATGGGCAGAAAAGTCTGTCTTGCTCTAACGTTAGTCTAAGCAATATATTTGTTTCACCTCTCTGAAGATTGCGTCAGATAGTTATCAATGGAATAAATAACAATTGAAAAATGGGAGAACAATTATTCGTCCGATAAACAGTCATATAACTTTGTTCGTTAGATAGTTATTAGATCATTTATCTGAGGATTGAAAAACCGGCCCTTAATGTATGAACTAGATAGGCTACATTTTTTTTCTGCAGAGAACATTTTGTTTGCATAATAAAAGTCAACCAGTAGGCAGTCAGTAGGCAGTAAAATAAATTTATTAAATCATCCATCTATAAATGTTGAAATTAAAATAAATTGGTTCCTACATACTTCTTTCTAAACAATCTACTAAACTCTAAACAATTTGTTTTGGCAATCAATAGATTATCATGATCTTTGATTTTGCAACTTTCTATGTAGGTAAATAGCATTTAAATAGGCATTTGTTGTTCAAGCACATTAATAGCCTTTAGCCTCGATATGTTACGTTGTGATACCAACACAATTACTGCTAGAAACATTGTGCAAGCTATTTTTTGTTGGTGTTTCAGTCATATCCAGAAACATTATTTATTGCAAAATCTATATACCTTTACACAACCAACTGTATTTTATTGATTGTTTATTTATACTGTTGTTCAATTTAAAGTTAAGTTTTATTAAACTCATTTCATAATTATACACAGACAGACATATCACAATGTATTATGAAACGAAATTAATAATAATAATAAGTTATATTTATTCTCTCTCATAATCTTTCTTAAAAACTAATAATACAATAATAATGAATTCAGCACCAGAATATGAGAGCCTGGTGTCCGTACTAGGGATTACCTGTGTAACGGATCGCCAGGCCCCACACCTTGCAAACCGAGATAGAGGGCAGTTTTAACAAAATTTAGCAAATAAATAAAGAAAAATAAAAATAAAAGACAAGCAATTAAGTAGTTTACAAGTTTAGTAGTTTCAGTGTGTATGTGTATGTGTGGCGATGAGTGTGTATGTGTGTATGTGCGTGTGTGCTTATATATGCATGTGTATTGTGTGTGTACGTGTACATATATTTTGAATCTGTATCTTTATTTAAGTTCAGTTAGGTAAGCGTTAGAAATAGGTTTTCAGTGTTGTTATGATCAAGACTATCCAGCCAGTCTATAACATGTTTTTTAAATTTGTATTTGCTCAATTTGTATCAGGAGTGGAGCATTGTAGATATATAATGTCGTTTTGCGAATTTACTGTTACATCTAGGTTTTATAATCGAATTAATTCTCTTGTTGCTATCAGGTATCATGGGAATAGTAGTACAGTGATATCTTAACAAAACCTGCAGTATATATAATTTCCTAATGGAAAGCACTTTACAAGATTTGTATAAGTCTGTAGTTGGGTATCTATAAGGAAGCCGTTTAATTACTTTTAGCAATGACCGCTGCGCCCTTTCTGCTGTAATAAGGTACGATTCGGCTGCACCTCCCCAACAACTGACACAATAAGTCAAAACACACTCTGCCAGGGCCTTATAAACACGTAACACTAAACTAGAATCCGCGTTCTCTCTCAATTGTTTAAACACATAAATCAGTTTTCTGATTCTATTTGAAACACTTTGTATTTGACATTCCCAAGTTAACCTATAATCGAGCGTAACCCCCAAATACTTAATGCTATCCACTTTTTGTAGATAAGAACAGTTTGTTGACACCTTATTATTTATTAGTCGATTACAGGGAAAGGTATGAATTTTTAAAGTAAATGAATTTTGAGGCATGGTAGCGTTTGTTTCACAAAAGGATAAATATTTAGTTTTTTCAGTATTAAGGGATAACAAACTGTCCTCCAACCAAGTAGAAATTTCTTTAAGTCTATCCTCGGCCAACTTGTACACCTTCAGCCAGCTGTCGTCATGGAATAGAAGAACTGTATCATCAGCGAACATAATAATATAGTTTTATCATAGATTTTGGCACATAACTCCAATGAGTTGATCATCAATATGTATCAATATGTATACCAGAAATAGGGATGGCTCAAGCGTGCTTCCCTGAGGTACCCCGTATGTACAGTCATTGGAACTACTCAGATGTTTATTAATCTTGGTTTTCTGATTTCGACTGGTTAGATAGTCTTGAAACCATTAGTGTGATGTGCCCCTGACACCACAGTTCTCCAAGCGCGATAACAAGATCGGAATTGATACAGTGTCAAAAGCCTTTTGGAGGTCTAAAAAGACTCCCAAACATTTCTTACCCTGATCAAGGTATCGCACTATTTTAGTGGTCAAATCAAGGACTGCATCTTCAGTAGATCTGCCTCTACGGAAACCGTACTGGTTGACTGAGGGAGGTTTTTTGATTCCAAATAGGTAACAAATCTCTTAATCGTCAACTTTTCCAATATCTTCGACACGGTGGTCAAGAGGGAAATAGGCCTATAGTTGGAGGGTGTTAATTTATCTCCCGCTATGTAAATTGGTACAACAATTGCTGACTTAAAAACTGCAGGGAATACACCAGTAGAAAAACTCAAGTTGCATAGGTGAGCTATTGGTTCAGCTAATACATGTTTACAATCCTAAACTACCTTTGTAGAAATGTTGTCCCAACCAGTCGCATTACTTTGTTTTAGCTGTCCTATTACATGAATAACTTCATCTGCATCGACTGAAGACACATAAAAAGAGTGACAAGGACTATGACATGATTTAGAAGCTTTCGCAAGTTCTAGATCCGTGGTGGCTAACTTGTGTAGAGTTTTATTAGCCAAAGATATTCCTACACCGACAAAGTAATCATTCACTTCATTGAGAGAGTCATTTATATTTGGTTTAATATTAAGGAGATTATCTGAGGGTTTAAATCTTTATTTTGAATATAAAAATTAAATTCAAATAGGTACCTATATTAGTTTTTTGTGCAAACGTTTTCAATTGCTATTCAGCATGGTAATGCTGCAAGTGTGATGTGATGGGAGGTTTTGCGCTTGGAACTTCCCAGAAATAAAAATAAACAAATCAAAATAAAAAATATTTTATTCGAATTAAGATTTTTACAAATCATTTTTCGACGTCAAAGCATTCTTGTATGACCTGTTCACTACCAGTGTACGCTCGCTATGGAAAAGAACGGCCAGAAGAAACTCCACAGGAATCGTATTTTTCGTACTTTTCTTTTGAACATATAAAGAATCATACATAAGTCATAATTACAATCTACTCTGCTGATTTGGAACAACAGTTGACCAGATGTTTTTATCATCAAAGTAATCATTAATATTATATCGGTAGTTTTATGTGACTGATTGTTGTATTTCTACTAATTGTTTTTGTAACTTTTGTTGATTGATCAATAAATCATAATATTACTTTAGAAACTATGAAATAGGTACCTATACAATACAAATTATTATGCAGGCTTATTTTATTTTCTTTCAATTTCAATTATTTGCTGACTTTTCTATTATTATTTTTTGTTGGCTGAGTGACCCAGTTTATTAAAACAGTCAAGTATTTGGTGATTTTTAATAATGGACCTTACCTCTTTAGGCCGGATTATGACAAAAATTAGCAACTCAACGCGCTTTAGTTGAAAGTTCAACCGAAGCACTACTGAAATAACGTTCATATTAGCGTGCGATGCTTCACGGTGGTTACGTCTGACACTGTGCAGGAATCATGCGAAAAAATCGTTTTTCTTGAACTCTTTTGCTTATTAACAGAAAACGGCAGTTTATGAAAAATGTAATCGATTTTAAATCTAAGTCAATAATAGGCAAGTTATATTAACGAAACAAAAACTATGGTTATCGCTTTAAGTTACGAGATGAAGGACGTCAAAAATATTTTTGCTGCTTTTTTTAATCTTGTGCTTCTTATTTCTAAATTATTATAATGTATTTTAAAATTCTACTCGATTTAAATTTTTTTTTTTTTTTTTTTTTATTTTTTTTTTTTTTTTGTTAGCATTTTTTTTTTATTTATAGCATCAGTAGAAGTGCTAGTATTTGATCGTCAAAGTAGCGACTATGGACGGTATTTACACATAACCCCGCCTTAACTGATAATCACCAATATAACTTTAACACATCAGTACAATATTGTGTACACAACAGTATAAATCATCAATTCATTAATAATAAAAATATTATATTTTATCACCTCACTACAACATTACTTAATGTTATTTACGGCATTAAATATTATATTTTATCACATTCTACCACATTACTTGTGTTAATTACTGCGCATTACAATTCTGTGCTGTTTTTTATGTTCAGTTTAATTTCTAAGTTTGTCTCTTGCAGAAAGCTGTTTTTATAAATATTCTAAAATCTGAAATATGTAGTGTTGTGTTTAATATGGTTTTGAGTGCTTAAAATTTTAATCAAAACATTTATACACAAAACATAGCATAAAGTTCTGACAAAATACAAGCACTTATTCTGATATATTTTTTATAATAATAATTGTACTTTATTTACACAGTAATACTCTGTTTATCTAAAATGCACCTACCTACTTGAAATCGTCCTATTTTACAATCACAGCGCAATCTCTGCTTAGCTTAACTTACCTACCATTGCTGATAATAAATCATTACAATAGTTTTAACTTAACTGCTGTGTTGAGTGCAATATTTAACTATCGAAGTCATTACCTGTAGAGTTAAAATGTTTAATAATATGTATTCTTTGTACGAGCCAGTCGTAAAACAGACCAGTGCAGGTGGAAGTGCGTCGGAACCTTTATTAAAAGGCTCTTGGTAGGTACCTACTGTTTTCAATTTTATGCCAAAGTGTGGAATTCTCTTGCAGCATCTGTATAGCCCAAGGAAATCTATGGGAAGATTATGATGTCTGATATAAATTTAATATTTTTTAAGAATGTTTTTTTTTTTAATATCATTATCATATCGTGTGGGTTGTAAGGCCAATAACCGACCCCTTAATCCCTAGAATTACTGAGCCGCTAATAGCTTAGAGTTTGCTCATGTAACGACCATTTTCGTAGTTATGACGGGACCAGGTCGTGCCTTCCCAAGCACGGAATCATCTTATTTTTCGGACAATCAGGTAATTTAGCCTGCAATATTCTGAAAAACACACATATCTACCGGGTTATCGGGCAACCGCGAAAATCTAAGTGTTTCCAAAAAAACTATTTTTACAAAGTATTTTTATGTCCCCCCACCAGAAGACAAGCCTAGTTGGCATCATCTACTCTCCGCGCAAACCGTCCCAGGCTCAATAGGGGATCGGACTGTTCCTAAATTTACCATATTTTATGAATTATTTTTAAAATATAGATTAGTAGCAGATGATTCGCGAAGAAAAAAACAGAATCGGTTGAGAAACGAATTTACAGTGATTTTTTAAAGTTTCAATATGGCTGTCTCTTTCAATAACGATTTTTGTATGGAGATTATATGGCGTTACTAACAAATGACGTCACAAGTGGGTATGTGCCTCTGTCTAATCTTGAATTTCAAACCTTTACAACTCGGTCAATTTTAAAGATAGAGCAAAAATTATTTTAGTGTTCGATAGCAGAAACTAAGAAGTTTGGATTTATAAAATAAAAATAAAAAGTAGTCCGATACCCTATTTCCGGTCGAAATAATTACGAGTATTTCCATTACTATGCAACTGAGAATAACACTTTTTTTTAATCTCAGTATTGTACCGGCTAAATCCGGTTAAACCTTCGACCCTTGCCCTGGCTGGCACGGCACGGTCGACTGTCAGAATGTGTGCAAATAGAACAGGGACAAACACGTCGCATCCTGGCGCAGATTGGCTAACCTACTTGTATTGTAGTTAATTGAGTTATTATTATTAGTTATCTACGATAAAGCATCACTCGCGTTAAAGACTGCAACGAGGCATTCGTCCTCTTTCCTGTTTTATGACTGGCAACCTTTCTTGCTGGCAGTTTTATCTTTCATTTTAAATTCATTTTCAAATTTAGATTTCTTACGTTTCGATTTTGTCTTTTTTCTGCTAAATTCTTCACTTCATGTCCTGCAGGCCTAAGATGCGCACAATTTGTAGACAAAACTCTCGGAAGAGAAGAGAAAATTTGTCTTCTCTTTTGAGACTCGGAAGTCTTCGAAGAATAGACACTTACATTACACTTAAATTACTTTGAAAGTGTAAGTAATTTACACAATAATTCCTTACACAATTATTCCCCAATTATTCATAATACTCACAACTCTTAATAATAATAATAAATCAATAAAAGTATGTATTCCCGGTAATTCGCAATGACGTTTTTTTTTGTGGCTTGGCTTTTGTGTCTCAGCCACAATTCCGCCAATATCACATACTAGCGCGCTGCCGCCACCTTGTAGGTTTGTATCATTTTTACTCTCTTTTATCTCGCGCTGCATAGGTACACGAAAATTAAGATGTACTTCGCTTATTTTATGCGTATAAAGTATGATTCACGTTGCGGAAATTAATAAAACATAACTGCTGCCAATTCTTCATTGTCTTCAACTCAATATGTTGAAGACATGTTCTCTTGATCCAAACGTCAAAAATAGACAAAAATAGCGATCGTCTTTTGTTCCTCTGAGACAAATATTGAGTGCGCAGGTTAGGTATAGAAGACAAAAGAATAAAACAAAGAAAAAAGACAAGTTTCTCTATTTTTGTCTTCAATTGGCATGTTAGCCCACGTAGACTTGGCTCTCTATTCTTCCTAAGTATAGAAATGAGCGTAAAGAGACTTTTTGTCTTCGTGCGAATTTTAGGCCTGCTGATATCCGATAGTACATTTCTAAAGCTTTTCTACTATTCTCTACTATTTTTCCTTGACAGTTATAAAATATATAATATATAAATACCTTTTTTTCTTCGGACTGTGCCCTGGTTATTGCCACATAACCCTTTACAACACTCTTCGTGTGGCCCAGCAGCTTGTGGCGGCAGCTGGGCCACTAGACTATGATTTAAATAGCTCATATCTTCGCATACGTAAAACTTTCGCTGTAGTATTTAATAATAACATAAACATTCGACTTAACAGAGTTCAAGTTTTGCTACAAATTAGTTTCAGTGATGTTTTTATCTTTGATAAGACCGAAAAGGAAGATGATTCCGTGATTCGGAAAGCACGTTAAGTCCTGAGTCCCGGCTGCTATTCACAGAAGTCGTCGTTACACTAGCTATGTTAGTAGTCTTTGGCGGTTCTATAATATTGACACTATGGTTTGTGAGGTCGGTTGTCGACCTTACAACCCACACGATAAAGAATTATGATCCCTTAAACATATCCTCAAAGCGCAAAATACTCTTTACGCTAATATTTTTTACGGTCTATTTCCTAGATTGTTCAAAATAATGAGTTCTGAATAATCCTATCTATATAGACATTGCAAAATGAGTTGACGATAAACAGTCTAGGTATCCTAAGTATGTGTCTTAAAATGTCGGCTGTGAGATTCAAACAGACGTAACGTTGAAAAAAAAACAGCGATAGATGTCTTTCAATCGATGTTGTGATGATCCGTCCGGCCGTTACGTCTGGAGCAGACGTTAAAAGGAATTTCATTGTTATTGCAATCAATCAATTTCCACGCTGTAGTACCCAACAGAATAGTCTACTGTTCATTAGTAACGTTTCTATTTGTAATAATAATAGCGTTAAGAAGCGAAAATTTTATCTTCATTCACAAAATAACGCTCCTATCACCAAAAGGGCGAACAAAGCTTAGTGGGCTCGCACACTTTAAACCACGTTTGGCAACATTGTTAATTTAAGAATCTGGGGGCACGGCAGTGCCCCCGCCCAGTCGAGCAAAAAAGTGGCACGGCCGTACCATCCTTTTCTCGAAGCAATTCAGGCCATTTTCAACCCCCCTATAACTTCGTTGTGGATAAAACTAGAAGCCTGAATTTTCAGTAACCAAGCAGGCATTGTATAAACACGGTAAATTAAATCTATTTTTAACCCCCGACGCAAAAGAGGGGTGTTATAAGCTTAACGTGTCTGTGTATCTGTGTATCTGTGTGTCTGTGTGTCTGTGTATCTGTGTATCTGTCTGTGGTATCGTAGCCCCTAAGCGGATGAACCGATTTTCGTTTAGTTTTTTTTGTAACATAGATAATTTTACCCCGAGTGTTCTTAGCCATGTTTCATGAAAATCTCTTCAGCCGTTTGAAGATCATCAGCTCTTTTCTAGTTGATGAGGGGATCTGACGAACTTCCTTATCTCCGATCGATTCGAAATTTGGTACCTTGTTACTTCAATCATATTGAAAGTATATGGTAAGGTAACCATGACCTGATCAGCCGTTTGAAGATCATCAGCTCTATAATAGTTGATGAGGGGATCTGACTTACTTCCATAATATGTCCTATCGATTCGAAATTTGGTACCGTATTCCTTCAATAATATTGAAAGTATATGGAAAGGTAACCATGACCTGATCAGCCGTTTGAAGATCATCAGCTCTATAATAGTTGATGAGGGGATCTGACTTACTTCCATATGTCCTATCGATTCGAAATTTGGTACCGTATTCCTTCAATAATATTGAAAGTATATGGAAAGGTAACCATGACCTGATCAGCCGTTTGAAGATCATCAGCTCTTTAATAGTTGATGAGGGGATCTGACTACTTTCCATAGGTCCTTTCGATTCAAAGTAAAAATACTCTCCAATTTTCTTTTAGATATAACTGTACTCATATATCATAATTTATTTGTTATAAAGTTTAAAAATTATGAAATAAAAATAAATTAAAAATTTAAAAACCCCCGAAGCAAAAAAGCAAAACATTAAAAAGTAAAAAATAATACCTATTGTTGAGCCATCAAATTCGATAAAGTAACACCTATATATTTTTATTTTATTAGAGAAATTGATGGATGGCACGATTTGGTTTGCTCGTTGAAATGACGCTATAATGTCACGTCGGGGTACCGCTAAGTTTAAAAAAAAAAATATCGTATGAAATCAAGTTGGTCGGATATGCTAACAAATTAATAGATAGTCAATCAAATGAAGCGTCTGACTTAAGCGGTACACCGACGCGACATTATAGCGTCATTTCAACGAGCAAACCAAATCGTGCCATCCATCAATTTCTCT